>JAWNOQ010000183.1:1200000-1769659 GCA_035045865.1 Drosophila austrosaltans
AGAAACTAAATCCACGATGGAATTAATGCTAATGTTATAACTATACAAAATCTATTTATTCTTTTTACATGGAATCACTCAAGAATGTGAATTGCATTATTTGTGAGAAAACTTTTGTTATTGCCCCTATGCTCCCGTCCCCGCTCCCTTTACAAATGCTTACAGTTTTGCCATTTAAGTGGTCTTCATTGATTCCCCCCTCCCTTTAGCACAACACATTGAATTATTTCCATCGTGAATACGCAGCTCTTTTTCCAATTTCTTATATAAAAAAAATAATATATATATACATATATATATATTCTACAATACAACAACTACAAGCTACAACTACAACACATAGACAACAAGTACGGAAAAATAAGGCAAGCAAATAAAACTGTCACTTACCCGACGATATGACCGCTGATGCCCCTCCTACACCCGCTAGTGTTTCAGTCTCTGTCAAGCTATTGCCGCCGCCTAACCCTAACCCCACCTCAACGACCTCAGCGAGTGGCGCTGACGTTGATGCCGCCGCCGCTGCTACTACTGCTGCTGCTGCTGCTGATGATGATGATGATGATAAGGCTGCCGCAGCTGCCACTGCTGCTGATGATGAAGTCGAAATCTCATTCAATTGCTGTGTGGGCGTAGCCGACGATTCGCTTGCCGCCAATGGGGCCATGGGTAGCACCTTGGTGGTATCGAAAACATCGCTCTGTTCGGCAAGTTCATGCAACCAATTATCCTCATCATTTTGTTCGGGTTGCAAGGTGGCAGGTGAACCACTAGCTCCAGGAACAGGTGATAACATGGCATCCAAAGTTTCGGGTGTCTTATTTGTAGAACTTGATGGCTTATGACGATTACGTCCACCCGAATCTGGTGGTGGTGGCAATATATTATACGATGGCACATATATGAATGAATCCCCAAAGGGATCATCTTCACTGGCGGATTTGGCCAAATGGGAAGCGCCGGAACCACCACCACCAATAAGACCACTTGGATCATTTGGGGTTATTCGCTCCATTTGAGTGATGCCACGTTGCAATGAAGTCAATTCCTGTTCTAGATCTACCAAATCGGCTACGGATTCAGGAGATATCTGGGGGTAAAAACAAAAAGAGATTAGATGATAGAAATTATCAAGCAAATTGAGTAAACGCACCTCTTTGGCCGCTGCTCCGGATGTTTTGGCCACATCAAGATTAACACCTAAACGGGCAGAGCCATTGGAAGCCACATTAAGCAGGGTTAGAGCATGTCCAGCGGAGCTGGAACCACCCGAAGCTAGATCGCTACCATGACCCGCCGACTTCAATGAGGACAAGGAGGCCAACTGGCTGGCATGATCATGCAAGGATTTGCCTTGAATTTGCTGGCGTGCCATCTCAATTTCCTTTTTCTTTAATTCAAATACCACCTGAAAGAGATCTCGCATAGCCAGCACCACCTGGCTGGCCGCCTTGTCCGTCTTGATGCCAAAGAAACGATGTCCACTATCCGGTGATCCAAATATATAGCCAAATGCACGCGAATCTGTCATATCCTGGGCAATAAATGAGATCTTATGCACTGGATGATGATAAAGCGAATCGCCAGTCTTCTCATCTCTCAATCTTAAGCCATCAATGGTAACATGTATGGTTATCCTTTGCTTATGCTCTCCAGCCGCTCTAATGGCCATTTTAAGATCCTGTAAAGCCTCCTGGCACATGCGATCACCACGAGCCTCTCCAACCTCCAAAATTCCAATAAGTTTTGCCTTGAATTGAACGCCATCGCCGAAAAAGCGACCCGGATCGTTGCGATCTATGGAAATATTATATATTATTAATATATATATCTGTGTGTGTATCCATAATGGAAAAGTTCATTAAATCTATAGGTATAAACGGCAAGCCGAAGATTTTAATACCCTAACAGTTAGAGTCAACTATTTAAAAACTATTTTGTAAGAAATTTGAATATTAATTTTAAAATGTATTCAACAACAATCGGACTATAAAGTAATAATTCTTTTTTAATTTCAACTTCTTTTTAAATTGTTTGTTTATATATGTATACATATATTACAGATTTTCCAGCAATAATAACTATATAAATTTCTATATTAGTTTTTGTTTCTTTTATATAGAAAAGTTAAAGATGAATCAAAGCTTTGGTTATAGGAAAACAATCCATGAAAGCAACACTTTCTTTATATATAGGTAAGTCAATATCTATATATATATATTTTAACTCTAACTGATCACAATCATTATAATGCCTCTATATATTCACAAGGGTATAATAATATTTTGTTTGCAATTTATATTTTGTGTTGTTTTTTGCTTCTACTTTTATATTTGTTTTTGCTAACGTTTTGCGTAATTTGTTTCCTCGGCTCCACCACCTCCTCCACCGACGCCAAATGTGCTCGCCAGGGATAGATTAGATGAGGCTGTGGACAGCTTGGATACCAAAGATTTGACCATGATTCGTGGGATGCGGGGTGTGTCAACAATATAATCTCACATCGAATCACATACTGAATAAACAACAACGAACTGAATAAACGCAACAACTGACGACGCGACAGAACGGCAAAACGACGAATTTTTTTTTTTTTTTTTGTAGTTTAATTAAATTCCTCAACGGTGAGGGGAAGGGGGAAATACTTGCGGGGGAACAAAAGCAAAAAAAAAAAAAGAGGGGAGATGGTTATATGAATGGCGTCACCGGAGACCAGAACCAAAACCAGACCGTTTCGCGATCATGGAATAAAAATGAATGCAAAATGAGAATCAAAATCCGAATCCAAATGCGGCTGCGTCTGTCTCTGCCACTGCCACTGCCACTGACTGGCTAGCTGACTGGCTGACTGAGTGACTGACTGACTAAATGGCTGGCTGGCATAGACTGGACCCAAGCGTTGCTGCTCTGCTTTGCCCTAAACAATTTGTTTAAATTCATTTACAAACGTTCACACACACGCACACACATACAAATGAACATGCGCACTGGAATTTCACTCTATTATTAAGCGCTTTTCATTTCGCAAAAAAAGTAAAACACAAAAACACAAACAAAAATGAAAACATCTCTCTTTGGCTCTCTTTCGCTCTATTAGCCTCTCGATCTCTTTCTCTGTCTCTTAATATATTTTATATTTGCACTGCTCTCCCGCGCAACTGATTTTATTGTTGTTGTTGTTGTTGTTGTTGTTGCTGTCTTGTTTATTGCTAAAAGCAGCTGCCTACCACCTGCCGATAACGAGTCTTGAGACGATGAGACAAAAGATAACGATAGACAGGCTTACCTAATCGATAGGCAGGCTTGCAAGGATCAGTTGAAAATACCAAATTTTAAACTGGTAAAAGGAAATATGTGAAAACTATGTATAAGTAGAATTACTTTAAAACTTGACCTTAAATATTAATCAGAAACTTAATCTCTATCGTTATCTTTTCTTAGATGTGAATAATGATAAATTTTTCTTAAATGTCAAGATATTATAAACAAATTCAAATAAAGAAAGCAAACATTCCTGGTATGGAATACTACTTTCTACTTTCTTTAACTAAGTATAAAATATCTATTTTAATTCCAGTCATTTCATCTTTAATATCTCCGAAAACATGTCTCTTTAATATTGTTAAATCTATAAAATTATGTACTTACATTTACAAGGACTTGTCTTTTTTCTCAACGTCTGCATTGTGCTCACAATAAACTGATTGGCATTCGTGTTTCGTATAATGATGACGATATTTTTGGCTGCTTCAATTGGCAGCAACAGCAGCAGCAGTTGGAGAATTAGCTGGAGCAGGAGCCGGAGCGGAAGCAATCAGGGCGGAACTGAAACCAAAAACCGGTCAGGTCACGGTTTACAATTTTGTAAAAGGGTCTATTTGAGGGAGGGGTGTGGGGGCTGTACGGTGTATTGGCCCCGTGACATTTGACATTTAAAAACGTAATCGTTAAAAAAAGAAAAACAGTAACTTGTCGTTGTCCTTTTCCGCTTCTTTTGTTTACACTCTCTTCTCCTCTTTCCTGATACTTACGAGAATGGTGAGCTAATTATTGTTGTTGTTATTGTGGCACTCGGTCGATAGTACACGCCGGTATTCGTATTCCTCGTGAGATTATTGATTTTTCAATTTTGGGCATTTCTTTTGTATGTAGTTTGGGGTGGATGTGTTGGTGTTTGAGTTTTGCCTACTTTTGGGCGTCTACTGCGCCTCGAATTATGCTGCAATTATTTATTTGGGTTTCAAATATTGATTAATACCAAATTTCGTTGTCTTTCGCTGTGATGACTTTTCGTTGCAATTCATTTGATGCACTTGAATCTTAAATTTGCTGCGGCTACACTATCAACTAATCAACGTTTTCCAGCTAGACATGAATTTTCCTTCTCTCTTTTCCTCTTGCGAATAGGACAAAGAAAACACGCACAATTGACACACTCCCGCAGGACATTGAGTTGTGTTATGGATATTTGGTTGGAGTGAATTGTATAATTCTCCTTGAATTTAACACTATTTTTGTTTGTTAATCTATTTGGTTATTTGTGTGTTTTTTATTATTTTTTTTTTTTTTTTTGGAAGTGAATCAAAACTTTGCCCTCATAAACGCACAAAAGATTGTATAGTAAATTTCCAAGGATACCAAAAAAATATGTGAAGGGATGAGAGCTTAATACCAGAGACACCCTGTTTTCCTGCCGGTTCCACGACTCTCAAATGATGCTGTTAAGTAAACAGTGCTCGCAAATGAGTCGCGGCGTTGCTCAAAAACGAGCTGTTAACTTTTACGTCATAAAGATTAACAGAGCGATTAACAGAGTGGGCAAATCCACTGTAAAATATTAATTCAAAAAAAAGAAACGAAAGATAAAACATATTTAATAGAAACTTATCAGGTAATATGCCTGCTTCGTGGTATTATTGATAAGCTTTATCAGTAGTGTCAAATTTGTTTGACCTAAAAGTTTAAAAAAAAAAACAATAAGAAAAAGGTAAATATTTAAAACAGTTTTATATTGTTTATCCATACGAAATATTTCATTAATTTGGTTATGTCGACAGCTGAATAATAATAATTTAATGTAAAAAATAGTTTTAATTTCCGTTTTAATTTAAAATTTATCTAACACTAGCCAAATCTAGCCATAAAATCGCTAAAACGTTATCACTCTACTGCTGCTAAGTCGAAAATGTTGTTTCATTGTTGTTTTTGTTTTCACCAAGAGTGGTCGTGCGGTCGAAGCGCTTATGTATTAAAAAATATCAAGGAAATTACTTAATTGTTTAAGTTTATGTCGTGTGTGCGCGTATATGTATAAATTAAATAAATATTCTGTATTGCAGTGTACGCAGTGAAACAAAAATCGGGCCAAAGTTTCAAGTGCATTTTCAGTTCATTCTCTGCTGCTGTTGTTGCGTATTTTGTTGTTTTTTTTTTATATTTAGTTCTTTTGCCTCTTTGTGCGTAATTGAATGAACAGTATACAAAACGAGAATAGCAATTTACTACGCAAATTGTTGTTTAAATGCTGTGAAATAAGCGTAACTATTGCTTGATAAATTGGTGCCAAATTACATAAAAATAAAAAAACGCCAACAAGTTTGAGTGAAAAAGTTGCAAAAAGTAAACCAAATGTTATAATGATTTAAAAATTTGAATACAGGTAAATGATCAAATAATTTTAAAAATAACAAATACAAGTGCTTTAGTGTTTGTATCTATGTATGCATGTATGTAAATATACATGTGTGTGTTGGTTTGTTCGGATATTTTTGAGTAAAAGAATTGAGTTAAATTTCTGGTGTACGTTTCCAGTGGCATCTGTTTTGAGTGGCAACACACACACACAGAAGCTGATACAAATGGTTTTTTAACTTTGATTACTTGGCTTAAAAGAAATGGGTGACAAAATGTGTCATTTATTTATACACTTGGTTAAGTCTTGCGAAAGTTCCAGTTAGCATTTATGGCTCTTATATGTGTGTGCATGTGTGTGTAATGCTTTATTTGTATACGGGCTCATCTGCATTTGTATGCGTGTCAATTAGCGCATTTATTTTGAGCGTATCTAAGAACAACAGTTAAACCTGTTTTTATTCTCTTACCCCTTCATGTCTCTTGCTATCTGAATCTTACTATCTCTTTCACTCGTCTTTACGGTGTAGAAAGTCATACAGAAAGAAAGCAAAATCAAATAAATTGGCAAAAAATAAGGCATTGCCGCTGTTGCCGTCTTTTGCCTTCTCTTTCAACCCGCATATTCTCATATACAGACATACATACATACATATGTATATAAACTTCCAGCTGGGCCCACATCATCGCACATACAATTGTATGTGTGCATGTATACTGTGTGCAGACACACACAATCTACATTTATAGAAGCATAACTAACTAATACAAATGCAGGCACAAACTTATGTACACCCCTCGCACAGCGACGTCTTGTCTCGTCTCACCAAGTCAGAGATTATTTATTAGTTGTTGTCGGCTATTGTCGCAAATTTACAATAGCGCGACAATTTACCGCTTAGCCTTAGCTCATTGAGTCGCTGCAACTAAAGTCGAGTTTAATCGAGTAAAGAGAGGATGTTCTTTTGACAAGTGCATAATCAAAAGATTTTAAACTACCCTTTTACACTATACTCGTACTAGCTAGATTAAGAACTTGGAAGGTTTGTAAGGATTACTCCACGATTTGTGAAAATTAGTTACTATATTGTAATGTTTACATGTAAGTTTAGTAGATCAAACAGTAATAAGAATCGTGTGAATACTTATATATACAGCATACACATATATTGATGCTCCTACTTAGTCAGAGTCCTTTGATCCACTACTATGCTTCTACTTGGAGAATATAGAAATAGTTGCCCCATAAAAGAAATGTTTAAAATGTCTATATACTGATTGCGATCATTTACTTTAACAGTATCCGTTAGCGATAACAAATCAGTCAAATAAACCCATTTGATACTGATCAAGAATATAATATATATACTAGTAGGTACTTTATGGAAACGGAAATGTTTCCTTCTATGAGTACAGGGCATAATGATGACATATGTACATATATGTATTAGGTATTCCCTTATAGTTTCATTGTAGTGATAAGTACATACATATATACATAGATATATACTTATATAAAAGGTCAAGAATTATCTTTTGGAGAAAAAAAAAGTAAAGTTCATTGTTTGGTTTCATATGTAGTATGTATGTGTATAGTATGATTGTCATAAAAAATTGACATCCACTTATCAAATGGAAAACAATCTAGACAAACTTTTGTATATAATACATGTGTACAGACATGTGTTTTAATTTCGGTACATAATGACGCATTGCACATACATACATACATACATGCTTGTGTGTCTCAGATTTCTGTTGATAATAATACTTAGCTAAACTTATAAACAAACTATTAAATGACTCTTACAAAGTTCTTTGTGAATGGTTTAATGTTTGTATTAGTTTCTCTTCATATCTACAAATAGTATATACAACTTATATACATACCTACAAAAATGTATATACATATGTACATATGTACTTAATAATTTGAGTAGTTTATAATTTCAGGCTATCAAAAATTTGATTGTGTGAATTCGAAATTTGTAGTTCCCCTTTATATTAAATTCGAGCTTGTTCTTAAACTTTTGAATTTTAATCCATTTCCATTTTCTTTTTAATCAGCAGTTTGCATGCAGCTTTTTTTTTATAATAATTTTGACATTGACAATGATGAGGAGAAAGATTGACTATGTCGTTTAGGATCTATGCTGAGTTGAGAATAAAGTACATTTGCCTCTACGTGAAAATATATACATACGAGCAATGGGGTAAAACGTGCAGTCGAAGCAGTTTTTACTAAAAGCTTGACGGAACACCCAATCATGTGCATAAGGTGTGTTTACGTGAAAAATGAACTAGGAAAATATCTTATGAATGCATTTGAATTTAAATTATTGAGACTTTCAATTATTTCGATTTTTTCAAAAGTGGAAAATAAAAAAGAGTAAATTAAATATAGTAAAATCCTTGCAAATTATATCCTTTTTAGGTTATTATTAATTCCGATTGAGACTTTCTAATTGGAATTCTGTCTTAGGTGACAAAACAGAATGGCAATAAATTAAAGATTATAAATAAAAGAATATTAAAAAACCTTAACAGAATGACTTTAAATGAACTATTGTTTCTATCACACACACACGCTGCATAATTGAACAAGGCTTTTACCGACAGATAGTCGTAAGTTTTTTCGTAGACAAGCCTTATGTTTGCCTTTATGTAAAGTATGGTTTGAAGTAAAGTGCAGTGCAATGCAGTGCGAAAGAGAGACATTGCAACGTCCTCGTTGTGCCATCATAATTACTCAGCTTTTATTGATATCAGAGGGTGCGGCGACTGTATCTTTGTTTGTATGTCTATCTATATGTCTGGCTGTCTGCCTATATGTTGCTCTATTCCTTTAGGTACTCCAGTACAACCAATGTTTACAATACAAAAAAACAAAAGCCTTCTATAGCTTTCAGACAAGATTGTCATTACGATGTGACGCTTACCAAATAAGTCAACGGCCAACAGGCGGCGGCAATGGCAGAATCCAGACTTGAATAAGCATTTATTTTTTCTACTCTCTCATTCTCTAACACCCACCCCTCTTTTGTTCTCTTTACTTTTCTAAAATTGCTCTTATTGCAAATGTTTATGCAAAAGTCTGTGTTCCCCCCCTATTATTGCTTTGTGTTGTGTTAGCTTGAAAAGTTATTGCATTCTATTGAAAAATTGTATACAAAACTTCCAATTTCACACAATTAGAGTTGAAGAAATTTTAGATTCATTTGCTAATTGGCCAATTTGCGATGAAAGGGACGACGAGTCGTCGTGGCCATTGGTCGACTTTGAGTAGTTTTGTTGCTAGCGAGAAAGACCTTCAAATGTTCTGGAGTAGCAAGATTTCAAGTATCAGTGTAATTTAATAATAATAATTCTATCAAATTACAATCGGACGATGCTGCCTGACATCATCTAATCAAACCAAATATAGACATAAACAGTTATAGAGTACATAAACATAATCTGATAGCCCAAATATACCCTTTTATCAATTGTTATGTAAAGGGAAGGGGTATTATAAATATAAATCATTAGCAACATTATATCATATTTATCGGGATGACTAAAATATATTTTCCTTCATTTTGCTTTATTTAATTTTTGTTTTTGCATTTGGTTTGCTCACTTTGCTTAGACTATGCATTCCTTTCTTTGGATTTCATTGGTACAGTTTGTACATTAAATATTAGCCACATTTGTTGTTGTTTATTTTTAAATGATTTCAGTTTTCATTTTGGTGATGTTGCCTTTTCTCTCCTCACACATTTGGTTTATTATTGTTACCTTTTTTTGTTTTTTTTTGTTTTGCAATTGTTTATTGGATGAGTTTTCGCTTACCGCTGCTGTTTGGCAGTGGGTTGGGTTTTATCAGCGATTTTGTTCTGTTGGGCGTTAAATTGCAAAATGGATGAATGCAATACATTTCGGAATTTGCCTGCGAGAGACTGCGAATAATTTTGACTTTGATTTGACCAGCCCAAAGTACAACTTCAAGGTGGTGTATAAAAAGGTATAAAAAATGTCATATATTCTACATACATCTGTGTGTGTGTGAGATTTTTTATTAAAAAATATATAAAGTAGATATACTATATACATACATACATACCGACATATATACAGACGTAGTAAGCAGCAGTGGAAACAGCGCACAGCTGCCTTTGTTTAGTTGTAATCCACTGCGTCATTTCATGGAGTTGGATATCATTTATTTACAAATAAAGAATGTCCATTAGCCCACACAAGTATGTATATGTATGTATGTATGTATACTGATATATGTTGTATAACTCAAGTACTCGAATACAATCGCAGAAGTTGTATATTGTGTACTCACATCCAGCAGTTTAAATCTTCTCTTCTTCTTAAACAAAAAAATTAATAAAATATTCCGCTCCCATAAAGTGCACTTAGAACTCCAAGAATGGGATTTTCCTTGTTTCCTTTATAAGATATATCAAGTCAATGATGATTATATATAAGCAAATGATGAATATTTTTGCTGACTAATTAGTAAAATAACAGCAAACGGCACTTTTTATCTCACTGAGTTCTTTTAATTATTAAGAATAATTTATAATTTTTTTAATTATAACTTTTCGTAAGCTAACATCTTAAAGATGATAAAAAGAGAATAAATTTGAACAAATATAAATCTAAATTCTTATAAATAGACCTTCCTATACTACATGACCCCTTTTTCTTTTTCATCATGGACTAGCTTCGTCAGCTATTTTTAACTGTAGCCCGGATAATGAGAGGTTTTCCCCAGAGGATACCGACAACGTAATAAAAACCTAAGACACAACCCCCCTCCCTTCTTATGACTAAGCGTATTACTTTACAGACAGATCCTATATATAAATTAGTTTGAGAACATTTATAATTTTCTTTTCATATTTGAAAATCCTTATCAATTCTCATAAGAAGTTGTTAACTTAATAGGGTAAGTCCCTTTCTACTATCTAAGTCTGGGCAAATTGGCTTATTGAAAAACCAAAATGAATGCAATCGATTTATAAATGGACAACAATTGATTAATTTCGCTAAAAAGATAAGAACTATAAGAACCAAAACGCCCAGTTATCGCTGTCCGCAAAAAAGGAAATAAAGTTGCCAATTCCGCAATGAATTCATCATTGAGAAAGGGCACGGAAATCAATTAATAACCACATCATTATTTACATTGGTAGATACACAAAAAATACAGAAAGATCGATTCCATACATAAATCTGAGTTCATATAAATCACATACATAATTAAAAAGCAAAAAACAAAACCAGATGCTGAATCAATGAATGAATTGCTAAATGAATGAATGGACTATAAAATTACTTTTTTTTTTACAAACACACAGTTGGCGTAGACAATTTTCCACAGAAAACAGTCAACTACACACACACACACACACACAGCCAAATACACACAGATTGTAAACAGACATATAGAAAGTGATTATAAGTATGTATATACGTATATAGACATGTCGGCTATAGTTTTCTGCAAGTGACTCATCTCTGACATTTTCATTTAGCTCATGAAATCAGCAAAAATTGTAAATAAAATAAGTAAATTATACTTAGAAGAAAAAAATCCATTTGTCAGATGATTTTGTTTACACAAAATATAAGAAGAGAGTTTTCTATCATTATGTATATCATGTATATAGTTTTTTTCAGTTCTGAATCATTTTTGTTTGGCTTAAGCTTACTTTACAGTTTACATTTAACTTGATCTATGATGTACAGATACATGTATGTATGTATATATTTATTTTTACACGACTGAACTGTAGACAAGTATAGTATTTATATACATATGTAAGTAAATTATTAGATAAACCAACAAGAAGTAAACCTTATCTGCAAACAAGGCGATTTGGTTTATCTTAATTTCTTTTATCTAGTTAATATTTTTTTCGGATCAAATGTTTCAAATCTCTTTAAATGTTTTGTGGTAACTAAAAACTGAAACCGACAATGTGAAATCGTTAGTGATTTATTATCACTTTGTTAATTGAATACCCCAGAGGACTTGTCTATATCTCTCTCTCTCTCTTTCCTTATCTCTAGTTTACACTCTATCCGAGTAGATTCTCCTATCATACACACATAAAGGCTCATTGGGAATTCTTTATCATTCGGAATTGTGGAACTTGTGAATCATTTTTGCGTTTATATATAAAATTATGACAATCGGACAAGTGCATCTAATAGAATATATATAATTATATATAATCTGCCAATTAATGCCAATTTGTTTCATGAAATATATTCCAGGTATAACTTTAAATCTGATCAATAAGTCAGACATACCTCTATGGATTTTTAGAAATTAAAAAAAAAATAATGGAAGTGTATTTGGATACCTTATACCCTAAAGCACTTTGAGGGTATATCAACTTCGTGTTGCCTTCTTATCATGAACACAAACATTTCTTCGAAAAAAAAAGAATGAATAATTTATTGCTGAGATTATTAGCAAGGTCACTCCATTTGATTAGAAGAATAAACAATTCTTTTGTTTGTTCTAGTTCTTTATAAAACATTTTTTTTCGACTGATTAAACGATAGGAAGAAGGAAAGAAAAAAGGGACCAATTTTCAGCTATATAGTATACATATGTATATACTCCATAGATTCTCTGTAGGGTAAACCAAAGTTGCTGCATATTTTCAGATTTTCCTAAAAGGTAAACAATTTTTAAATTGAAATTTTTAATTTTTCTTCTATTATTCTTGTTATAATGGTACATTTAATATTCACCACATGTCGTCGGTCAGCATTGGAAGTAGTGACCAAAGTGTTTCAAGATTCAGGTGGTGGCGCCATTTCGTGACCTTTTTTGTTCCTGCTGTTGTTGTTGTTTTTTATTTGTATATTTTTCGTTTGTTTAAAGTTCAGCGCACGCGATTTTCTGGCTAATGACAGATATGACAGGGAATGTGTAATATTTAGTTCAACTGATTCCATGTTTGCTAAATTATTAAGTATGATGTTTTATTTTTTTTTTTTCTTTATTACCGCCTATAATTATCTGTACTATATATGTAGATATATACCTTTATGTGGGTGTGTAGAGAAAGAGTCGTGATAATATATATTAGAAACATTGGCAAATAAAGTCGCTCGCAATAGTAATACACATTTCAAATGTAAATTAGAGTACACTGAATACTTTCTACTAAAAAAAAATAATATATATAATTAAGTCAAATTATTGGAAATGTTATAATGTTTTCATCTATCGATTCACTGTCACAAATGGATCATGCAATGATGCAATTCTGTTTTTCACATGATCCAATTAGCTATGTCCGTCCGTTCGTTCCGGTCGCTTAGGTGTGTAATTTTATATCCTTTTTTTTTTGTTTTGTTTTTGTCCCATTTCCCACGTAATCTTGACCCGCTATATTTTTGTTTGCCATTTTCTTTGTCATTTTGCATTCTGATATTGATTTTATTGCTCACGTTACATGCAGTCCAGCACAGTCGAGTCCAAATATATATATTATATGAAGCATTTTTTTTTTTTTTTTTTTTTTGCATTCTACATTTTGCGTTCGGAAATTATTAAATGACTCGGAAAGTCGACAAATGATATACATATGTATGTACATAGCACAGAGCAGAGCTCGCTCTATAGGGGAGCAAAAATAATAAATAAATGCGTATAAATGCAATTGAAAGTGAAAATGAAAACGAATAAATGGATATAGTAAGTACTATAAAAGCCCCCAATTCCACTTAGCTGTTACTTACTGTTCCCGTTGTTGTTGTTGTTGTTGTTGTTGTTGATGATGATGATGATGATGACGATGAGGAACGGAAATGCTTTTTGTTATACCTACATTTTGAATATTTCATATTTAAACACACTGAAATAAAAAAAAGATTAAAAAAAAAAAAAAACATCTGGTTTTGGGCAAACGAAAATAACTGTGAAACATCATCTTGAAAAATTTTATATTTTATTCAAAACAAATGTTGGCAAAATTCATGTAAGTTATTAACTTTTGACGAAAGCTTTAACAATGAAAAAAAAAAAAACAAGTTTTATATAATTGAATTTCAATTTCAACTGATTTTGTTTATAACAGAAAAACCGATTAGTATTTTTCTTCTTAACTCAAAAAATTCAATTTAAAGTCCAGGAAAAGTTTTTTTTTATCATGTGAAGCGTAAAAGAAAAAGAAACACTGGAAATGAAAGCTAACTTATTGTAAAACTAAATTTAGAAAAAAAATATTGTAAGAATACATTTGGAATTTGAAAGTTCAAGAACCCCGCTAAAAAGTTTGAGTTACAGACGTGAAATTTTATACAGATTTCGATTTACTGCCATTTATTTGAGCTAAAGAAAATTCGAGTTCGCTTCTAATTAAAAAAACTAAGTATTAAAAAAGAAAACAGTTTTATTTTGCTCTCTAAGTATTATAAAATATATTTTGTATAATAATAAAAATTATTCATAAAGTCGACTAAAATCTCCCTAAAATCTTTTATTTATATATGTACATATATGATTTTTGATTTATTTTAGAATATTTTTTCATTCAATACTTGAGTAAAAGAATTGATTTGAATACATTTATTATTTGTATTCTCATTCATTTAATTCAATTTGACCTTAGTCTCATTTGTAGTTTTGTGCGGAAATTCTAGAATTTGTGCGTTGAAATCGTAAAAATTTATTTTTTTTAGTTGTTTTTCTTCGTTTTTATAACATTTTGTTTTGTATTGCTTCATCATGACACATAAAATATATGAAGATATATGTATTGATATTGATATAATGGATATTTTATTATATTCATCCAATCAAAGTTGGTGAATATATCTTTTGAATGCTCTGCTCTGCTGCTGCTGCCCTCTATAGTGTAGATTGGGTGTTGTGGGTGTTGATATTGTTGTTGTTTTTGTTGTCGTCGTCATCGCCATCTTCTACCCCTTCCATTTGGTATCCCTAACCCTACCTACCTGGCTTTCTTCCCTCCCTTCCTACCATTTTAAAGCAGACGCAATTGCATCTGGTGTATGGTCTCGGCCAAAACAGTTTTCAAGTAAACAACAAAGGAAACTGCAAATCCAAAGAGTCCAAGCACAAATAGCCATGGTGTGACAAGAACTATGATTAGAAATAGCAATGTATCATTCGCCTTGGCATTGGCCATACGCCATAGCATATTCCGTACAGTGCTACGCAAATGGAAGCTAAAGCGCCAAAAATGTATACGGGTTTGGCTTGTTATACCCACACGCTGGATTGTCTTGGCAAATCCGGACAGGACAACGCTTACAAATTGGACCATTACAAGCAAATAGCCACAAATTGGCTGTTGGCTCCAATGTCGCAGGGCCATGTCCAAACGCTGCTGATGCTGCTGCGGCATTGAAGATTTTATAAAATTATAGGTCCTATGCCAGCATGGTTCCTCTTCATAAGTGAAATCTGCATCGGAATCAGTTTCACTGCCAGCTTTTTTTTGCTTCTTGCTGAACAATTTTTTAGGCGTATCTATTTGCATCGGTGGCTGCTTTAAAGGATTCGTTTTATCATCAACTGCTGTCAATGGTGAAAAGTCACCTTCATAAAGGCCATTAAATTTGTTCAGTGTTGTAGCATTTGTCTGTCCCGAAAGAGGTGTGGCCGTCAATTGTTTGGCCGTATCTCCAAGTGCCATGGCCTCTACAACGGAACTAGAAAACGAAACAAAATTTGAACGCTTCAGTTCTGAAATATTGTAAAGTTATTTTGGCTACTCACCCGCCTACATCGCCGTTATCACGTTGATGACTTAACGAACGTATTATATCCTTTGGCAAATGTTGCACTTGCATCGGCAACTGCTGTGTCTTAGCCAGAAAGGGCATGCCATTGAGGCCATCGGTTGAGCCAAAGTTCGAAGCGTCTACAAATTGTTGGGCATTAAAATTGAATGCTCCAGTACCGAAGCTAGTTCCTCCAGTAAATGGTGAACGTTGCTTATGCATTTTATCAAATCGTAATGGAGTAATCTATATATATATATATAGATTTATATTTATATATATGTATATAAATATATATGGCGAAAATGAACCCTAACTTCTTATTTTATATTTTAAAATGTATTTAATTTATTTGTTGCTGTGTTGGAAATGTTGTTGTTTGTTTCAACTTTTAATCGAAAATATATAAAGTTTTAGTTGTCAACAAAGACTAGCACTACTTTGATCAGCATAATACTCACACATGTATGTATATATGTATATATCTATATGTGTATGTATATACATATGTATATACTATCTGTACTTCCTTCCTCAGTCACTGTAATATAACGACTGTAATTCTTTTTCACACTTTATATGATTTCTTTTGTTTTGTTTCAGTTATTGGATGATTAACTGGTGATACGATACCATACCATAACATACCATCCACACAACCCGATCTGTTTTGAGTCACATCTGCCGTAATATATATACATATATATACATTGTTACATATATATATTTAGTTAGCTGGACGACGTTCCGAAAGCTCAGTTCGATATGATGCGTTGATAGTCAGCAACGGATAAAGACTTGGATTCATTTATTACCCTGCCATAGCTGCCGCCAAAATGATAATGTTAAAATTTAATCTGTTCGCCTGGCTGCCATTATTGACTCTAGTCACAGCTGAAATCATTGAAGTCAAAGATCTAGATGGACCCAATATATGCAAGAGGCGTGAAACGTAAGTCGGAAATATGTTTAACATAACATTTAATATATGTTATTTCTCTTTATTCTCACACAAATTAGTTATCCCGTTGAGGTTGTAACGACTGAATTACAATCCTATCAGGAGCGTGTCTCCAATTGGTGCATCAGTGTGCCACCACGTTGCTCCACCTATCGTATTAAACATCGTGTGGTAAATAAAACCCAAACACTAACTAAAGTTCGCATTGTGAGAGATTGTTGTGGTAATGTTTGACTTATATCCAACATATATGTATGCATATCTAATACTAATCGCTTCCATTATCCTTTCAGATGGCTATGTGGATAAAGGTGGCGAGTGTGTTCCACACTGCACGGAGCCGTGCCAATATGGCAGATGTATTGCACCAGATAAATGCAAATGTGACCATGGCTATGGTGGACCCGCCTGTGACATAAGTTCGTTGAAAATTTGATTATTATTTCTATTTTATTTGTCATTTGTTTTGGGGAATTTGAAAACAGAAGAAAAGAACAAAAAAAAAACAACTCTACAATGTAACGCCTTGGGCTTATGGGGCTAAGCTCAGTTGAATCAAAATTTTTCCATGCATGATCCAACAAATCCTTTGAATTGAGTATTTGAGTAATGAGCCTAGCCCAGTATTTGTTGCTTCAACTCCATGCCAAGCAAAATATTAACCCAAACAGAGAAATTAAATATTCGTTTTTGTGTCAATGTCAAAATTTGTCCGTAAATCCAAAAAAAAAAAAAATAGAAATTCAATGAACTTTCCACTTATCCATAGATTTAGAAGGGGAACGCACAGAAATATCATTAAAATTCAAATTCAAATAATATTTAATCAAAGGTTTTGGTATTTTAAAATCAAAAAATAATCGATCCATAATGCGAACTTACCATAAAGGTCATACAAAATTTCATATTTTTTTCTCGAAATGTAAATCTTTTGTTTTGTCAAATAATATTCAACTGAATACAAAGTAGTAGTAGTTGTCATACAAAAACCACAAATAGGAAAAAAAGGATAAAAAAACAACAAAAAAAAAACATGGATCCATATGATAATGATGAGGATTTTTTACCACCGATTAGTACAAATACTTTTGGCATACCTAACGATCCCGATCTATTGGCTGAATATCAACTCTATCGGCCTTTAGTGGGCGCACGGCATTTGCTTAGCGAACGAAATCGTAAAGTCTATTCCGAAGCCTTTATTGAGAATGAACGTTTGGGCACCTTAGCCGATCTAAGTGTGCGGGCATTGGCCAAACTGGGTACCATGCATATAGCAGCACCCGTGAAACAAGATCCTTTAAAATTACGCATACATTATGATAGCATCGATGTGAATTTACCCTTAAAGGAATGCTATTTTGTTGACGATCTACTTTATTGGCGGCGTGTGGTTTTAGCCAAGAGTACAGACAAATCGCTGCCATTGAAAAAACTAAACGAGTATGATTGGAAGGGTGTAGGAATAAGCATTAAATATGTTGAGATTGTCGAGGCCTGCCCAGCCGGTTTTTGGCCAGAAGCGGAAATGTCTGGACTTGCCGCTTTGGTGAGGGAATATGTAACTTCTATGGATATTCGTCATCTGCAGTCGCTGCCCGATAGTGCTTTTGCCAAATATATAGAAACCGAAATGATGCTTGATGTTACTTCGGAGGAATCGGATGAGATAGAGATTTCTAGCGATGAGCCTAATACAAATGAAGAGGAAATTGAAGAATATGAAGAAGAGTATGATCAACCCAAAGTGGAGGAGGATAAAGATTTGCCAAGAAAGCTTTCGGTTGTTTCATTTCAAGAACTTGTAGAATCGGGATCTGGGGGTTCTAAAGACTCAAAAGAGTTGAAAAGCTTCAAAAATATTCACTCCCCTGATCGTCGGCCAGCCGACAATTCCATTGCTCGGCCAAGCCGGACGAGTGCAGATGTACAGTCATTGGACTGGGAAGAGGAATCGATGGAGCGTCGTAAAGCACGCCATGCTCGAAATGCAGCCCGCCAGGAGCTGCGGGACATGCAGGCGGCCAAGCGAGCCGAGCATGAGAGGCGTCGACGTCAACGATCGATCCTTAGGAAACCACCACCACCACCTCCCAAGACAAAACGAGTAAAACGAGGCACCAGCATTAAAGGTGCCCTTGACATAAAAGTGGAGCCAGAACCAGACGATAATGAGGACAAGATTGTGGATAAACGCAACAAGGATAAGTTGCTGCGTAGCATAACATCCTATGATTATCCAGATCAACATTGCCATCATATAGATCTAAGTTTTGTGCGCTACTTTGATAACTTAGTATCGCTGTCCTTGCAATTTCTCGGTCCCCACATTGGTCGACAATTCCATAAGCGGCACTTAAAATTCTCCTACGATGACATGACGCGTCTTTCTAGAGGTCTTGGAACTCTCCAAAAGCTAAAGATCTTCCGTTTACGTAATAGTTTTATGGATGTAAAAAAATTGCAAACCCTTAATCGTGCTTTAAAATCCCTTGATGAATTGGAGGTCGTTGACTTTGGTTACGATCAGATGACTGATGATTGTGGTGCCACTTTGGGTATGATTTTAGATCGCGGAAAGATGTTGAAGTCACTAGAGCTTGAATATAATCGACTTGATGAGGAGAGCGCCATGGCTATTGGCAGGGCTCTGGCAAACTATAAGGGTGAAGGAACTTTAGAATATCTCGGTTTGGCGCACAATATAATGAGCAATGTTGCGTTACATAATCTCCTCCGCTACATCGTTGGCACTCGTCATGTTACATCGTTGAGATTATCTGCCATTGAAGTTGGTAAATCGGCCGTTTGCCGTGAAATATCCTTCCTATTACGTCAGCATCGACGATTGCGTAATATTGATCTTGTGGCCATATCAATGGATACCTTAATAGCTCGTGAAATCATTTGTGCCCTGGAAAGTCATAAAAACATTGTACATTTTGATGCTCGTGAATGCGACATGGATACCGACGAGGAGTTCGAGGCGGATATCATTACAAGACGTAACGATTTTACGGGCACCAATAGCTTTTTAAGTGATAAGAATAAATCTGCAGAAGAAGTTAGAAATCTTGTTAATAATATGAAGCATCCTTTAGTTAAAAAAATTGAAGATGATTTGGCCCGGCGTAAGGAATGCCTGAAAATGCGCCCAATTAAAACACCCAAAGAGTCCATCATATCGGAAAAAAGTGAAAGTGAGACAGAAACGAGAATCACGCTTGGAAGCGAAACAAAAGAGAATGTTTCTATACCACAACCAACAACGTTCAAATACGATCCAAATTTATATGATTTAGCACAGTTTCGGGAGCATGTCTATCTACCGGGGCCATCAAATCGTTATTACTACTTTCAACAGACCAAGTCGTAGACTTTTAATTGATTAACTTTATTGTCAAAATTATATAGTTATGAACGAACGAATGTATATATAATCTCTGAATGGGTTGTATGATCTTCGGTTTTCCGAAGATTTGCACTTGGAATTTAATGTTGTGTAGATTTAGCTTTTTATACTTTGTGCTTTTCATTTGGTAACTTCTTTTAATCACAGTTAAGTTGCTTTATTTAGTCTAACCATAATTCCACATGCCGCAATGCCTTACAAAACCAAACCGCACACACACACACACAAACAAACACACGCACATATACACATAGAGACACCTTATCCACCTGAGGAAACATGGGTTTCTCTTTTTGGAAAAAGGGAGAATATTTTTTTTTACTTACTTAACTCACATCCTCCGCTTAGCCAGCAATGCCAGCAGCTAACTAATTGTCGCAGCACCCCGTCGATTGTCTTCTGCAAATCAAATAAAAAAAAAAAAAAAAATTGATCAAATCAAAGAGCTACCGTTAATCATGATTACCCAAAACTTTTCGCCAGATTGCCCACCGGGTCTCTATGGACGAGACTGTAAGATGAAATGCGACTGTCTAAATAATGCCACATGTGAGCCATACAGCGGTGAATGTGAATGCGCCAAGGGATATATGGGCAAACGATGCGATGAGACATGTCCGCCTCAGCGTTATGGTGCCAAATGTCTGGATGAATGCCGATGTGAGAATGGTGGTAGCTGTCACCATGTCTCTGGCAAGTGTATGTGTGCGCCCGGCTACACCGGTCCCTTGTAAGTGGACGAAATGGAAGATGCATAACTCAAAAGACAAACGGCTAATATGGATACAATTATTTAAACCAGTTAATGCATTCACAATGATTAATATTTAGTTATAAAAGAAGCGTTGAAAACGGAATGGAGGCATATCGAACTAGTTTGATGTGGCTTCTAATAATATCGTTTTAAATTGAATCAGTTTTTTATATACTGCATTATTTTGAAAATCGATATTTCGGCATTTTTTGTTTTAACCATCTTCGAAATTCTCTTTGTAAATTATCATAAACAGTTTAATTTTATTACAATGGATGTATTACCTGGTTTAAATAGATTCCCTGACGATTATTCATAACCTTTTAAGAACCATATCTTTAGATTAGTTCTTAGTTTTAATGAATGAAGTCAATATTGGTTTGTTGGAAAGCGCAATAAGAATCAGTTATATAATGCAACTTCGACTTCAATTCAATCCAGATGTGATATGATTTGTCCCGATGGCAAACATGGCGCTGAATGTGAACAAGATTGTCCCTGTCAGAATGATGGTAAATGTGATCCAATGCTGGGAACCTGTATGTGCAGACCAGGCTGGACGGGTGCAGTGTGTGCCAACAAGTGTCCTGTCGGCAGCTACGGTCCTGGCTGTGAGATGTCCTGTGAATGCTACAAAGATGCACCCTGCCATCATATAACTGGGCAGTGTGAATGCCCACCCGGCTATATGGGCGAAAGATGTGTGGATGAGTGTCCGGTGAACACATTTGGACTGAACTGTACCCAGCAATGCCTTTGTGAGAATGATGCCACCTGCGATCGAGCGACTGGTGCCTGTATTTGTTCTCCCGGCTGGCAGGGAGAGCACTGTGAGGAGCGAATCTGTGACATTAACAAATATGGAGATGATTGCAATAAGACATGTGAATGCGAGATGGAGCACACGGATCTATGTCATCCGGCAACAGGACGTTGTCTGTGTAAAGTCGGTTGGAGCAGTGCCCAATGTACGCGTCCCTGTGCCTTTCTCCGCTACGGCCTCAATTGTGAACAGAGCTGCAAGAATTGCAAGAATGGAGCCAAATGTTCGCCCATTAATGGGAGCTGTTTGTGTGCACCAGGTTTCACTGGCGACAATTGTACAGAGAGCTGTCCCGCAGGAATGTATGGACAGGATTGTGCGCTGAAATGTGACTGCCAAAATGGAGCAAAATGTATGCCAGAGACGGGCCAATGCCTTTGCACTGCTGGCTGGAAGAATCTCAAATGTGATAGGCCGTGTGATATCAATCATTATGGTCAGGAATGCCGTAATGTATGCGATTGTCAAAACAATGCCGCATGTAATCCCCAAAATGGTACTTGCACCTGTGCAGCCGGCTGGAAAGGTGAACGATGTGACCAAAAGTGTGATACAGGAACTTTTGGGCATGAGTGTGCCCAGAAATGTCAATGTGAGATGGATAATATTATTGCCTGTGATGCGACCAATGGGAAATGCATCTGCAAGCACAATTGGGCAGGTACGAGATGGGTATACCTAGACAATGGAAAAAAAGAGAGAGAAACTCATTTAATGCACACCCATCATGCTCCTGCTAATGCTCTAAGAGTCAACCCCTTTCCCCTCATTACCCATGCCATGATAAGATACATTTGAAGCTGCAAATTGGTTCGGTTTGATTGGCTCAATTAGTGGATATTTTCTATATATGTATATAAATAATTTATATATGTATAATATATTAAAATGTCAACCGATTGCTTTTTGTAGCTTTAGTTTGCATGCAATCAATACATACATACATATTAATTAAATCACCTCATCTCCAATACTTACCTTACCTCATCTCCTCTCTCTATCTCTCTCTCTCGTTCTCTCTCTCTTTCATTTTTGGCATGCACTTTATTTGGTATTTAAAATTTTAATTTCGCTTTTCTTGTTCTGCACTTGTGTGTGTTTTTTTTTTGTTGTTTTTTTTTTTTTTGTATTCTTGTCATTGTCCTTGTCTGATGATGCTCAACAAACCCAAAAATCCAAGGCGTTCATTGCGAGACGAACTGTACGAGCGGTTACTATGGTGAAAATTGTAATAAAGTTTGCAGATGCTTGAATAACTCATCCTGCGATCCTGATACTGGCAATTGTATATGCTCGGCCGGCTGGACCGGAGAAGATTGTGCCGATCCCTGTCCGGTTGGTTTCTATGGCATCGACTGCAAAGAGCGTTGTCCTGAAATCTTTCATGGTAAATGCAATCGATAAATAACAGGTGGCATTTTTCTAATTTATTGAATTTCCCACTTTCTTAGGCAACAAGAGTTGTGATCACATCACTGGCGAGATCCTTTGTCGTACTGGATATCTTGGACTCACCTGTGAGCATCCCTGCCCTGCTGGTCTCTATGGTCCCGGTTGCAAGTTCAAGTGTAATTGCGAACATGGTGGCGAGTGTAATCACATAACTGGCCAATGCCAGTGTCTGCCTGGCTGGACGGGTGCCAATTGCAATGAATCATGTCCACAGGATACCTATGGTCAGGGTTGTGCCCAGCATTGTCGTTGTGTGCATCATCAAGCCTGCCGCAAAATCGATGGAATGTGTATTTGCCTCAAGGGTTGGACGGGAACACGATGTGATGAGGTGTGCCCAGAGGGTTTCTTTGGCGAACATTGCATGCACTCCTGCGCCTGTCCCTCAGGCAATTTCCAATGTCATGCAGCCAATGGATGTGTTTGTCGCAGTGGTTATACCGGTGATAATTGTGATGTACTAATTGCCTCTCAGCAAGTTGGCAAGGCTGAAAACGAATGTAAGATTTAATCCCTTTAAAAACTAGTCTCATGAAGTTAATCAAATGTTTTCTGTTTTTTTTTTTCTGTAGCAAATCAAGCTAGTGTGGCCGTAACAATCGTGCTCGTCATGCTGTTCCTCTGCATCACCTTAACCGTGTTCTTATATTATCGTCGACGGGTATCGAATTTGAAAACAGAAATCGCTCATGTTCATTATACACATAATCCGAATGGAACTAGCTGGCCACCAAACACTCATAATTTTGATAATCCTGTCTATGACATACAGCCTGAGACTCGTTTACTGCCCAACAATATGAGACCAAAGATGAATAACTTTGATCAGAATGGTTCATTGGGTACCAATTCCTGTGGTGATGATTCAAATGCCAGCGGTAGAGGTGGGTTAAATGCTTTTTATAACTGATTAAATATTTTTAATCAATAAATTGTGTCTGTGTGTACATATTGCAGTGGGTAGCTATTCGATCAACTATAATCAGGATTTGCTTAATAAGAATCTAAATGCTGATTTAACCAATCCAAATGTTTATAATGGCATTGGTGATACGCTGAAGGAAGAGCATGTTTATGACGAGATCAAGCATAAGGAAGGCTACAAGGATCCCGGTAAGCAGACGACTTTCCTTTCTATCCTTTACCTAGATTTCAGACAATACTTTACTAAAAATATTTTACATATATAAATATAAATATTGATTGCGCCTACATTCATCATCAAACAGTGAAAATTTATAGCAAGATATTATTTCCAGAGGGTAAGCAAAAGCCAAACTGTTGTCTATCATGTGATGTTTTTTTAGATTTTGGCTAGTTTCATACCCATGATTTTATGTTCTATGTAATAATAATATTGAAGATTGGCAATATAATCTAATTTATTTAATTATTATATATATATATATATATAGATGAATATGATCATTTGGACTATTCGCGACCGAGCACTTCGCAGAGGCCACACTATCATCGTATGAACGAAACAATGCTTAACATTAATCACGATGAGGAGAAGCCGAGCAATTTAAAGAATATGAATGTTTTGCTCCCAACGCCAGAGCTGCCATCTGAACCGGGACCACAACAGCATGATAGCTTTGATAATACCAATGTGGATAATGATAATGTCTCAACGGCATCGCCCAGTTCCAGTCCGGAGTTTCGGAAATAAGCCAACGATAACCAAAACGAATTGAATGTTCAATATGTGGCAAATGTGTCTGTATTTTTTTTTTAATCTATATATATATATATATATATACATGTTTATATATGTACACATGTATGTATTTATGCATATGTATATATATATATATATTTATTTGTATATATAAGTGAACTTTTAGCCTAATTTATTTACTAGCATATTAGTTTCGTATTTGTGTATTTGTAATTATGTTTACTGGCATTTGTTTGTCCCTTAATTATCGAACGATCTGTAATTATGTATGTTTTGCTCAGCATTTGCTCAATCAATTGTAAATTTCGATTCAGGGACATTCTATATTATTTCATATCAGATCACACTATTGTAAATTTTTTATATTTCATTTGTGTTAGATGTTTGTAAATGTTTTAAAATATCTATCATTTGTCTTTTATATACATACTTACATGCATATACATATATATATTTATATATATATATTTATATGTACCTAATCACCTCTTCCTGTTGAGAATGAAGCAAAAACATTTTAAATACGAAATTGCGCCGTTTAATGCGTAATATCTCTGAGAGAAACTTTACGCATGATTAACGGCCCATATCGGAAGGTTGCAATAATTTTGAGCATATACATGATATCAATAGGAATAAGCATATACGATATTTATACATATATATATATATACATATATTTTAATAAGATACGTATTTTGTATAATTATCAAGTGAGAGTCAAATAATAAAACCTCCCCACACGTATCAAGCAAAATACAACAAATTAATAAGAATCTGTTATATCAAAACGATTGGCCAAAACTGTTAGATATTAATTGGTTTGAAAAAAAATTATATAGATCGAAAATATACATACATATATATATATATATATATATGTAAATGTAGTGCTAAATTTTGAACAAAAAATGAAAATTAATTAATGAACTCCAAGTTGTGTGTGTTTTTTTCTGATAGTTTATAACTTTGTAATCCGAACTATATTTACATACCAATATACATATATTATTGTTCATATACAAAACTTCATCTTTGAAAGTGAAATAAAAAATGCATAATTTTTACCCATATATCTAAACATATAACTTTCTTATTTGTAACCCCATGGATTATCCTTAGTATGTAATAAATTAACTTTCTATGGTTGAGACATCACGACGGCCTACATAATATAGTAATCCGATTCGTTTGAATTCAGCAACCTATATTATAAGCCCTAAATTGGCTTTTAAATTGGGGTAATTAGATTGATTGACTTGACCTTTACTTACTAGTTAAGAATGTATTAAAAATCTGGATTGTTATTTCGATTTCAATATGTTTTTATTAATGATTTATTTAGTAGAAGCATCAAGTACAATAATCATATAAATAGTTTCATTTTCGTGTTTGTCTTTGATTTCTGTTGTTTTTTTCTTTTTCGTTTGTTTGTTTTTCCTTTTTTATTTTTTTTTTTTTTAGCAAGTTTTCTATTATATAGGCTACTCGTTAATGCTAAATAAATACAGTCCCCATTCGATTCGGGTTACAGATACATACATCTACACATCCAGATACAGATACGAGTACAGTTTACAACTAGAAGCGTACTGAAAGAGCGCAATAAAAAAAAAATGGATTTATGTATGGGCATGTATGTGTATGTATGTATGTATGATGAGATGGATACATTGCTAATTGTTATTACATGTAGAGAGGATAAGTTGACTGGTTTTGTTGGTTTCGTTTTGGGGAATCTAGAGATATCCGTGACCGGCCACTTCGGCTGGTATAAAGCCCTCGCGTCCGTCGCGTGTCTTTACATAGAACCATTGCCGTTGATCCTTGGACTCGCGGCACTCACAGAGCGTTACAATTTCACCCTTGTGCACAGCAATGCTCTCGGTGATGTAGTCCGAATTGATGGCGACTAGAGTTTGACGCAGACCATTATGCTGTTGCCTGCGCAGCACGCTCAACACCGAGCCCGCTGATGCCACCGACGGCTGTTGCTGTTGTGGCATCGTCTTTGGATGCAAATGCTGGCCATTATGGCCATTGGTTATGTAAGAGACATTGGACAGGCGGCGTGTGGTTGGCTGTGACTGATGCAGATGTTTCTTTTGATTGGATCTCTGCTGTTGATGCTGTTGCTGGAGGGTGACATACTCATCATTGGAGGCACCACTTCTTACCGAAGCGGATCCTGAGGCTAGGCCACCTACCTGTTTAGTGGAGCGCAGTTGGGCATATGCCTTCTCGACCAATTTGGGCTGGGAGGCGGCACGTAAATAGAGTTTATCCACATGCTGCTCACCGTACAAAGAGCTGGCTGAGCTGCCCGCTTTGGTCACATGATTGTTGTTATTGTTGTGATTGATGTTGTTGCTGCTATTGTTATTGAGACTTAGCGGCATCAGCTCTTCGACAGTCTTGGAGGTGCGTGGAGTACGTGCTCCATCGGATCGAGTACCACCACGTAGACGTATTTCCTTTTCCGAATCGGTCATATTGCCACATGGACGCGGAAAAACATCTGCATTGGACTCCCAGCATGGTGTGTGCCGTGAGCTAGAGCTGCGACCAGCCGGTGGTAGAATACCCAATGGCAGGCAGCAGGCATAGCCAACATAACCTTCCTCCGCATGAGGAGTTTGCACATATAGCCAATTTTGGTTCTTAAAAACGGCATTGACCACCATGCCCAGGGGTAGAGGAATCTCCAGTTGATAGCCCCCCGGTCGTGTCTGATAGAGTGTACTAGCTGTGGCCAAAACAACTGGTATATTTCCAGGAGCCGCCAGAGAGCAGCGAGAAAGAAACTCCTCTACATTGTGGATCTCATAGCCAAAACGCTGGACACGATTTCGTTCCCTTCGCTTGCGATGACGATGACGGCGCTGTTGCTGTGGAACGCCGCCGCCTCCAACCTCGGAAGCTGCCACCAAACTAGGCTCCGAGTAGGTGCACTTTAATGGCTCAACTTTAGGAGTCTCGCTGGCAGGTTGAGCGGTAGATGACACTTGGTTACGAGCCTGTTGCAGACGGCTGGCCAACTTCTTCCGGATTTCGTTGCGTTTGCGTGCCAACAATAGGGCCTCGCTATGGGCATCACTTTTGGGCGCTCGCTGAGGTGTGCATACGAATAGCAACTCTTTGGTGGATGCGGCGGCCACCGGACCACCTCCTGCACGATGACTAAGGACCGTCTTATCTTTATAGTCCAGTAAATTTTGATTGCTGAAGAATTTCTGATTGGCCAAATGGCCATTTGTAGGCGGCTGATGGGCGGTGGGTGTGGTGGCATAGCCATTAAGTGGCTCAGTGCCGCCCGGCAGCTGCTTGACCCGATAACGCTTCTTCGACACATCCAATTGTGTGGGCACAGGCTCCGTTCTTTGTGTGGTAACCAACGGCAATGGCTCTTTCTTCTCCTTCTCGTTGCCCACAGCTGGTGTTGTTGATGTTGCTGTTGTCGATGTGCCCTCATTGGGATCCGTTTGTGGCGCTGTCTGTTGTTGTTGCTGCTGCTGCTGTTGCTGCTCCCGCAGCACCCAGGTTAACGAGATACGCGGCCGTCGCAGGCTGAGATTCTGACCCATCGCTAAACTCGCCTCGTCCAGGCCTACAGCATGCTGCAGATGCGGTGTGCTCTTGGCTCGCACAGCAGCGACTAGCGGCAATAGCTCATCAATTTCCACATAATCGGAGCTAGTATCTAGGCCATCAGCAGCGCTCTGCAAATGTGACGGGGGCGGTGGTGTGGCCGTAAAATTACCCACTGAACTGTCACTGGTAACGGGTTGCTGATTAAGAATTAAAGCACAAGCATGCAACAAGTCCGGACAATAAGCATCTGTAAGTAAAGTTTATAAATAAATATTGGATTGAAACCAAACTGATTAACACTTTTACCCCTTAGATCACGTGAACTGCTATGTCGGCGCCGATGTTGTCTTCTGATTGCACTTCCGGTGCCTAGCTCACAGTCACTACTGGAAGTACTGGAACTGGAGGATGTGCTGTCAGTGCTTGATGCAAAACGATTAAGTTGTTGCTGGTGTTGGCGTTGGTGTTGCTGTTGCAGTTCTCTGAGTCTGCGACGTCGTCTAGCCTGCTGACGTGCTGCTGTCTCTGCTTCGGCGTTGCTATTGTCAATGCCAGCATTCTCCACACGGCGATTTGCCGGCGGTGGTGGCCTTGGCCGCTCAGTATAGCTAGGAGGCGGTGTCAATGGTAGCGGACAGTATAGTGGCGGCGGTGAACGAACTCGACGACTTGAATCCTCGGCAGCGGCAATACCATCAATGACGTAATCGTTTTCCTGAGCCTGTAACTCTATAGTGCTGGCATCATCATAGCCCACTGGGTTTGTATCCACAGCGGCTGCATGGCGACTGCTATAGCTATAGTTCGGTGGAAGTTGACTTCCAGCTAATGGAAAAATAAGATAGAAAATTATATTAGAAAATGATGTAAAATATTACAGAATCAAGTTTATGCGATTTTTGGTTATCTAAATTATTGATTGACATTCCCCAAATGACTTTAATCATCTGCCATACGATTCTTTTCCCATTTTAATTTCACATGACAATAAAAATTCCAATTATATTTCAGTCTTTTCTAGGCAAGAAGAGGATGATGTTGCCTATATGCTGGCCGCCTGCTGGCCATAAAGACTACTGAGACCAGCGATAACGACACCTGAAACGGCGGTCTTAAGCAGACAACACACCCCCACATATCCACACAACGATACAAAGGGGGAAGGGCGGCATGAGGAATATTTAAAATATTTGCCAATATAAACGTCAACCTCATGACCAGGACGACCAACAGCAAACACAAATGCAAACGTCCACATCTATACTTCTATATGTATATATGTATAAGCGCTATCAAGGCCAAGATCAGCTTGCTCCTCGAAATGGCAACGGCGAACGAGGCAAAACAACAAGCAAAGAGAGGAAGGAGCAGAAGGCGGAGGCGGAGCAGATACGCAAGAAGCGTGGCCAATAAAATTCCAAACTGATATGCTCTCAATGGCAACAACGTGCCAGAAGTGAGTAGTAAAATGTGAAAACGTGATGGTATTTCAAAAATACCAAATATTGCATTGATCCTACTCAAACCCAGGATAAGGATGAGCATGGTGAGTTCATTTTGTTTCTCCTTCTCTTATACATATGTATATGTTTTTGTTGGCCACAATGTTTAATGAAGAGAAATCAAATTAAGTAAACTAGGGCATATAAGGCATTATCTGATACCCCTTGATGAAGACCCAATATGTATTAAGTAAAACCGATTACCAAAATTCCAATATGATACCGTTATGGAACAAATGAATTACTTTTATTAGTTACTCTCATTTAAAGTAGACTTGATTGAATGCCTTTATATATGCCATAACCGAAATTCATTTAGTTTCGGTCATTTACATTCCCTAGCAACCATAAGCATACCCATAACCATAATCATAAATCATTTTAATTGGTTTTTATGGACAGAGAAATGGAATCCAAAACAAATTGTGACAAATTACGCGAGATTCCTCTCAATCTATATACGAACTACATCTATATAGACATATATGGTTAATAACAAAATATGGTTATAACTCTGGATTAATTGTCACTTGAGTTGATCATCAATGACAGATCATTCATACCTAGCCATACTGTGGAAAGGACAAAGCCCTAAACCAAAAAAAAAAGAGAAACTTAAAATCGGTTGAAAAAACTGCGGGTCTTGGCGTCCGCAACTTGGACTGCGACAGCAACAGCGACTTTAACGACCTTTACAAGGCGGTGGAGCAGACTGTCGGACTGTCAGACAGTGCCAGTTTGTTTTTTTTTTCTTTTTGTTTTTGTGGTTTCTATAGTATCCGTTGCCAAGACAAGGTAGAGGTAATCAAAAGGTTCAAGCCCAGAAAGATCGTGCGAGGATTACATGGGGGTGTGACGACAGGCCAGCTCAAAGTCATTCACTCAGCTCCAACTTGCAACTCCAATGCGGCAAGATCGTGATGCTGTGGCCTTTAATGGCCTCTACGTGAGTCTGAGGCCATGACGTGGAGTAGCAGACGGACGGGCGGACAACAAGAGAGCCATTGGTCAGTTAAGAAAACGAAAGTGTTGCTTTGGGCTGTGGCTCGGTGGTGGCGGCCCTCTAATTAAACGCAGACTGGCTGCCAAATTAGCTAATGACAACATTTTGCGACTGAACCTGCTATGTTGCTGCTGTTACTGTGGCGGCATTGCACAAAATTTCAAATATATATAAATCCAAATTTGCAACGCCAACCAAAAATGGTCAAAACTCTGACAAATTTGTTTTGCAACTTGTTGGCCGGCTGTTTTGCAAATATGGCCTCAACATGACTCCACTGGGGCATTGTGCCCATGTGAGGAACGGGAACGGGACAGCAGCAACAACATCAGTAACAGCAGCAACATCAACAGCTAAAGTCAAAGCGACAGCTGTCACTGGTGTTTGCCTCTTTGCCTGGTCAGTTGGCCCGCTGCGGCTTGCCTTACCACTGATGCCTTACCGATGCCTTACCGCTGCCTTGCCTTGCCTTGACTTGGTGATAATAATTCAATCGAGAAATGTCGAAGCGTGCAAATCGTCTGTTTGATTTGTGTCGTCGTCTCTCTCTCCCTCTCTCTCTCTCTCTCTCTCTGTCGATCCGTCTGTCTGTTTGTCTATCTGTCCGTTTGTCTTTCTATCGCCTGCTTGAAGTTGCTTGGTGTCTGGTGGCATAAAAGGCGCTTGGAATTGATTGGAGTTGCATGTGATTAAGCTGATGTGTGAGATGAACTGGGAATGCTTTATGTTGTCCACAGAGAAAATTAATAAAAAGAAAATAAATAATGCAATGTTTCTGTGTGAAACTCAATAAAATTTTAATTTCGATTTGCTTGAATCCTTTTTGTAATTAATTAATAATTCCAACTAAAATCGCAAACTCTTTTCACTTTGCTTTTTACTTAGAAATAAATGAAGCGTGTGACTGACAAATGAATGGTAAGGTAAAAGCTATATCATTATCGGTTACATGAAGGTATTTCGGTATAACGGTTAACAATTAGTTTGCTGATATCAAAGAATCGTTGGCAAGGGTTGCATTTGTTGGCTTGAAGTCTTGCTAGTTGCTGCTGCTGCTGTTGCTGCTGTTGCTGTTGCTGCTGTTGCTTCAAGTTGATTTCTTTCGTATGAAATTCTGTGTTTCTTAAGCAAAAGGCCTTTGGCTGACAACTGACAATATTTCTGCCTTAATCGTGATCCGGCGATCCGATGGCGTTTCGCTCACGTCCCTAGCATATAAATATATCTTAAATGGCCAGACTCTGCAGCGAGATAAGCAGCACTAATAAGATAAAAACATTTTAATTGCCACTAAACATGGCAGCGCCACAGTGGCCAGATGGACCCAACTCGGACAAATGGACATACAAGTTCTCCACCCCAATCTTTCCCCCGCACATGCTATTACCAGTCTCTTTCTCTCTCACTCTTGCTATAGGCCAAACAACTGTAAAACGGCACCAGCGATGTTGCTGCTGTAGTTGTTGCTGTTGATGCTGTTACTGTTGCTAATGGGTTAACAAAATGCCAAATAAATAAAATTCTGATTTCGTAAAGATTTAATTAAATTTAGATTCTTGATTTCGCCAAAAAAAAAAAAAACACACACACACAGACACACAAAAAAAACTTCACAAAAGGTGCCAAACAAATTAAAATGCTGAAGAGGATCATCAAATCATTTAACGATATGTTGGGGCCAAGTCATAAAAATGACCAACCGTCTCGGACTAACACTAAAACCATAAAATTCTACATAAACCAGCTTGATTGTCAGATTGTCAGCAGCAATAGCAATACAAGCGACAGCGGCAGCAACAATCCTTGTGGACTTGCTGGTGGCGACAACATGTAGCAGAGCACTCTTAAAGCCGCACAAGCAACAACCTTGTTTCCACTTGCCACTTGCCACTGCAGTGCCCCATCAAATGTGCAAATTTATGCACAAAATAATTTACACAAATTTTTAGGTTGTTGTTTTTACTTTCTTGTACCTTTTCTCGATTTTTTTTTCTTTTCAATTAGCCGGAATCATGTTACCGTCTATAAGAGACGACTACTTAAGCCAATTTAATGCCTTTTTAATGCCCATCGGATTATGGGTGGCCAAGGCATTTCAGAGATTTCAATAGGTGCGATTTCTCTCAATGCATTCACAAATAAAATTTCAATTTTTATTGACTTTGCCTATGTCAAGGAGTAGGCCAACAATTATGTTGCCCGGAGCGTTGGGTAATAAAATTAAACGTTGCTTGGTTTTGTGCGTGTTTTAAGCGGTTTTAAATATTTATGAGAGCCATTTGTGTGTATAGACACACACACACACGCACACACACACACACACACACAAACGTATAACCACAAAAATATGATTTTATGGCCATAATAAATTTAAATTGTTGTGAATAGCTGTCTGTGTGTGGTTAAAAAGTTAATAAGAAAAGCCATTTGATGAATGAAAATGATCCGTAAATTTGGTTCTAATTGCCCATTTTATTTTCTCATTTCAAGGTGAACTATCCCAGAAGGGCTATCATCTCTTTTCTTTAGAAAAAAAAAAGGAGTTCCATAATTTGCTATCATTGGTAAGTAAATGAAACTTTTTACTTTTTCTAGTTCTTGTTATAGTCAGTATATATTTCTTTTTAAAATGGGTCGAAAAATAACTTTTTAATCAAGATTTGCTTGGGTTTTTTTTTTTAATATACTATATATAATATATATGTGATAATTATAAAAGTTCGTGTTTTAAGCTCTCATGTGAGACTTAGATTTTTTTATTTATTTATTATAATTAACAATTAATTAACAATTTATCGGTTTTGTGTTCAAGTTTCGTGTGTGCATTCGATAGAGCAATTACTTGATCGAAAATTGAAGTTACTTATATAAAACAGATATCGTCATGGTTGAGATTGGTTATCTGATATGATATATCTTGCATCTGCCTTCATGCAGGCTTTATCTAATTCCTAACACTTTAAGTGAAATCTTTAAAAAAGTTTTAGACTATTTGAATCAAATTTATTGTCATTAATATATATTTATATAGCTTCCTTGGTAAAGGATTAGTCGACCAAATTTATTTGAAGAAGATATAGAAAAAGTGGGGTGAATAATGTTGAAGAAGTGTGTCCCTTAACCTCACATAGCATTAAAAATTGAACAATGGTTTAAAGTATTTAACTGCCATGCTATAAATATGTTTTGATAGATATCTTAATTCAATCCTTGCCCTCTACATATGCTCAGGGTTAAAGGATAAAGTGAATCGATTTGACCAAGTTGAAGCACTTTGCCTTATATGGACTTGTTCTTAAAAATTAAGTTAACAAAGACAAATGTGACGCGACCACTTCGACTCTTTCTCTCCATTGTGATTTTTTTTTTCTGTTCGCTTTTTCTATCTGTCTCTGTTTCGCTTTTGGCCCATGATTTAAGCGTCAAAGGACATGGGACCACAAAGGGAATGAATATTCGGTCAGGATGTAACTGCTCTTTGCAAAGGGGAAACATCAAAGCGAAAAGCAATAAGTCCTAAAGGCGGAATGTAAATTGAAATATGCCAAGAAGAGCATAGAGAAAGAAAGAAAAACAGAGAGAGAGAGGGAGAGAGATAGATAGAAAGAGAAAGCGAACTTTTGTGTGTGTGTGCGGAACATAAACGTAAATCGTAACGGAAATGGAAGTATATATGCGTGCCGCATCCAAGATGTTGATGAACTGCATCAATGGGCTGCACTTTAAGCTAGCATCGCTTGATGCTTAAACCTTAGTTGAATGTCGTCAGAGTGCCATTGAGTCAAAAGTCAGCAAACTCAAAGGCAAATGCAATCAAAACGAAATCTTTCGTTTTGGGTCCTGCGTGCTTTATTAAAATTTCATTGTTAAGGAGCAGCAGGAGCAGCGGCAGCAGCATCGAAACGAAGTCCCTTTGGGGACATTGTTATAAATTCCTTTGCTGAAAAATGTGAAAAATGCGCCATGTAAATTATTTCTGCGCTTCCTTTTTCTTTCGCTTTTATACACATACAAACATACAAATATATATACATATATATATATGTATATAATTTTTTTTTTTTTGTTGCTTTTATTGTGCATGATAAATTTTTATTGTAATTGGCTGTTGATTTATGGCTCATGGCTGTCGCCTTTGGAGTCGTCTGTCTACTGATGATAACAAGAGCTAGATAAACGGTTCTGGTTCTGGTCGGTCGCTTTTTCAATTTGCCATTAATTAGATAGAAAGGGACAGAGTAAAAGAGGGAGAGAAAGAGACACAGTGAAGAAGAAGAAGCCAAAAAGGCAGAGGGAGGAAAAGATCACTTAAAGCCGAGATTCAAATTTCAATTCAAATTCAAATGGTTGAGGGCATAAAAACTAATCGCTGGGCATTACAGAAATCATCTATGAAATTGCGCTCACTGATGCGTAACCTGGACACGCCCACAATCGGTCGCAGGACCACCCAAGCAGGAAGAAGAAGTGCAAGATAAAAAAAAAAAAGAAGCAAAAGCTAAAAACCAAAAAAAAAAATAAAAATAAAAACAAAACGCAAAAGCAAAGAAAGAGGCCTCGTTTCATGGCTAACATGCCGAAACCAAAGCGCTATCCGCTCGCATTGTTTGTTAGATGATGCTTCTAACCCTGCCTGCTCCTCCTTCTATTCCTTCTTCATTCATCTTCGACTCCTCCCACTCCTGTGCTGATGCTGCTGCTTCTGCTGCTGCTGCTACTTTTCGTCGCTGCTCTACACACAGTCAAACACCATAAAAGTTTATGAAGCAACCAACGCCATTGCCAGCTCCAATAGCCTAACTTAACCTAACCTATCCAATTCTCCTTTTCGTTGTCCTCCACCGCCACCTTTGTCGTCATCATCTTATATTTCTTCCCCTTTCGTATGCGTGAAGTGGCAGATTTTTTAATGCTTTGTGAAAGATTTCATGGTAATTTCGCCGGGTTATAACAATTTGCAAATTATGTAATCGAAATTTATTGCCATGGCATAGTTGGCAGAAGACGAGGCCCAAGACGATGGCGATGAAGAGGAGTAAGGCTGCTTAAGGCCATCTCGATTTGCTTTTGGCCTTGTGGCTCACATCTCGAATTGTTATTGGTGTGTGTGTGTGTATGTGTGTGTGTATGTTGGGTGGCCAGGTGGCTTTGATAGGCTAAATATTTGGCTGCCGGGGGTAGATCAGCTGCAAGAACAACTTGTAAAGATATAGTCCTGGATAAACTTGTGATGTGACTTTAGGGGCAAAAAAAAGATCCAAATAAAAAAAAAAAAAAACCACGAGCAAAAAGAAACTTCTTCTACCTGTCCCAAGTAAATCTCTTCGAATAATCGCCAATTTGTTCACTCCTTCTACATTTCAGTTTGTCCCATTATCATTCGCCCCTCTCTTGCAGCCAAGCATGACCCATTAGTTACGGCACTTTCCAAACTCTACCAACTACTCCAACTCCAATAATGCAGCCATTAAATGCCAACTACTTCACTGCCATCAAGTGCTTTAGCTTGACATAAATCTCAAGCGCATGGCAAAAGTTTGTTTTGCCCACAAATTTTGGCTTAGCTCCTGTGGGAGCTTATGTTATGTTCCAGCTTTAATTAACGCCAGTTTTGTGATTGCTAAGCCGCCACTGCCACCAACTTTACCACCTTTACTACCACTACCATTCTACAACCATTCCACGATTTCCACACTTGGTCCCCCGCCCGTTAACAACAGGTGCACAAAAGTTTCGACCAGGCTCAGGCCTCAGCTCACCTGCTGCTGCTCCCGCTCCTACTCTTATTGCTCCCTGCTACCTTCCATTCCATTCCTCCGTCCAGCGCATTTTTATTTAATTTAGAGTCGCGTCCAGGCCGAGCTAGAACTTTCATGTTGTAATTTCCACAAATTTACGAGTTTGTTTAGCCTGGGTGTAGATTTTGGGTACGGGATTCGGGTTTAGTGGGTGGCTAGTAAAAACAGCGCAACTATAGGATTTACGACTTGGCTTGGGTTAGGTTAGGTTAGCTTGGGTTGGGTTAGTTTCATTTTGGGGTTTTTCTGCCGGGGCGCCTCATTTTATTAGCAACGCACTCGCCACAGTCCTCCGGCTCACTCTCACTCTTTCTCTCTCACTCTCTGTCTCTCTCTTCCCCACTCATTCTTTTATACCGATACACTTAGAGGAAAAAGGTTACACTTAAGCATGATAGTGTAAAATTATCTGATTTCTTAGAAAACTGTATAAATATATATTAAAAAGAATATTTGGACTGATTCTCGTTTTTAACTCGTTTTTAATATTTAAATCGACCTTAAATCCACTTTCGAGTTAAATCGTTTTCCATTTCGACCTTAAGATCGAATCGTTTTAGCTGGTTGAGTGTTAACTATTGAGTTAAGTATTGCCAATGTTAATAGTGAAATTATTTTATGATTTTTTCTTTAAGTGTAATTTTCATGCCTGTAAATGAGTAAATTTTTGCCCTTGATATTTCTCTCCATCACCATCTCTCTGTGTGTTAGAAGGGGGAGGAGATTCTGTGTGTTCTCTTTTTTTGGTAATTTCGCATGCAGTTTATGGCTAGGCATCTGGGCAACTAAAACAACACAACGAGGATGACGCCGTTTACAAAAAGTTGATCAAAATTATTACGACTACGACTATATACCCCTGTATAGTATTAGTCTTTCTCTTTACTTTTTTGGTAGGCATGTACTTGAGAGACGTTAAGAGAGACAGATAGAGCCAGGCCCATATTTTGGGTGTGCAATTAGAGAGTGGCAGGAGGAGCAGCAACAGCAGCACTCATTGCCATAAAGTTATAGAATTCATGGAGCACGTTTTTGTCTTAACGCTTTCTACAGTTTACTTATGGCCAAGTACTGCAGTTTGCCTGCCAGCCATCCTCACGTTTCATTAGCTTCTTCTTGTATATATATGTATTATTATTGGGCGCGGATGTGCGTAGTTTTTATGGCTGCACATTTGTTTTTTTTATTTGGAATTCCAGAGTAAGGGATAAGTTGGTATATTCGATTCATATAAACCGTAACAACAAAGAGCAAATGGAAACCACATAACTGGTTAGTAGCAAAACTTACGCATTCATTGTACCCCAAAGTAGGTGAGAAATTGTCCAACTAAACAATATGTAAATGAAACCGGGCATAATTAATACGCAATTTGTATATACATTATACATACATATATCTATATGCATTAATTAATAATATTATTAAATGAAAAATAAATCCAAAGACTATATATATATATATATATATATATATATATATATATGTCTTTTCCGCATTTCGCCCAGTTGCATAAAATGTTGAACAAAACGAAGAGGCGACGAATTGAATCGTACATAAGAGATTTTGAACCGTTGGGCAGAGTCAGGCTGTGATGCTTCCGGAGCAGTCTCAGTTTAAAGAAGCTGTGGGTCTCTTGTTGCACGAATGAGCAGCAGCCACCACCCACCAATCCCCTTCTTTTCCTCCACTCTGGGTGGCCACAACAACAGCAACAATCTAAACAGCAAGCTTGTAAGCAATAATTAGATACACGTAACTCTGGACGGGAGTGCATGCAAATCATATTGCTCGGTTGGCGCTATATGGAAGCTGTGGCTATGGCGGCCACATGAAATGCATGGAAATGCAATCGACACTCTTGATGATAATGATGTGATACAATGTATAACACTGACTAGTGAGGGGAAGGGGAGTTGGGCTTTATTGGCCACATGCCGCTACCATCATAGTGCACTGAACCTGCTTAACTGGGATATTTCATATATAAAAGCCTCATCGATTCCAATCTGCCCAGACAGTTTATGAAATTGTGTTAAAGCAAGCGCATATCAGCAAAATATTACAAAGATAAAGGACCAAAAGAAGCAAGGAATAGCCGGGAAGGATTAAATTAAAACCATCAACCAAAATGAGCAAAGTAAGTGTCATTGTGATGTGGTTATCTAATTTGAGGAAAAATAGTTCACTATCATTAAACCATTAACCGAAATTATACATAAATGGAACCAAAATTCTTGGAACTGACGAATCCCTTTGCGAAAATGGGAGCATATATTTGAGTATATAGAGTTGATCCAACTATATTCGTCCGTCCATCTGTTTGAATCTTTGCAATCTTCTCCAAGACCCTTTAAGATATAGGGCTTAAATTTTGCACATATGCTCTTTTATGCTGTAGGCATTATATATCTTAGGATTATCTTGGATAACCATATCATAACAGAATTGATTGAGTTTTTCATATATAGCGAGCTCAGTAACTAAACTGCAATTGGATTAGCTTATTCAATACGGAATCATTGGGAATTCATTTGGTTGTTGTTTCGATCCATTTTTTAGCTTGCATCCAACATTTTGGCATTGCTGTTGATAACGACAACTCTACTGCAGGCACGACGCATCTCAAATCGTCGTCTTATTATCCATGTGCCCGTCAAGGTGAAGACACATCATCATACACATACCGTGTATAAGATGCTCCACGGATCGGGTGGCGGTGCTGTTAAGCAGACTGTTTTACTTGGTTACTCCACACATGGCAGTGGTGGCGGATCTCCTGGTGGTGGTGGAGTTGGCGGCAATCATGGTAGCAGCAGCTATGGAGGTCATGGCATTGGCATGATGCCCATGGGCATGGGTCATGGTGAAATCACGTACGAGGATATGCATGGATGTGAGAGTGGTAAATTGATGCCAGGGCATAGGGATATGATATTCAATCATTATTCGCGCCACGACCAGGATGAGGAGGATTTCGCCGAGGAGCAGGATGAGTTCATTGATGTACGCGATGCCTGGCTGTGAATAAAGTTGTCTCTGTGTGTGTGTATGTGTTGATTAATTATAAAATTCCAAGTGCCAGCCATTGAGCAGCATTTGCATGCGGCTCCAAAGTAATTACACAGAATTGTTGACGTAGCCCAAAGTCATGTCAGACGAAATTCCTTACAGGAAAAACTTAACCAAAGACCAAGACGGTAACACAAATGGAAATGGAGATGGAGACGAAGATGAAGATGGAGCAGGAGAAGGAGACAGTGAAGAAGAATTTGTGTCTCTTATTTGGCATTTGTATTGTTTAATTAGAAAGCAGGAGCGAAACGTAGTAGAAGTAGTAGTTGTTACAGAGGATGAGATATACCTAGATGGAGTGGCGATGGTAAAAGGAGACGAGACAAATGGTTGGCTGAGGGATGGCGAATGGTGGTCATTGCCATTGGTCGCGCACTTAAGCCAAACGAAAAATATTTGCATAGCTCTTGACTTTGCCTTCAAGTGCATGGGGCTTGGCCCGGCCCACACCCCAACCTTCCCCTACCATCTAGTATATCTAGTAAACCAAATGGAAATGGCATATTTTAATGGACAATTAAATGAAACGAATGAATGCAATATGAATACGATTATAAGACAGAGCTTGAGAGTTCAGAGTGGTCGTCCATACTTCACTTATTGTTGTATACTTTATGTAACAATCTCTAGCTCTTACCCTCCCCCCTCCCCCCCCCCCCCCTAACTCATCCTGTTCCTTTCTATATTCATAAGTTTGAGTTATGCCTTCTGTTGCTCACGACTTATTTGACATAAGGCAGATTGATCACTAACAAACCGTCTGGCTGACGCCTTATTCCCAAGTCTAGAAAGCAGGTGCCAAATGGCCGGGACATCGCTTGCTGAGCACAAAATAATTTGCGTTTAATTGAAGGCGACAGCATGTCACTGGCGAGAATGATAAATGCTCCTTTGGGCATGCCCAACGGGTGGTCGGTCACTGGATATGAATGTGGGCTATTTAAAGGCATTTAGCCTGGTAATGACATTTAAGGCCAGTTTTATACATAAATCTCAAAAGCAGCCACCAGCAACAGCAGCAGCAATAACAGCAACAATAAAAACATTGCTGTTGTTGCATTCAAGTTGGCCAAAAGGGTAAAAGAAAAAAAAAAAAAAAAACAAACAAACAACTGGCCAACTGGACTGAGCCACTGAGCTGCTTATGTCCAACGATGATGATGATGATGAGATGAATGAGAGAATGAGACGAGAAAAGAGAAAGAGAGACTATGCTTATTCCGTTATGGCAAAAATATTTATCAGGAACGGATTACTATTTACAGACAATTCTTTGGAAAATTTATAAATTTTTTAGATTTTATATATTTCCATTAAAATTTTCTCTCTTTTAGATTTTCTTTTTTTTTCTAAATTTTAAACGTGATTATTTCAGAGCTTTTATCTTAATAGAAATTTGTATTAAACTTCCAATATTCTCTCTAAATTTTCATTTACCCATAATATCCAATTACCTGGGCTTTAAATGAGCAACAGTTTTAGCAGTATTTACCGGCCCTGGAACCTTTTTCTCCCTCTCTCTCTCTCTCTCTCTTTCTCTTTTTTTAGCTATTTGCATCTCTGTAGTGGAACGAAAACTTAGTTGAATACCTTGCGGCAACAAGGCACAAAACGATTTGGTCAAAAAAAAAAAAAAAAAGAAAGAAACCCAAATAGCTCAGCTCAGGTATGGAAGAGAGCAATACAATATTTGATGCCTTTTTGCCGCATGCCTCTTGACCGGACACCCACCCGCCCCTCTGACTGGCACCCTTGCCTCTGGGCTGCTTACCCATGCTAAACACATTTTCAGAAATTCTCGTGTACATCCTATTCCATTTCAAATCCAACTGGCCTGCGGTCTAAATAAATGTATTGATTTTGGCAAATGGCTTTTGTATGGCTCCCACCATGGCAAGACAAATACAAGTACAAGTAGAAACGTATATGTATAGGACTACCTATGGTAGTAGTTGTAGTAGTAGTAGTGGTTAGTTCTGGTTGGAGAATCTGCCACAAAATTGTTATTGCTTTAACCATTGGATATGATAGACTTGCGGCATGATTAAAATCTATTCAAAAGCTTTTTTTTTTTTTCGAAAATTCTCTCCTGTTCTAAATTTCTCTTTGAAGTAATTATGTAAATTGAGGGACACTTAAAAGTCTATCAATTTTAATTTCCATTTTTTTATACCTTTGCAAAAGGGATACTTAGTAAATTTTATCCTGTACAAAGAATGTACAAAAAAATGGGGCATATTCATTTTAAGGTAAAGTAAGCTAAGTGAAATCGAGAAGAAAAGGAAAGTCATTGGATGAGAAAAGGATCTGAAACAGTTTTTTTTTTCACTTTGTAAAAGTCTATAATTGTTGTAGGAATGATTGTATTTAGATTTTATATAGTAAAAGGTTTAAGGAGGTTTTCCTATCTCGTTTATTTCATCATTATCTTCTTGCCACAGGGTATTTGTCGGAGTTGCCCACAAAGTATCCAAGTGGAATTTGGGTTGCTTTTTTTTCTTTTTTACTTTTTCGGTCTTTATTCATTTTGTAATTGAATGGTCAACCCTTAAAATGATTTCCCCTTGCCATCTATGGCTCTCCTCCCTGATCTGGCATTCCATCAACCAGTTGCTGTGCCTTGTGTTTACCCTTTGTCTAGCCTTTGATTTTTCATTTTCACCCACAATTTTGAACCATTTTGCTGTTTGCTTAATTGGTTTCATTAGGTCTTAGTAGCGAATTCATCCGTTTCCACTCACCATCAACGTTAGCCTCACTGTCTCCGTAAGCATCGACCACGTCGTTGTCGTTGTTATCGTTGTCCTTTCGTTTCCCTGTTCGGAGTATGCCAAAAAAGCGTCGCTTCTGATGAACGGCACCTGAAAATTATAGTAGTACATAAGATAAAAAAAAGAAAGTTCTTGGACTAACAAAAAAAAAAAAAAAAAGACAAGAAGAGAAAAAAAGTTTTTTTTTTTGTTTTTTTCTTTCTTGGTTTATTTTTCCTTTTTGTTGAAAGCAAATGGAAAACTTTTAAGATGCTTGCCAATAGAAAAAGTTTGTTCTCTAGGCGAAAGGTGAACGAGCAGGCGAGGCCAGTTACAAGTCAGGTTACACGTGTCGCTCTGGTACGCAACAACCAGGCGACATAATTTCCACACAAAAGTGACAACCAAATAAACAGCCAGCAAAGTTTCTTCCCATCGAGTGGGAGCTCTGGCACTAATTTTAACACCATTAATTTGCCAGGCAGGCGTCGGCAATGGAGAGATAGAGAATTTTAAATTAAATGGACACAAGTTTTATTGAATTGAGTGAGTTAGGGTCAGGAGCAGGACCAGAACCAAAGCCAAGACCAAGTGCAAGTGATAACTCGACTAACAAACGTAAGGAATAAACCGATTCAGGGTTCGGGTACAGGTTCGGCAAGTATTGAGCAAATGGTAAGCCGGAAACGGAAACGCATTACTCTGTTCCTTGGAGCTTTACTCTTTGTTGTTGCTCTTGCCGGGGTTTTTTTTTGGTTCCCACACGCCAACCTCGAGTATTAGGGGCGGGGGTGCAACTGAAACGACAAGACAGTAGCAGCAGCAGCAGCAACAACAAAAAGGGAGAGAGAGTAAAGAAAAAAAAAGAAGTAGAAAAGTTGTAGCAAAGTTTTTGATTTCATGATATATTTATGGGCTTCCGTCGCTACTTTGGTGCTGTCCAATTCCTTTGAGTAATAAACTTTGTTGCCCGAAAAAGCCCTCTGCAAGTCTACAGCTTACAAGTTGAGTTATTCATTTTTTTGGTGAACCATTTAAAGTTGGCCAAAGGATTGGACACACAGACACACACCTACACACCATACATAGAAATACGTAGTTATGGTCATCTGGGTTGAGACAGTATTCTCAGTGATTTTTGTGGTCACTGGCACGTAGAGCATCATACACATCAAAGGACACATATATCCTGTGGCAGATATTACCCTTTTTTTTTCTCTTTTCTCGTAAGCAATTTGTGTTGAAAACAGAAAAGAAACAAAAAAAGAGAGATGAAAGTTCGTAAACTACTTCCACAGTCATTTCCTTTTTTAGTGAGGTGAGGTCAGGAAAGGATATACCTTTATTAAGTTGATCTAAATTGCAATGCTCTTTGGAGATTAAATCTTTACATATATATATATTTATATAGATAAGTTGATAGGTAGTGGGTAACAGGTCCTTTCCAACAAAAATCGTTCGTTAATTATGACACACATAAGTATCTACCACTAAAATGATCAGATAAGCTCCTCTGGCTAATGTCCCACAAAGCTGAACACACAAATGACAGTGACAATGGTAAACTATCAGAAAAGCCGCATTCGAGAGTACCTGAGGACAGGATAATAAAATGAGACCATGAGGACACACATACCCACATACAAACACGCATACACAGGAAAAACGAAAGAATGAGAGATAGTCGCATATTGTGAAGAGAGAGGATTGGGATTGTGTGCCATGTTAATGGAAAAATCGCTTGGGCATAAAATCAATTAAATATTAAATAAACGCTATCAGCAAACAGCAATTTCCTCATCAACTCGCACTCCACTTTTGCCTCGTATGGTGGATATTGAAGTGAAATACAAACACAATGTGCATAAAACTCGGCGAAAAACTTTATCATCCGGAGTAAGCCTGGCCAATTATGAGTAGAGTAGAGTAAAGCAGAGCGAGTCCTGCCATATACAGTTCTGGCTTGCTTCATCATCATCTTTATCATCATTATCATTATCATTCTCATTCTCATGCATTCTCATTCACATTATCTCAATATTGTAGGAAAAGTATGAAATGAACCAATAAGCAAAGTTGAGCCGGACCCAGATAGATATGGACACAAAATGCTGAACGTGTTGCTGCATCTGCATTAAATTCAAATGTGAAAAGGATTTGAACAGGTGCAAAAGAAAGCTCTGATGAGCTCAACTGAACTGATACTCCTTCTGTTGCATCTCCTGGGGATGATGGTAGTGCAGGTGGTGCAGATTGCAATGGTTATAATGGTGGTAATGGTGATGTTCGTGGCTCTGTCGAGTGGGTGGCAAAAAGACTAATTATGTATTCATTAAAATGGCAAACGCCGGCAGAAGGCCGTATGTTATACTATATGTCGGAGGCAATCCAGCCAGCTAAAGAGATGGGGAATGGGTATGCGGATGAGGATGAGGATGCGAATGCGGATGAGAAGCAGTTCCAGACTGAACCATGAATGAATGCATTTTATGCTAGAATATGTTTTGCATAATGGCCACGTTCTGTTTTGCTCTGCTTTTTTTCTCTTTTTTTTTTTTTTATTTTGTTTCTTCTTGTTTTGCTTCCAATTTGTGTGGATGAATATTGCATGTTAACTTAATTTGACAACAAATTTTGTGTGCATAAAATGTGAAATGGATCCTAAACACATACAAATGCACACATACGACTGTAAATGTTCATATATATAGCGGAAATTAGGGTGGTTCCATATCGTTAACGAGATAAAAGGGAAATTAAAACATTTACTTGACTTCAAAAGAGCCATCAACCGAAGGGAAATGAAGACTTTATCCTGAAATGCATTTTTATGTTATGAATTTCAACTTTCATTTTATACATTTCGAAACAAAATTAAAAGTCTTTTTAAAATACATTGTTGAAATGTCTTTTTAATGCTCGCCACTTAAATTCTAAATACAATTTTGAATATTAAATATAAAAGTTCTTCCTCTTGTCATATTGCCCTAATTTGTTATAATTAAAAAAAAAAAAAAATAGGAAAAAAAATTGATATATTTATGTATAATCCTTTGTCATTTCTTCTCATTGCGAGAAAACTCCAAAGACCGACTTGAAGAAACGATAGATTGGTTTTGGTATCTCCACGGCAAAGAGAACAGCACTTTCCTCATCGGCGGCAGCAGATTGAGATCGCTTTTCATTGTTGAAGGGATTTTCTTTGTTCAGGAACTGGTGACTTAAAACCAAATGTTTAAAGACTTCCTCTTCGAGACCATTGACAACATTTGCTCCACTGTCGCCTTTGACATTCTTGTTGCCGCTGTTGGCAGCACCGGCGGAATTCATGTTCAATACCAGTGGATGAGCCACCAGGAATGGAGCCTTGCTAAGGTCGTCAAATTTAATAAATTGTCCATCGGATGAACCACCTGTGCTGCTGGCAGCTTGCTTTTGTAGGATTTCATGGCTAAGCAACAAATTCTTGAATATCTCCTCTTCAACTTGGCCTAGTTTGCTATCTTTGCCAGTGTTGCAGTTGGTGTTACCGGTGTTACCAGTGTTACCAGTGTTACTAGTGCTGTCGCTGCCTTCAGTGTTGAAACTTTTTGCATTGGTTTCCTTGTTCACATTCGCCTGATTCGTATCCAGCGAAGCGGGCAACAAAATTGGCAAAGAAGCCACCCTTACGGGCAAATAGTTGGTGCCACTTTCGGCATCACCCTTTTGAGATCCTTGTTGTTCACCTTTTTCTTGATCCGTTTTCTTGCTGTAGAATGGATTGGCTATCAAATAGAGACCATTCTGAGTTTGATCACCGAATCCGCGGAACTTTTGAATATATTGGAATTGTGTATTACTACCGGTGGTGGAATTTGCTCCGGATTTGTTAATGTAGAATGGATTGGGCAATAGCACAAAACTCAGTCCAACTACCTTTGGCACTTCACTTAATTTCTCAAAGGGATTCGGCAATAATGGGAATGGCAATGCTCCAGCTCCTAGTCCCGATGGCTTACCATCAATATAGTAGTGCTCATGAATCGTGACATTGCCCGAAGTTGAATTATTATCGACAACAACTTCAGTCTTCTCAAAGGGATTCACAAAGAAGGGGAACAAGGGCTTCTTTTGTTGATTATAATAATGGGTATGATTGTGTATATGGACAGTTGTGTTGGTATCTGAGGTATTCACCACTGGAACAATATACTCCACTTTGGGATACGAAGAGAACTTGTTGTAGTACTGAGATTGGGAAGAGTTGCCATTATTAACATACTGCCATTTGGGATACTTGTTGTAGTACTGAGATTGAGATTGGGAAGAGGTGTCATTAGATACAACATACTGCACCTTGGGATACTTGCTGTAGTATTGAGATTGAGATGAGGTACCATTTGATACAACTGCAGGATACTTAAAGAATTTGTCCAGATATTGGCTATAGATGACATTGGTGGCATTATACTGACTCTGGCTGGCTGGATCATAAATCACTTCAACTTTTCCATCACTGGTATCGAATACACGACCCTCCAGGTCTCCCTCATTTTCCTGACTTTTATAGATCTCGTTAAAGATTTCTTGAGCAGATGATGGTTTAATTTGTTCTCCGACAGTAGCTTCATTTATCTGTTCTTTGTTAGCCTCTACCACCTGAGATGGTTGATTGTGTTGGCATGGAACGGGTTGCTGCACTTTCGGTGATTCCGGCTTTAGTTCTGGAATATTTTCCTGGTTCTGGTGGGCTTGCGCCACTGGCTTGGGCAACTCAGGCTTTTGTTCTGAAAAGGATTCCTGGTTCTGGGCAGATTGCACCACTGGCTTGAGCACTGATTGTTGGTTGGACAATTCAGGTTTAGGCTCGGAAAGAAATTCCTCGTTCTGATGGGCTTGCACTACTGGGTTAATCAATGATTCTTGATTGGCCAATTCCTGGTTTTGGTGGGCTTGCGCCACTAGATTAACCACTGATTCTTGATTGGGAAACTCAGGCTGTGGTTCTGAAAAGGGTTCCTGGTTCTGGTCGGCTTGCACCACTGGCTTAAGCACTGATTCTTGCTTGGGGTTTTCAGGCCTTGATTCTGGAACAGCTTCCTGGCTCTGGACGGGCACCTCAGGCGTTGGTTCTAAAAGAGATTCCTGGTTCTCTTGGCTTTGCACTACTGGTTTGACCACTGACTCTTCATTCGGCAACTCAGGCTTTGATTCTGGAATGGAATCAATGGTTTGCACCACTGGCTTTACCACTGATTCATGCTTAGGCAGTTCTGGTCTTGATTCTAGAAGAGATACTTTGTTTTGGACCGTTTGCACCACTGGATTGACCTTTGATTCTTGATTGAGCAATTCAGGCCTTAATTCTGGAACAGCTCCCAGGTTCTGGGCGTCCAGCACCACAGGCTTGACCACTGATTCTTGCTTCGGCAACTCAGGCTTTGGTTCTGAAAGGGATTCCTGGTCAAAACCGGCTTGAACTACTGGCTTGATCACTGATTCTTGAATGGACAATTCAGGTCTTGATTCTGGAATGGGTCCCTGGTTTTCAACGGTTTGCACCACTGGCTTTACCAATGATTCTTGCTTGGGCGATTCAACCCTAGATTCAGAAACGGATCCCTGTTTCTGGACGGGCAACTCAGGCTTTGGTTCTGAAAGAGATTCTTGGTTTTCTTTGCTTTGCACCACTGGATTAACCACTGACTGTTGTCTGGGCAGTTCAGGCCTTGGTTCAGGAATGGATCCCTGGTTCTGAACGGTTTGCACTACTGGCCTTCCCGCTGATTCTTGCTTGGGCAATTCAGGCTTTGAATCCGATACGGGTTCCTGGCTCTGTTGAACTTGAACCACTGGCTTGACCACAAATTCTTGCTTGGGCAACTCAGGCTTTGGTTGTGGAAGAGAATCCTGGTTTCGGTGGGTTTGCTTAAAAGGTCGGACTGATTCTTTTTTGGGCAACTCAGGCTTTGGTTTTGCAAGAGATCCTTGGACTTGGTGGGTTTGCACAACTGGTCGGACCACAGATTCTTGTTTGGGCAACTCGGGTTTTGCTTCCGGAGCTGATCCCTGAATCTGGTGGGTTTGCACCGCTGGCCTGATCACTGCTTCGTGATTGGGTAATTTAGGCTTCAATTGTTGAGAAATCTCTTGGCTCTGGCTAGATTGCTGTGCTTGTAGAGTCTCCTGGGGTTCTCCTTGATTGCGGACTACCTGTTGAACTGGAACTTGGGGCACTCTTTGTTGTTCCCTCTTCGCGGGAAGATCTTCTGGAAGATTGCCTTGGTCTACAGTTTGTTGCGTCTCGTGAGATAGTTTGTTCTGGGATTCATTATTCTTTAGTGCTTCCTGATTAGCTACGACATTCGCTGGCAATCTGCCATCATTGCCACGGACTCCCGATGAAACTGCTCCAATTGGAGCATTTTCATTGTCAATAATCCTGGCCTGCACCGAAAGCAGGAATAGGCCCAGCAAAGTCAGAGATCTTATGGCACGCTTTGGAAATTTAGAAGAGCAACCAAAATTAGTTAACAATTCCATTTGGAATCCCTCCAAAGGTAGAGAACTTACCATGTTGAAGGTTTCAATTGCACTATACTTCAATAGACTCTTCCACGACTATTTATACCAAAATATGCACAACAAATATAAAGCTTATCGCATTTACATTCCATGGCCATCAAATTAACCAAAAGGAAAAAATTATGTTGATATCTTTTTGGGCACTTAGAATGTTTCTAGAGTTTCCTTTGTTTGGCAATGTTTTGTAATATTCCCTCTGTCTGTTTTTTTTTTTCTTCCCATTTGTCTCTGGCATTATCGTAATTTTTTTCTGATTCCTTTGACATTGTTTTTGTGAGCACACTTAAAAGGGCGCCAATGGCAAAAATATCGAGGAAATATAAAATTGCACTTAAGTTCTATCGTGCGAGTGCCTCCTGCAATTTCAATTGTAGTTGTTGTTGTTGTTCTGCATTGCTATTGCCTCCTTTTTGTTGTTGCCTCCGTTTAACGTGCAACATGAAAATGCCATTGTTTCCGAATCTCACAAACGGAAATCTATGACTCGTTTTGTATGTTTTCCCTTCAACAATAACAAAAACACACAGACACACACACGCACATACACACACACAAAAAAAAAATAGACGAAGAAAAATGGAAAATAGTAAAAGAGAAAACTGCATGGCAAGTGCAAAAGACTGTCGGGGAAATGCACTCACCCAAAAGATAAGACAGTATACCACACAGAGAAAGGGAGTGAGAGAGAGATAGAGAGAAAGTGGGAAGGGGGAAGGGAGAGAGAAATGGGAAGGGAAAGGGAATCGGGAGGTAAATGCACATCAGCTACATATTCATGCCACTGTTACTGAACTGAACTCTGAAAAGCTTTATCTGGGACTTTGTCATTGCCTGGCTTCTACCTTCCCTTCCCAGCCCAGCCCATTGGTTGACATGTCGCCAGGTGAGCGGTGAGCGATGAGCTATGCGCCTGGTCATTGACATGGTTTGAGGGAGTTGGATGCAGAACAAAATAGATCTCCTGCTGAGTTCAGTAATTGAATTGCCTAATGCCTATCACAAATTTGTCTTTGATTAACAGAGAGAGAGAGAGAGAGTCCTGCCGTTGACAGTATTTCAAGCCAAAATTGTAAGTAAAAATGACAATCATATAAAGGATATATTTTATGCAGTCCCTAACTGAAAATATCTGTAAAAGGAAAGTTTACTAAAAAACTGATGTTTCTACTTCTAAACTAAATAAATGAGCTTACATTTTCAATCATTGAATGATGAATAATATCTACATATATATTCTAAATATGATCTACAATCGTACAGTATTTAATATATTTCATCTGCAATTATTCCGTCATTAGCTGAATTCTTATAATTTCTAGCTTTTTTCATTCATCTCAAGGGAAATTTGTTGCAACTTTTCCCACATGCAAATGTATTGCAATCAACTTGCAATTATTATTTTCATTTTCATACTTGTTAGTGAACTTTTTTTATAAGCAATCTCAAGCAGCTGAATTGAAAGTGTTTTAAATATAAAATTAGATTAAAAACTCAGCAAGGGATAATTTAAAATGTACAAAATATCAGGGCAGACTGAAGGTGCCTACAATCAAGTCAGAATGAAAGAAACTTTAAGGATTGCATAGTTACACAGTTCCAACTCGAAGGCACAGGCAACCGGCACCCGGCAACCGGCAACCCGGCATCTAACCTGACAGCTGCTGTTGCTGTTCCTGATGCTGATGCTAAGGCAAAGACTATGGAAAGAAATGGTTTTGCGCAGCGGCAGATGAGCTGTTGAAATTGCAAGTGCGGCACTTGCTCAATTTTTCATGAGCCTCCCACTAGCAGCAGGGCCCAGGCTAAGCAACCAAGCCATAACCAACCTACCAGGCAAAGAAATAACCAGAAATGAACAATTCGAACATTAAAAGAAAAGGGAAAATGAGAACCAAGTCGACTTGGCTTTACACTTCAAATTTTGCAAGTATCAATTGATGCAAATGGCATATGCTAACTAAAACTAAATATTGTCTGGTCAAGAGCAACGTAAAGATCTGTGAAAAGGTGAAATTAGCAGTCAACATCATCTTTTCTTTTTGCATGATGTTGTTGCAATGTTGTTGTTGTTGTAGCCGGTCATCTTCTTCTTAGTCTCCTCCGCATCGTGGCCAGACAATAAGGCGAGCTACGGCCCTTGACTTGGGCAAGTCTCAAGCGCAACAGAACCGAATGTAAATAAATGAAGCTAGGGGTAATGGCAACAAAAACAACACAGAAAAAAAAAACGCAAAAAAAAGGACTAGGTCGTATAAACTTTAACTATGTCGAAGTTTGTATACCCTTGCCAAAGTTTTCATTTGGTAATTAGGTGTTACGTAACTTTTGGTAAATATTTTTTTTGTCATTTTAGCTGGAAATTTCTATATTAACTAAGTTTGTCATGTTGATCAAGAATATATATTTATGTATATGTATTTATATAGTCGTAGCTGTTGCACATTTGGCAAGGGTATAAGAAACCAGCGACCACCGATATGCCCCAAGGCCAAGGCAGCGGGAGCAGCATCATCAAACCAAAACGAGTGAAAGAGAGAGAGAGAGGTAGAGAAAGATAAGCCGAGCTCCAGACTTATAGTACGTAGCACGGCAGCCCACAACGAATGAAACGAAACAAAAAAAAAAAGAAACGAAACGGGTGTGGTAATGGAACAGGGACAGACTAACACATGTGAGAAAAGGATGAAAATATATAACACTTATGTGATTAGTCGAAATTAGTCAAACAGTTTGCTCAGTATATACCAATTATGAGAATTCCTTAATATTTCGTTTTGTACATGTTAAAAAAGGAATTATATAGTATGCCAAAGCTTTGCACACAAATTGAAATATTAGCTGCCTCAGTGCATCTGCACTCCAATCCGTCCCTGAGCTCAGGTGATGGGGGAAGTCTTCTGTCTGTGCTGTGCTCTTCTTTTTATTTTTTTTTATTTTTTTTATTTTGGAGAAGAGGAGGCCGCAGGTCTCCAGCTCTTTTATTTTGGGTGTGTGCAGCGGCGATAAGATCAACGTGTGAGCCTGGACCATGGGACAGACTATAGCATCTGCAGCAGGTGTTTTGCTTTCAGGCTGCTGCTTCTGCTGATGGTGCAACACAATATGGGTAACAAGTTGCCCATCCTGGCCAAGTTTATCGGCCCATAATTCACACGGCGGAGGTGGTGGCAAAGAGGCAAAAGGCCGAGGTAGATGGCCGGCAAACTGATTTGATTGACTATGAGAGTGTGAAAATGGAAAACTCAAATAGCATGCAGAGTTCAACTTACACACACACACACACTCACCTTTACACACATTGCTACAAACTAAGAGACAAATGATGGCCCACTCAGCGAGCACGCTTCAATAAGTAAATATGGCAGATGACACAAAGAGGTGAAACATGGCAGTTACCCAGGATATTCATCACCCATCAGTCCATCAGTCTAAACCCACATTGAAGGAAGATCTGGCCAACGTCACCTCTACTATGCCCACATTCACATGCTCATCCAAAGCACATTCACATCCACATCCACATTCACCATGTCATCGTCGCTTAGAATTCAAAACATTTCAGACAAATTGGCGTCGCTTTTCAGCACACAACGTGCAACGTGTGACAAAATGCAATGCAAACAGGCCCATGAAAAGGTGAAATGGTGAAGTAGGAAGATAGAGGATGGGAAGGAGTTGCAAGAGGCATTTGCTTCACCCCAATGGATGCTGCTGGACAATACATATAAAGAGTGCAATAGGTGTGGTGTGGATCATGGGTATGCCAGGCTCTTTTGCCCTTGTTTAATTTATGCCAAAAACATTTCTAAAGCGACGTTGACGACATCATTTGGCCAACAGCAATTGGACAGCCACTGGGCCAACTCAACTTAACTGGCTAGTCGGAATGGAGGTGTCATTTTATATGCCATAAATAAGCTCTATGTTCCTGTTCTTCGTCTCCTCTTGTCTGTGTCTATGTCTATGTCTCTCTGTGTGGGAAAGAAATGTTGACGAGCCTAGTCTGAATCTGTATGGTATTCTATGGCGCAGGGAACGAAAAAAAAAAAAAAAAAAAAAAAAAAAATTGGGAAGGTGTCACCATGGGCAAAAAATAATCATTTAAATTTTTGAAACAATTGGAGTTATATAATATTAATAAGAAATGATTTAGTCTTGGTTAAATTGACTGAATTGATTAAGGGGATTATTTCTCAAAAGAGTATTTCATATCTATGTAAAGAATTCATATCAATTAAAAAGTTCTGTCACATTAATTAAGAATTGATAAATTTTCTTCTCGTTTTTCGGTTTTTATATCTGATGATCAGTTTTGGTTAATTGATCAATTTTTGATTCTAAGTTCAGGCATAGGAAAACATTTTAATAGAAAATCTTATCTGTTGACCTTAGCTAAACCAACTGCCTGACTGTTGAAATATTCCGAAACAAAGTAATGGGCTTACAAGCTTTATTGCCAAGACAACATGCAAATAAATTTATTCATAACAATTTATGGAACGAAAACGAAATAATGGGAATTTGTTGCCATGGTGCCCATGATGTTATGATGTTGACGATGATGACTATAGGGTGCACTTATGACTGAACAGAGACAGGGGCAAGTGACTACTGCCACTGGGACAGCATTGTGAAGTGAAGCCCAAAGCTACTTTTGTGCAAGATGCTTCAACTGCAACGCCTTGGCGCCACAAAATGAACGCCATTCATGGAGACGACGTCGAGAGACAGGAATGTGACCCATTTTTCTTTTAGTAGTTGCTCCCACATGATGCATCCCCTATCCCGCCCCTTTGCCCTAACCCGGCTGCTGCTGTTGTTTACTTAAATGTTTGCCTATATATGGCAAGAGGCAACTATATAAATATGTGAGCAGCTTTTAACACCTCGCCCAGTGCCACTCACACGGCAAGGCTCGTGGAATCGTGAGTAGCACTTTCCAAGTGCCAAGTAGCAAGTGGGCTGACGTGGGTCAGTTCAGTGGCTCAAATCACAGCTGTATACATATATATACAGACATACACACACACACACACGCATATATACATATACATACATTGTTAATCGCACGTGCGACCGGCACAATAAGAACAGCCTCAACAATTTTCTCTCAGCTTAAATTGCTTTGAAATGCAATTGAAAATCTAGTTGAAAAATACCTTTTTTCCTCCAATAATAATTCCGCTTGGATGTTCTTTGGCAGCCGCCAATATATTTGTATGTATGTATATATAGATATATATGTACATACATTTTACTTCTTTACTGGGCGGGAGCATTTTCAATTAAGCAAAATTAAAAATTTATTACGAGCCACGACGAACCAAAAAGGAGAACAAAGGCAATGGAGCAAAAATATGGATGAACGTAAAGCAAATAGAGCAAAGGAACTTGAAGTAAAAGAGATGTTTATGTTTTTCATTTATAAAAAAAAAAAGAAAAAAGAAGAATAAAAAACGAAAGCGACGATGGCTATGGCAATGCTAATGGCTAGAGGATGGGCAGCAAGTGCGTCGGTGGTGGATGATTGGTCCGAGAGCTTCTACACCATTGCTACTGCTTCTGCCTGCTGCTGCTGTCCGCTATCCTTTTTCGTTATTTGCCTCCTTTGCTTTTTTTCAATTTTTTTTCTTCTTTTTTTTTTTTTTTTGTTGAATTTGCGCTGAAGTTTTAATCATTGAAGTGACATTGACAGCAGCCTGACAGGAGCACAGGGGCCACCAGTAAAATGAATGTGGTGGATGTAGGATGTGGGATGTGAATGGTGGAGCACAGGAGGTGGAGGCCATCGGCAGAGGCCTCTCAGTATGATGGGAGATGGGAGAGATGAGGCGAGGGGACTGCCTTTTATGTGCCAAGTTGAATTGGTTGAAATTTTTATGAGGTTTAAGTGATTATTGAATTTGATACATGGGGCCACAGAGCAATAAAGGGGAGAAGAAGTTTGCCCATTAAAAAATTATGAATAAATGCAAAAAGTTTTATTCTTCATCCGTTTCTTCATGTTTTTTGTTTTTTGTGTTCACAATAATAATACATTGCGAAGGTTCAACGAACTGGAAGATGCTTGATAATCATAAAAAACAAATAGGAAAATTGTCTTTTTATGATTTGATTAAATTTTCCATTTAATAAACTTCCGTTTTATTGACCATACTTTAACGACTCGAGCAGATTATAGTTTTAAATATATATTAAACTGAAGAAATAATTAAGGAAAGGGAATTTTATATAGCCCTAAAAATCATCAAATAGTCTGTGGTCCATTGGGTTTGTCAATTAAAATACAATAAATGAATAATCGGCTTTAAAAGATATGCAATAAAAAGATGACTTAACGCAGTAGGAAATAATTTCTAACTTATTAAAGTTTTGTCTATTAAAAATTGATGGTGATTCAATTAAAGTACCAAAGAAACTCATTGAAGTAACTTATTAGATTTAATATATGAAACAAACAGTAAGACAATAAGATTATAGATTTAAGATTCTTTTTTACAATTGCCTCGTAATCGAAATATATTTAGGTTAAAAAATTATAGATTATTTTCTATTAAAATTGCTGACATTTCCACTATAAATAATTGGGAAATTTAATGTAAACGTAAAATATAATTTAGTATATTTTCTTTCTAAAAAAAAAAAAGGAAGTCATTCAATGAAAATTCTATGAATTGTTTGCTTTTTCTTAACTAACATCGACAATTGTACAATTTCATTTAACAAAATTTAAGATCATAATCTGATCATCAGAATCCAAATGAATTCATTTAATATTGTTGGATTATTATAAAAACATTTCTATTATTTAAACATTAAATGGATAATTAACTTGCAGATCAAAGATCTCTTTTCCATACATTTTGGTATAATTTAGTCTAGATAAAACTAACAAAACGGATGAGTTCATATAGAAATATATTGTAACCACAAATTACTTTTTAATTGACAAACCTTTTCCACACTTTTCTTTCTGTTTCTCTCTCTTTCTCCTCTCTCTCTCTAATACCCTCTTCTTCTATGCTATTTGTGTGTGTGTGTGTGTTCTATGGTCTTGTTTGTCTTTGGCTTTTCTCCCTGCGGCGGCGTTTTTACAGTTGCCGTTGTAATTCAATTAGCATGGCATAACGAACATTTATGCAGCTATAAGTTCTCTTCAATTAAAACTTTAGCACACACACACACACTCACACACTTACAATATGAATAGCAAACATACACACACACGCACACAAACATTGAACAAAAAGTAGAAGAGAAACAACATCAACAACAACAACAACAATGTAGATTTCAACAAATTTGCTATAAATTTTAATTAATTTGATTTACTTTCGAGCGAGGGGGGATGGGAGGAAGGGAAACGGGACTTGGGCCAAAACAGAAACTTTTCACTTTATACATTTTTTTTTTTTTTTTGAGTATATTTTAAGTAAATAGAATTTTGCGCCACACTAATAACACACTTCCGTTTTTGTTTCGTTTCGTTCCGTTCTCGTTTTGGCTTTCCCAACAATGGCGGCTGCAGTGACTTCCGCCTGCACACATACACTCAAACACACACGCACACACAAACTCACACTCAACACATATACAATTGCAAACTCGGGGATTTACAAGAGTTGCGAGAAGCCGGCAAAACAAAAAAAAAAAACTTTACTTTATCATCTACTCATTTTTGTTTGTTCTTTTTTATAATATTTTGCGCGCGCGAGTTTTTAGATTTGAAAAAAAAGAAGAAGCAAGCAAGCCAACAAAAGTAAAAAAAAATCTGCCAACTCTTTTATTGCTTTTTATTAATTTTGCCCTATTCATTTGTGTTTTCTTTTTTTTTTGTTTTGGTTTTGTTTTTGTTTTTTTTTTTTTTTTGGGAGTAAGAGCACTCAACGTCAAAAGTTCAACGGACCTCTGAGATCGTCAGCTTCAATCCTGGCCGGCAAACGGATTATTATACTTATTATCTGTGTGTGATGCGTGTGTTGTTGCAAGCGGCACGCTGCGCATTCACCCGCTAGCAACAGACAACAAATGCAGACTGAGCGGGCACAGAAAAAAACTTTTTTGCAAACTGTTGAAAAATCGCACGGAAAATGTAATGAAAACACACGAAGGCTAAGTCCAGCCGAAGCTGCCGAAGCTTAGACACGATGTTGCTAGCAGCAGCATCCATCAGCTACAGCAGCAACAGCAGCCGCAACAACAGCAGCAACAGCAACAGAAATGTTGTCAGCGTGCGGAATGTTGCTGCATGCCAGAAACGTGCGCCTGAGAAAATGTTACTAAAATGTAAGGAGTTGTTGTTATTGTTTTGCTGTTGTTGCTGTTGCTGATGTTGCTGCTGTTGCTTGTATTTTTTTTTTTTCGTCGTTTAGGCGGGAAAAATATGTGTTGCTGTTGTGTGTAGCAGCAGCTACAACAAACAACTTTTGTAGCTGCAACGAACCATGTAGCAGTGATTATTTTGTCAATTGCAGTGACACAAAGGCATCTATCTGCCTCCAAGTATCTATCGGCTCTAATGCCACAAAGACCATACAGTCTACCTCTACTCGACCTCTCCAAGCCACGCCCCCTTTCTCCCCTCCCCGACAAACAACCCATATATAGTATGTATTTTTGTTTGCGTGTATGTATATCTCACCCTTCCGAGTTGGCCAAAGCTATTATTTTGTTGTTGTTTCTTTGTTGTTACTTCATTGTGTCAAACGAGTTGTTTACGAGGGGCGTTGGGTGGGTTATATGAGGGGGAGGTACACATATATGTATATATATATGTATAGGGAGGTCGATTGAAAGTTCTTGGGAGAGAGGGCAGGGCACTTAAGTAGTGGCGGATTGTGTATAGGCTTTGTGAGCATTCAATTGATTTCCGTGAATCTATACCAATGACAACAATAAAATGTGCTTCCCTACCCCCCTCCACACACACTCACACACACACACACACAAAATGGAATTTTGTCAGGCAGACAAAAGTTGTATAAATAATTAAATTAAACAAAATTCACAAGTCTTTCTATACATGTGGTTTTTGTTGCTATTCTTGGTTTTGTTTTAACTATAATTTACTTAGCTGATTAGATGATAAGCCGATTATGCAAATGATGCCACTCTATAAACACAATTATAAACAGAATCTAACCATAGAGAGATGGATAGAAAGCCAGAGATAGAGGGAGAGAGGGAAATTAAATTGTTTAGTTATATGTACAACGAGTTGTACATACATATATACCTACATATACATACATATGTATATGTATGGTAAACAATGTTCAGACATGCATAAAATATGCAAATTAAATTTTAATAAAATACAGAAAAACTCTTCTCTGCCAACCTTACCATATTTAAATCAATTACAATTTGAATAAGGCTTCATTTAAACAATACTCATTTCATTTCTGTTGGCCCACAGAAATGGCCAAAATGGAATTGCATTTCATGTGGCTGGCCAGTCGGCACAATTCAAACCAACATAAAACATATAATGTAAAATATCCTGCGGCGGAATTTGTTTAACCAACTAAAAATGATTGCATTGTTTCACTTTGCTGATTGTTTTGTTATAAAATTAACATATTATACCAAAGTATTTTCGCCTAAAAGTTTGCAATAAAAATGTATATTTAAGGACATTAATTAATGGATAATGGATATTTAAGGACATTTATTAATGTTTAGCAAACATTACAAATATTTATTATGAAGCTTACTTGATTCTGATCTTATATATTTTTTTTTTCTTATTTATTTGATTTTTATATTGAGTCTCTTATAATTTTTATAGGCCTATCAACAATTTGTGAGCGATATCTTAATCTATAACTTAAGCTAACATCTTAAGGATAATCTTGTATTATCTTGTTGATTTTCTATATATGAAAATCGTAACATAATTGCTAGTACTTCATATGATTCCAAGATAGAACTTAATATATATAGTTAACTGAAGAAACTAAGAATGCTTAAGCTAAGCTTGAAAGGAAGCTACTTCCTTATTAATATATAGATCAAACATCATATAATGATTATATATCCTTCGATACACTACTAGTCAGCTTTAAATACAAGAGTTTCCTTTTGAGACATTTCACAACAAATCGACTTAAAACTGTGTATATCAACCTCAAAATTAACGCCATTAACTCCACTCGACACTTGCAACATTTCTGTAGCTAAATCACAAACAGCAACAACATTAACAACAACAACAAGTACAACAGCAACAGCAAAGAAATGAGATTTAAATGAAAAAAATACTGTTGCAACCAAGCCAAAGAGAGAGAGAGAGAGAGAAAAAAAAAGTGAACAGAAAAATTAACGAAAATCATTTTAACTGCATTACTTAAACTGCCTCGTCCTGATTCATCCTGGGTTCAGCAGGACCAGCAGCAACAGCAGCAGCAGCTGTTTTTATTGAGCAAGCACAACAAGCGGGGCGGGATGGGTAAGGGAAGACTTTTCATACAAAATGCTGGTAATTAAGCGCTCTTCAGATGCTTCAAAAAAATAAAACTAAGAGAAAGCAAAAAGAGGAGGGGGGCAAAATAAAAAGAACCGGAAACACAACAAATTAAAATGGAATTTAAACATGAATAAAAAAGGCACAAGCCAAACGGTGGGCGTGGGCGTGGCAAACGATGCCAGAAACAGGAAGAAGCGGGCAAACAAATGTGTAGAATGTGCCTGGATGAAAAGACAAGAAGCAAGAGCAGCAGATAGGAGACTAAAGACAGGAGACAGGAGGCAACATAGCAGTATCTAAGAAGCGTTTCTAAGGCGTTTCCCTTCCGGAATCCTGCTGCGGCCAGAATAACTTTGACTATGCCCTAAAAGCTAGGCAATGAAATTTGTCGCAGCCAAACTGGGAGAGAGAGTAAGAGAGAGAGAGAGAGAGAGAGTCGCCATAGAAGGACAAACAAAATGCTAAGCAACAAGAACAGCAACAACAATGACAAAAACAACAACATGAAGAACAAGTTAGCACAAATTTCTTTATAATATACAAAGGAAATGCCAAGCTCAAGCACACAAAATGCGGGATACATGTATATATACACAATTATTTATATATACATATACAGTCTGTATGTATGTAGCACAAATGTGACACAAACATGTGTATGGCCCAGCCTCAGTCTTTGCTATGCCTCTGCCAGTGACTACAAAAGGAGCAACAGCAACGTCAACGGCTACAGAAGGATTACCAAAGAGCCCTGGCCCAGGCCAAGGAGTTTTACGTGCGTTAATAATACGCATACGACACGTTGTACATCTGGCCTCTGCCCCCCCAACCAACAGCCATACATCATAACAAGGCAACGCAGTCGACTACACTCATCCAGGGTCTCCGCTTACCACCGGCGGCAACATCAACAAGAAGCAGAGCTGCCAGCTACGACCTTGATTGCGTTTGCAGCCGACTGACTTCCTTTTTAGAATCTTCAACTCTACGTCGCTTGGCGCTTGGCTGACTTTGGGTCCTTGCGAAACGCATAAAATGTATTTAACACACAATTTATGTTTGCACGAGCGCCAAGGCGTTCAAATTTACAGCCCACAGGCAAACTGTGCTCTGAGCATCAAATTTACTTCAGTTCAGGTTTATTTTATTAGAGCAGCAGCTAGCAAAAGCAGTATCCTTGCTCTGGAGTCCTGTTGCCTGTCCGACCTGGCTTTTGTTTGGCCCAGCCATTTGTTCTAGACATAAATTGGCCCGCGGGGCCATCAAACAAAAATCATATGTTTTATACATGGCAAAAGGAGAAAAAAAATGAAAGTTTAACCCCTCCGAGATAGAGGGCAAAATCAAAGAAGGAAAAGAGAGAGAGAAAGGGGGGCGAAATAAACAACTTTACTAGACCTGACTTTAATATTTCCGCATTTTCTCCTCTTACTCCTTTTCTTTTTTGTCCCTCTTTTGTTTCTTTATGCAAGTTTTTGTTGATTTTTTCTCTACGTTTTTTTTTGGTATTTTACAAAAGTTTTGTTATTTTGATTTTATGACTCTGAAGCTTTGGCAATTTTTAAGGCTAAAGTCGTCATGACAAAATAACCAAAAAAAAAAAAGAAGTTCTATAAGTGAAAAGCTAAGGAACATTCAGATACCCTATCTCTAGTGTCTCTAATATAGCTCAAATTTACCATACGAAAATGTTGTGAATTCTCTAAAAGGAAAAAGATCCTTGACAGATCCATAGCAACCAAATTAGATGATCCTCATAATGCGCATTCAATTGAGATAGTAGATGAGGAATCGATATCAACTCTTTTTTATTCTTTCATCACACTAATATACCCCAACCATTACACGGCCATAGGGTATAAACAAAGAAAAAGGGCAAACTTGTATTTTACATTATGTTAAGTGAGAATAAACTGATGGGAAAATGATTGACTATGCCGCCAACGCCATGTTGGGTATGTAGTTAATAGAATTTTTCATTATAGTCGAGAGAGAAAAAACTTTTTAAAGTATTTCCAACCCTCAACAACGAGAAAATGAATAACTAAAGGCTCAAACTCATTTGGCGGAACTTCTACCAACGGGAACGAGAAGTAGTCGATGGGTAAAAAAAAAATAAAACACGTCACAGACAAATGCCAAATGTTCAAATTGTTTCTCACATGTGACAAAACATCACACAAAACAGTCAAAACTTTTAATTTTCCGCAAAATGCTTTTTGTAGACCTTTTTTTTCTTCTTTAACATGAACTTTTCATTTTCTTTTCGCCTTTTGTCGTTTCTTTTTTTTTCTGTATTCTTCTTTTTGTTGTTGTTTTTTTTTTTCCTTTTCTTTTTTTTTTTTCTTTTAATTAAATGGCAAAGTCCTTTGGAGAGCAACAGGAAACTTCTGTCTGCATTTTCGTTAGCATACAGCAAAAAAGTTTCCAGCAAATCCCGCCTCTCACAATAAAGCTCAATTAGTTAAAAGGCGAAACGCGCTCTCTGCTCAATCAAAGACCAAACCAGAGGAGCAAAAAAAAAAATTCCATTGCCACGGCCCACAAATCGTGTATTATTATTTGTTTGTTTGGGCTGCTTATCAGTTGGGCCCAAAGCCAAAAGCCAAAAACCAAACCAAACCGAAAACCAAAGCCTGATCGCATAGAATCCACAGTCATCCACAGTGGAACGAAACTCACATAAATTGCCACAAAGTAGGCTAAGCAAAAACCTAAACAGTGACCGTTCAATTCTAGAAATTAAATTTTATTTTATATATAGTTGAATCAATTAATTTTAGCTGTAATTTGTCTAATTTTATAATACTTTTATTAACTTTTATTTGTAGGTAGTAAAAGTTTCAAGGAATCAACTTCATTGCGTCAATGCTGGCTTAAACCATAAATTATTATATACATATATTGGTATGTACAAAGATTCTTTCTATATATACCTATAAGTAATGTCAATATCCACAAAGGGTTTCAAAATATCAATAACCGACAATTTTAGTTGGAATCTTATAAGAATTATCGAATCCTTGTTGGCTTAACCATTCTATTGCAGACTTTAACCAATTTGAAAACCTTTGAGCCCCCTTTTTTTTTTTTGTGTTCCTTGCAAGTTAGATTAAGACTAAATGGATCCCATTGTCCATAGTGAGTTTCAGGCGTAGGGGCAATTGCAGTCACGCATCTCACGATTGCGCTATTATATTCTCACCTTATGATGACTGACTTGAGAGTGGTTGGGGTAACACTGAAGACTAAGAGTCTTAAGAGTGGGAAGTGGGTAAAGGGGAGTGGGAGCTGAAGGATTGAAGCTTGTAGTTGGAATCGTTGGTAAGGCAATTGAAAAGCCGCAAACAATAATTGCAGTGGCCTTAGCCAAAACCAAAAACCAAAAAACAAAAAACCGCAGCAATTTTTGCCCCTGAAAACGGTTAAAGGGAATGCGGCTTATCCTGTTTTTCGTTTCAGTTTTTTGTTTTGTATTTTGTATTTTAGAGGCGGGCGTTGAGCGCGAATTAGGCAAATTGTCTGCAATTTTTGTGAGCTCTTCGCGTATTTGGTATTTTTGTGCAATGCCAAAGTTGCAGATGGCAGGTTATTGATTGTCTTTGTTTGGGGCTTTCATTTCCATTTTGCTATTTTTCCTCATTTTTTTGTTGTTTTTGTTTTTTTTTTTTTCTGATATATTCGCATTTTTAGCTGAAAAGTGTGTTAAGATTTTGCTGGTTATTCCTCATAACTTCAGTCTTCATCTCCGTTAGTTTGTTCCTTCGTTCAGTCGTTCGTTCGTTCGTTGACTGAGATTCGAGTATGGGTTCACGGGTTCAGTGCTAGCAGCACTTGTGTGTCATCATCTACATCCACATCCACATCCACATGAACAAGCATATCCCAGGCAAGCAGCCTGCTGCTCCGTTTCTATGCATTTGCCCTGCAGCCATTTTAGCCATAGTTGTCGAGCAGCAACATCAGCAGCAGCACCAGCAGGACGAACGATGAGCGACGAGGATGACGATGACGACGATGACGACGATGACTACGAGCTCGCGACACCCACGCCACCAATCCAACCATCGGTTGAAGCACCTTCATTAACATACCAACTGCAATGCAAAACGCGGGATTGGGTCTACTTCTCGGTTAGTGTATGGGCATGGGTTTCTGTGTGTGTGTGTGTGTGTGCGTTGTGTTTGAGTTCGGGTTTTAGGTTTACTGGGGGATTGCCCCTTTTGCCTCTGTGGGTAAGGAATTTCAGCTTGGAATTTTCTGTAATCCGATACAATTTAGCGGCTTAAAGCTTCTGCCTGCTTGACGCTCAAGTTTCTCATCATCTTATGCTGTTCCTTTTTGCACCATTCCACCACCCCTCCGACCGTCCTTTCTACCTTCCTTCTCTTACTGGCAATCGCAGTGTTGCCCAGTGAGGCACGCGCTTGGGCCCTTGTTGTTCTTGTTGTTGTTTTATTTCTTTATTTTTTTTTTTTTTTTTTTGTATTTATCCCCCTCGTTTGGCTTTGTTTTTGGGGTCGCTGTCTGGTCTCATCATATTCTCTCGAACTCCTCGCTTGCTTACTCTTCCGCTGGCAAGTAAGTTTTGCGGCTTTTGTGTCAGGAGTGCTAGAGTAGGGTCTTGTTCCTAGTCTATTCAATGGTGATTAGTCGTTGCCTTTTACATGATAGCGTAAAGTTTGCCAATTGAAAAGGGGGGAGAACAGATGCCATGCTGAAGGTCGCTGGCAAAAGTTCAAGTGCTTTAAGATCCTTTTTTGCAAAAAGGGTATCCATTTATTGCATTTCAAATTGAAATTTATCTTAGAAGCCAAGAGTTATACACTCCTTCTACTTGCACACACACAGACACACATTTGCTTCTCATCAAATATGCCTTGGCATCCGGTTTTCCAACAACTCCCTCACTCAGAAATGCAACAAACAAAATTATCAAAAATAAAACTAAGACAGCAAGCGGAAAAAAATGTTACAAGGAAGTAACTGAAAGCAGAGAACTGACAAAAAAAAAGGGGGGAAAAAAAACCTGAAGCTTTAGTGGCATCCAAGCGAGGCATGCACTTGGAGAAAAAAAAATCCCCTAAGGCAACTCAATAAAAAACTCACTCAAATGGAAGAACTCTCTTTGAAAATTGTCAATATGAAATGCATACAACTTTCTTAAACTATTTTCAATTAAAACCTTACACGATGAACTCAGTTTTGTAACTCTCAGTCCCACTATTTGCATCAATTAGTTTCGTTCTTATCTACCCCAAGTCACCATACTTGATATCGCCTTTAAATAATTCAGAAAGGATATTTCAGAATAAAATCTATGAGGTATCTCTATCTCAATTACAATCCATCATTCATCGCCAAGCTGTAACTCGATCAATGATATGTCCTTATTTACATTCAGGATATTTTACTCAACATTAAAAACTGGAAAAATAATTTCAGATTTCATTTTCGAACTTTTAAAATATTTTAAAAATTTAGTTGAATAAATTTTTACAAGTTCTGAATGTTTAATATAGTTTTTTTGCTACAAGAACTTGCGATGTCACGGCTGTAAATCTTTTTCAAATCGGCTAAAGAGGATAATCAACAAAGTCTCAAGGACACATCATTCAAAAAACCTCAACTTCACAAGGCTTCAATTTAGTCAAATTTTGACCGATTTTGAAAAACGATATATTTATTTTCATTTCAGATTGGAAACTTTAAAATGGCTTATAAAAGTGATTAATAAATAAAAATTTTGAAGCATTTTTTTGAATTTTTATCCATGAGAAAATCATAATTTTTAAAATTCAATTTAAATTTTTTATCCCCAATTTTGGAAAATTTAAACAATTCTCGAAATTGGTAGGAAAGGCAATCCAAATGAGTTAAAACTTTTCAAAATCGACCAAAATTTGCTTGAGTTAAAGTTAGGCAAAGATCGAAAAATATATAGTTTTAATAGGAGCGATCTGAACTGAATTCACTTTTTATATATTTTTGAATAATCAAACTTTAAAGTTTTTTTTCAAGTGTAGTTGAAAATGCATATTTTCATATATATACGATTGTATAGTAGGAGGGTAACAAAAAAAAAAAAAAAGAGAGAAGAAAATCTAAACAATTTCTCGAAAAGGATTACATGGCATGTCATAGGTGTGGGTGTTGTTGTGGGTGTTTTAGAGAGAAGTGGATGCGGGGTTTACTTTTTTTTTTGCTGCCGCTGCTGCTGCGGGGAAGTTTGAACAAAATGGAAATGCCAGCTGGCTGAATATTATGCACGTTCCCGTCATATGGTAATTGTTTTTCATCCCACTGGATCCAAACAAATTCGCAACATATGCGGTTGCAGCATTTTCAGGCCATTTTGCCTGCACTGCACCTACAACATAATTACGAGGAGCCCGTGCCGGTGCCCGTGCCCAAGGTCTCTTTAGAGTTGCGGCAGCGCCCTAAGTTAGGCTACATTTAAACTAAATTGACTTTGTCCAGAGAAGAGAGAGAGAGAGAGAGAGAGAGAGAAGAGGGAATGGCGGCGTCAACCAAGCACCGCTTATTTTTCACTTTTTCCACTCGACGACCCATTTAATGGCAACAATTTTTACTCAACAATCTGCCGAGTGGGTTACAATTTAATGTGAAAGTCGCAAAAATTTACCTTTGCTATAAAATAAATATATATGTACATATGTATGTATGTATATACGTTTTTCATTCTTATATTTTTCAACCCAATCCGGTATGGGATGTGGCATGACAAGGATTGCTATTGTTATATGGATGTGCAGTAGTTTTTCCTTTTGATAGCAAATATTCATGGAATGTGCAACCCGCTGAGGTTGAGTGGGTTTTTTCTGTTTTTTTTTTTTTTTTGGTGGCGATTGCTCGATGGTTGGTCTAGATATTGGCATTGTGGGTATTGCGGGATTGGTGCATTGGCCACACAGTTGAATATTGAATCGAAACTCAAATATTTGTTTGATTGGTTTTAGTTGTTGCTGAAGCAAATATGTATGTATGCAAAGACTGTTTGCTTCTATTGCTGCCAGAAATATGGAATATTTATCTAATGTGCATCAAAAAGGAATGCACAAACATGAAACTGGACAAAAGCCCCTGAATTCTTATGAAGCCACAAAGAAATAAGCAAATCAGTGTCTTTAATATGCTGAACACAGAGAAATCAGCATATATACATACTTTGTGTATTTGCTTAGCCAAATCATATATGTACATATATACATACATATATATATAGAGATAAATGTATAAAGGAGCCATTTAGTTATCCCCTTAAATTCAAGTAAATTGTCACCTTTAAATTTCCCCATTCACCTTTTTATTTAGTTTTATTTAGTTGATGTTGTAATTTTTATGTTGATTCCTTTGCTAAATTTCTCTCTCTCTCTCTCTTCCTTTGAAAAATCTAATTCATTTACTTTTATAATTTGTGCAATAATTTTTGTTTAAGTAGCAACAACCCCCCCACAAAACAAGAAAAAATGAGTGCGACATCCAATCTGTGCACCTGCACATACCGCCACACACACACACAGACACACCAGTTACCCTATGCCCAAAACGGCACTTAAATGAAGTACTACGCATGGGGACAAAGGGAACTTCCTGCATATATGTATATACATACATATGTATATATATATATGTATATAGAGGAAAGTACTATATAAAATCAATATCCCATCAATTGGCAGCATTTTTAAGGCTTCAACGCCCTACGCTCGAAGTAAAACCTGTCATTTTTTCAATTAAATTATAAAAATTACCAGGAGAAAAGGCCGACAGATACTACGACACAACGACAGAAAGACAGACGAACAGACGGACAAACGGACAGACAACGAAAACGACGTCGCTGTCGACGTCTTTGGCAACAACTTTAGCACGTGCTGTCAACGAGGGACAAACGGAAGGAAGGACCTGGCCGGGTGCCTTGTGCCTTCTGCCTTCTGCCTTGTGTCTTGTGTGTCTTGTGTGCCTTCAGCCTGTTACCTTCACCTTGGCTGCAATTAATTCTGGTAACATAATCTTCACTTACAAGTTCATATGACACTAAATCAGTGCGAAGTCTGTGAAATGGGAATGGAAGTAGCAAGACAGAAGTAAAAGCAGGAGTAGAATAGAAGGAAGGGAATGGGAGCTGGAACGAGAATGAATGAATGTGAATAAAGAGAAGGTAGAGAAGTTGGAAGGGAAAGTATACCTTGTTACCTGGCTTTTGTGCCCCAATTGGATTGCATATTAGAGCTGCTTTATATGTATGTATTTCGTTGTGTGTGTGTGTGTGTGTGTGTGTGTTGTAGGCGTTACTGGGTAGATTTACAAGCCCCAATTATGGGCACACACACACACACAAGTATAATATACGGTCATGGGTTTTGTCGAAATTTAACGCTTTCTGTTCCAAAAATAAATTTAATTAGTTCCATTTAAAGGCTGAGTCAAAACAACTGATTGTGTGTGTGTGTGTGTGTGTGTGTGAGGAATTCTTTCCGCATATTTGCACGCCAGCCGATAATTATCGCTAAAAAATTCGGTCAGAGGTTGATCCAAGACTAAAAGAGAGATGAAGTGAGAAAGAGACAGAGAGAGAGAGAGAGAGAGAGAGGGAGATCAACAAAGAATCCCAAAGGCAAGATCACGTCCCATTCAATCTGCATGCGGTGCGATTGTTTGTGAAACCCTAAACACCTGATATACCAGCTATAGCCACAAGAAACCGCATAAGATGAAAGAGACAGACACAGCGAAAGAGTGGTAGTGGGAGTGAGGGAGAGAGAGAGAGAAAGATCTGAGCGCAGGTGGATGGCATTCGTAATCTCTTTGCATGACTTTGGGACACGCACGGATACAGGGTTGCAGGACATAAGCATCGGGTGACTGACTTTTAAATCAATTTAGTCAAAAACAAAAACAAAAACAATGCAATCTTGTTTACAGATAATAAAGTCTTTTTCACAAAACCAAATTGCATTTTACAATATTAAGAGACATTTTTCAGTTTATGATTTGCAGAATGAGAATAGAAATTATACCATGAGAAGGAAGAAAGATTTTTTTTTTGGCTTTGTGAGAAAGTTGAGAAAGAAATTTAAACAAAATAGAAAGAAGTTGATCATTTTTTAAGTTAACACTTTTAGAAAAACAAAATTGAGACAGATAAAGTTGATGCTCTTATATAGAATATGTTTTCAAATAGAATAGAATAAATAGATTGCAAAAAGCCTCTAAAAATATGAAAGGAATGAAAAGGAATTTCTTAACAAGAAAACGTATTCAATTTTAATGAAAATAAACAATATCTAAAATATAATTTAGATTACTTTTATGAATTCTTTTAATGCAATTTGCTTAGTTTTAAAAACCGAACATAATAATTGCTAACTTTCAGAATATTTAATTCAATAATTTAATAAATGAAAACGTATATAATTTTAAAGAACAATCATTAATAATATTATTCCATCGATTAATGGTATAATTTTTTCAATTATTATTTGGATTTGACTTTGTTCCTCTAACAATAATCTTAAAGGCGAAAATTATAATTTATATCAATTTAATTTATTGATTGATTTTGAAATTGATAATTGTTAGTTGATGTTAATGAAAGTTCAACTGATTTATCCAACCCTATTTTGGAGAGCATGCCCAATCAGAAATCTGATGTTTGGAGCAGAGGGAGGGGAGAAAAATGCATCATACCCGCCTGCTGTGTGGATGCAACGCGTTGTTTATTATTCTTTTTTCTTTTTTGTTGTTGTTGTTTTGTTTTGCTTTTGGGACTCTTTAAGGGGGGGGGGGTGTGGAGAGGAGATGGGTGGCGGTTACTCATGGTCTGGGATGCTGGGCGTCATTCGCTTAACTTTTCGACATGTTTCACTTGTGATGAAGATTAAGTAGAAAATAATTACAAGTTTGGGGTTGGGGGGTTTTGAGAGAGAGCTGGATTTGGTGAGCAGAGAGAGAGAGAGAGAAGGAGAGGGAGAGGGAGAGAGGGGTGGTTGGAGACGGCGATCGGCTTTGTGATAGGCCCGCGCGCGTGTAATTACATAAATGGCTATGTCAGTGCGGTGACAGGTCGGCGTCATCGAAACTGTCAGTGCAACTGACAGTCGCTCAAGTTAAAGTTGCAGTTTTGATTGTGGAAGTGGATTTGCAGTTGTGGTTGCACTTGTATGCGTGTTGCTGGTACTGGTGGTGGCGGCGGTGTGTGTGTCAGGTCGATCATCAATCGTGCGAACTTTCCAAGCGAACATGGCCCGCCCACTTGGGGCAGCCAAAAAAAAAAAAAAAAAAACACGTTATTCGTGGATATCACTGCCACGTATAAAAGGCATAAAGCACCAGCTTAAACTCCAACTCCGACTCCATTTCCAGTGCCAGTGCCAGTGCCAGTAACAGAACCAGCATCAAGTCTTCTTAAGTCTTTAACTCTACCTGTTCTCAGGCTGCACACATAAATTGCAAAAATAAAAGGGCCAAATCAGCGTGTAAGATACAACAGCAACATTACCATTACCATCACAGGGCCAAGTTCAGAGATTCCACACACACACACACACACACACACACATCCCCCAACGAATGCCATAAATTTTAAAGTAATTTTCTCTCAGCCGCCAAATAATTTATGGGAAAATATTAACCTGAACCAAATATTAACCCACATATAGATGATGTCCAAAATATGTTAACCAAATCACTCATAGTCCAAAATAGAGTAATTCAATTAAAAGTAATTGCATATATGCATATGATCTATGGATTGCTATCTCATCAAATCTACTTAGATATATATGTACATATATACAACTGAGATCAGTCTGCCGATTTTCGTATCAGTCTCAGTCTAAGAACTTTCGCACAGTAATTTGTTTTGGTATTTCAGTTGGTTGAATTATTGGCCAACCTCCAGTATGCAGTTCTCCTCTTGCCACCAACAAGTTGAGGAAGTATGTGTGTATCTTTGAGTGTGTGTGTATATGTGTGTGTGTGTGTGTGTGGAGCAGCAGGTCACGATTATCTGCATACGCAGAGAGCCCCGCCAATAATTTCAAAATTGGCTTACTTAAACGCTCTGGCCCCAGCTATATATGTATATATGTATTTACCAACAAACATGGCCAAATCAATATGAGTTGGTAACGTGGAAGGAGTCAGGTGTGGGGGCGCGGTGGTCTCACCATTGAACACAGGGTTAGGGGGACGAGGATAATTTGAAAGTTATTTTCTTGTTGTTGTTGCTGTGCGGAAAAATTATTGAGCCATATGCTGATCTGTAAAATCATAAATAAAAATATTTGCCTGGCCCCTCTGCTCTCCAACCCTCTCCCCCACCCCATTTATTTTCCCTCCACATATTTCGCTTGTTTTGTTTTTTTTTTTTTTTTGGTATTTTCGATAACTTTTATGTTATTAGGTGAGAGAGTTGGTTTCAGGCCAAAACACAACAAAAACTGCAGCAACAGACGATTGCAGATTGCTCCTCCTATTTGGCCAAGGATGTGGATGTGGATGTGGATGTGACTGAGTCTGAGACTGAAGACTGAAACCGAGTCTGTGGTTGTGCCTGGGCAAGAGGATGCTTATGGCCCAAAGGCTTAATGCTTGATAAAGTCTTTTTATTTACAAGCTGATAATGATGGTGTAGGTGCAGTTCTTTTTGTTTTTCATCTTATTTTTTTTTTGTAATTTATGACCAATTTTTGGGTTGACCAAAGGAATGTAGAGGGAAAGAGAAGGAGAGCAAGAGCAAGGAAGGGAGAGGATATATTGGATTTAACGGGTCAGTAAAGTAGGTTAGAGACAGAGATCCTTTTTGTTATATTGTTTAGTTTGATAATATTGATAATCATTGGAATCATTGAAATCATTTCAAATTGTAATAAGTAAAATAGAAGAAGCATGACCACAAAAAAAAAGGTTCAAAGAATGTTAGAGATTGGGGCACGAGCAGTATGAGAGAGAGGTAGGGGCAGGGGCAGGGACCGGGGCAGCTAAGTGTAGACCCATAAAAGTGTCACAACAAAACGCTGAACTCATTTCTTGATATCTTTCGACGTGGTCCGGCCGTTTTCATTTTTACGATGCGTTACCAAAACTACCTATAAAACATGCAACTTGATGGCATTTCAAAAAGGAGTAAAGTGGAGTAGAAGGGGGGGATAACAAAAAAAAAACAGATGACTTCAGACACGAACTACTAATATAACAAGAATGCCTAAATGGTGGTGTATGTACATATATACATACAAACTCATAGTTTTACACGCATGCGTTTGGATGGGGAGTTCTTGTCAGTTTTAGTCAAAGTCTTTGGGGTCTAAGCCGATTATGTGCGCCACGACTTTAACTTTGAGTTTCGGTTTGAACATATATACATATAAAAAAAAATGTCACAAATATACTCGCATCGCTGAACTCTAATAGGCATCTGGGCAGACATAAAGAAAGATCGGTCAGAAATTGTGCTAAGCATTAGGGCAAAAGAAGTTTATGTGGAGATGGTGGAAAAGGTGGAGGTGGAGGTGGAGTAGGAATCATGGTGTCGATGTCACTTGCTTTGCTCTGTCTCTCTTGTTGTTGTTGTTGTTGTTTTTTTCTGTTGCTGCTGATGATTGTCATTAACATCAAATTACCACAAGTCAAAGTCATGTTGACCAGAAAGAAAACAACAACAACAACAAAAACACACACACAGAAAATGGGAACCTCAGACAGATAGTCGCTTATTGATTGTTGGAAAAAGGTATGAAATGAAATGGAAACCACAACAACAACAAAAACCATAACAAGAGATGCGACCAAATAATAATCACCTTTTGGCCATATCTCTCTCTCTCTCTCTCTCTCTCTCTCTTGATATATAACAATATGTGAACTGACACTTGTCTCCCAGCCATCACCTGGATGAGCAGATAAATTAAAGGAGAAATATATATATATATAGAGAGAGAGAGAAAGCGTGGAGATAACATAATAAAACTGAGAGATATTACAAGACCCTCAAGGAAAAAAAAGCAAAGCCAATGCATTTATATTTGCAAAATTGAAGTAGGAAACATAGAAATTAAGTTGTTTTAAAATTTCTTTAAAAATGTCCTCTTATCTAAATTTATAGAACAACTATTTTGTTATAAAAAAGAAAACGTGTTGTACGTTAAACGAATGTTGTAAAAACGTTTTTTTTTTTTTTACACAATTGTTACATCATTAAAGTTTAATAGCATATTTTTGTAGGTTTTTATTATATACATATTTCTTAATTGATTAATTTTGTACACTCAAATCAACAAAATTCAACTTTCAGACTTAAGCTTAACTTTACTTCTTTTAAACCCCAAAAGAAAGAAAATTTTGTAGCGAAATTGGAAAAAATTTACTTGATTTTGTACCTTTTTTTTCCTGTTTGTCGTTAAGGGTTTTAGGACTGTCGAAAGTTTTGCTAATTACTTCATAATATTCTAATTATTCTAATAACTTTATTGTAATATTCCAAATTTTATGCAGTTTTCGTTACTCTTTGAGTAGAAAATTTTTAAGAAAACTTCAGCATAAACTGGCCAAAATGTTGGTACAAATTGGGAATAGCTTAAAACTTGATATTACTTGCAAAATATTTGTTTTAGTTTCATAATAACTCTCAACTTGTATTCAAAGATTTGAAAACTTTTAATATTTTTACATATTTTCATGCAGACTAGAGTATTATGTCTTGGAATTTTTAGTTTAAAGTGTCTAAAGGACATTTTAGTGTGAACTAGTGCATCTGACAGAAGTTATTCTGTCTTAACTACAAATATAGAATTTAAAGTGGCATAATTAACAATTTTATTGGCATCATTGTTCGAAAATTGGTAGTACCAATACAGAAATCTTCATGGGTTATTTAAGACAATCGATTGAACGGGGCAGAAGTTGCTACTCTGCAGCGCCACTTGGTGGCAAATGGCATCAATTAGCATATTATACAAACCTTCACCGTGAAAAAATACATACATACATATACCAATTTTCATAATAATCAGTTTCAGTAGTTTTTGAGTTCATTGATGACATACAGACAAGCAAACATTTTTAAATACATATATATATATACATATATATAGGTAGGGATAAGAAGTAATGCTAAAGTTACTAGCCAACTTGTAATATTATAGAATCCCTAAAACAATATAAGTTCTATATAATATATACATTGCTTAAGACTGTTTTGTATATATGTATTTGCTTTGTTTTTTTACCCAAAGTACTATTAAGAGCATTCAAATTGAAAATTCCAGTTTCGAAATGGACAGAATTTCTTTGCTTTAACACAAAAAGTTATTTGTAATAGCTCAAATATCATTTACGATACTTTTAGTAATACAAATTGTATTTGTCTTTCTTCTTTTTTGCTGAAAAACTTTGAAATTTGGAAAAACTCTTAGTTAAAACTCTAGTATGTATGCTTGTTAGTATTTAAACAACTTGTTTTAGTTTATTTCATTATTGAATATTTGTTTCAAATGGATCGATGGGGCTTGTGTGCTCAGTTAAACTCATTCATAAATCTTTTGGCAAGTATGCTGAGGCTGGGCTCAGTGTGTGAGAATGATTATGAAATGAGAGGCAAGATGATATTTATTTACATATTCAAGTTATTATTCATTATGCTCTGAATGAGTTTAGTGGAAATGGGATGGGATGGGATGGATGAGATGTTTTATTTTCTGGCATTTGTATTGCTCACAGTCAGAGTAAGAATAGGTGAGGAAGAGGGTTTGGGGCTCCAGTCCAACGTCTTTTTGTAGGTGATAAAAATTTGATAGTAATTTATTATGCAGAAGAGAAGAAGAAGATTTTTGTTGTTGTTTTTTTTTTTTGTTTTTTTTTTTTATATATTTTGGGGCAAGGTGCTTTTGGGCACTGGGCATTGGGCTTGGTGGCGAATACGAAACGAAATCACAAAATGAAATCAATAAACCAGTCAATAAAAACAGAAACCGAAACAATTTTAAGATGCAAATTATGCAAATGAGAAGCGCACCGAAACTGAAATTCAAAAATCATTATTTTTCTTTCTCTTTCACAACGTTGTGTGGTTTTTTTTTTTTTTTTCTTCTCTTTTTGATTTCATTTTTGTTTCATTTTGGTTGACTTTTCTCAGTGATTTTTTTTTTTTGTACATGACATTGTATTTAATATTAAATAAGGCGCCACGTGGGCGTGGTAGAGGATACAACTAAATGATATACTTACTTCGACTCCCATTTGTTGATGCCACCGAGGAGGATGGACCATGACCATTGGGTCGACAGAGCCGCTTCCAAAATGACATATTTTTGTTTTATATTTCCAATTCTGATCTTTCGGCTATAGATTAGATTGTCGTCGGATGATTTGGCTTCGAAATTAATGTGATGCGGGTGTTTCTGATTGCAAAATCTTGTGAATCGTTTGACACATCTCCGAATTAGTTAAACACCAAAAAGCTGTTTACAATCATTTACATAATTTTCAAATTATTCAATGTTTCACTTTGTTTCTTTTCCCTCCTCCCTTTTTTACTTTATTTTATTTGTATATGTTTTTTTTTTTTTTTTTTCGTCGTCTTGACTGGTTAAAGCCTCCGGGTGAGAACCACCTGCGCACGCGCCCTTCCGTTGAATGAGTGGAGGGTTTCTTTTTTAACAATGAGACCGTGGGTACATTTAACCATCAAGCTAGCACGTGCCGGCTTCAAATGCAACTGCAGCCGAACGAGCAACCAATCAAAAAAAAACCAACAGAAAAAAAAAAACAGAGTGGGACAAAGTGAGAGAGAGAGAGAGAGACGAAGTCGAAGAACTTAAGGGCCAAAAACGTGTGTGAGCCAAGCGAGTCACAAATGAAGACTGTGGCTAACCGGAGCGACAGTTGAGGAAAAGTTATGCTCAATATGGAACGATTAGCTCAGGTGTTTTTTTTTTTTTTTTTCTTTTCCCTGTTTGTCATCGTTTTCTTTTCCGATTTTTCTCAAGTTTTTGAACATTTATGTTTCTTGGATTTTTCATTCGTTTTGTGCTTTTCTCAATGTCATCGTCGACATATATATAGATATATCTGTGTATAGTACATATATGTATTTGTATGTCAGCAAAAAAAAAAAAAACAAAAAAGTTACCGCAAAACGTTTGCGCTTTTGTATTGGAACTTCCGTTAAGAGGGCTTTTACGTCCGTACTCTACACCCGGCACCGGCACTTCTGCTCTTCACGACGGCTAATTAACGAATAAAAAGTCTGTTTTTTTTTTTTTCATTTTGTTGTTACGAAAATATCTGAGCATGGCTTAAACGCGGCTGCCTGACGGTATGGCTCAGCGTTGCTTCAATAAAAAAATAAAAAAATTAACAAACAAAAAGAAAAAAAAAAAATAAATGAAAAAGAAAATATGTTACACCAACAGCAGTGGCAGCGGCAGCGGCGGCAGCAGAGGCAGCGGCAGCGGCTGTAGAGGCAGTAACAACGCTGACGATGGCGTTGGCGGTACCAGCGCACATTGGGGCCAATGGAGGCATAAAACAGGTGTAAAAACCAAAACTCCAAAAGAGCAACAACAACAATATAAACAAGACAAGACAAAAGGGGATCTCTGAAACTGAAATGAATGAAAGAAAGAACGAGAGAGAGAGATAGAGAGAGCGAGAAGAGGGAAATGAAACCAAGCCCAAGAGACGATCGAGATGAGGAGCCACAAAACTTATGTAGCCGTTAAGTTTTACGATCTTGAGGGTGTGGACAATTAGATGATCGTAAAATGCAGGCAATTAAGGATTAACGATTGCCAAGCGAATCAATTTCAATCAATAGCTCCATCTCTCTCTCTCTCTCTCTTTAGTTTTATTATTGTTACTGTTCTTTCAACAGTTTGGAACTTAATAATACGAAATAGTCAACATTTGAAATTTACAGCTAATCAAATAGCAATTTCTTAACTTGCTTATAAAGTTGACTATTGATAGATTGATAGATATTTCGATTTCAATTGGAAAATATGAATCTGAAATCTGGGTTTTTTTTTTGTCAATTTTTCCTTAGTTTTTGTGTCTGTGCGCTGCCTCTGTCGCAGTTGACGTTGACTTTGCGTTGGTGGCGGTTCAGTGAATTTGCTTGACTGCTGCATACCGCTGTGGTTGTTGTTGTTGTTGCTGTTGCTTGGTTTTTGGCCTACCGCCTACCCCTTTGCAAACCCCCCCTCCCCCCATTCCATTTTAAAGACAACAACAACAGCGAAAAGTGTAACAAGAAGTGGACGCATTTTGGCCTGCTCGCTCGCTCGTGCAAAGTTCATAATGCACGCAAAGTGGCAACTTGAAGACAACAGGGAACTTTAGTATTACTTTTCTTTTTTTTTTGGTTGCCTTTTCTAATACCCTTCCCCTAAAGAAATAGGGGTATGCTCACATACTTTAGATGTTTGTGATGCCTTAACTAATTAATCAACTCTATATATAAAGTATTGAAATTCATTGACAGCCTAATCCAAAATAACTATCTTGCTGAAGCTTTTAGCTTTCGATCCATTTTATATATCACAAAGTTTATCCATGAAATCATAAGAATATCTTTATCGTAGATATTTAAATGTATTTAATTATAAAGTTCATTCATGATATCGAAAGATTGTTTATAATAAAAAAAGCATTGAATCAAATGGTTTGAAGCATTATATTTCGGTTTTTGAAAGCTCTTTCAATCTCTTTCAAAAATTATTCGTTAGTTTAGAATATATAGTATAGTAAAGATGAATACCATTATAAAATGAATTCATTGTTAATCATCTTACGATATTATATAGCTTAATCAGTTTTATATATATAGCTAAAGATTACATCAGAAAATGCATCTAACCAATTATAGATTGAACGAATGAATGTTTTTATATAATAATATAACTTTAATTGCAATATTGCCAATTCGATAAGGTATAAAGATTACGGTTTACTTATGTATGTATACATATATTAGCCTGGCCCAGTGGTTTTCCCCCCTATATATCTGTGTGTGTGTGTGTGTGCTTTTTTTCTCTCTCTCTGTTTTAGCTGCACATTTACGAGTATTGCTTTACGCTTTGATGCGTTGAATGTTCCTGTCGCTGACCAAACAAAACTCATGCAATTCGCCTTTTTGGCCCGCATGCGGAAGACTTGTTCATCTTTTGCCTGTCTATTTGACATATTGCACTAGACTGACGCTCTGCCGCGGTATGGGTATGGGCCAGGGAATGGATAAGGGTATGGGTATGGGCATGGTCCTCTGCCAGTTGTTCATTAAGCGAATCAGCGTAGCGAAGCATAAAGCAAATTAACATAAACAACTTCTTTTTCGACTTCTATTGCTCACCAGTTGCTTAGTAAGTTTTTTTTTTTTTTTTTTTTTTTTTTTTTTTTTTCTTTCTAGCCTATTGTCAGTCGTTGTGGCGGAATTAAAGACCTATTTCTATTGCCGGGGCCCGGGCAAATTGCTTTTTCGGTACGCGTCTAATTGGAATATAACAAAAAACCAAATTGTAAAACGAATCTTCCATCTTTTTTTTTTTTTTTTGGTTTGTTCCTCCTCTTGTCTAGCCTGTGACAGGTCACACAGCACTTGGCCCAATGGCAAAAAAGAACACACAAAATCCGAATATCAGAATACTACTACTAGTTTCTGGCGACCTGCACTCATGTGAAACGCCATGGAACCCCAGGAAGACATAACAAATGGGAGCCAAATTGATAAATCCATTAATCAATGAGTGACAGAAGAGTATTCCATCTCTTGTGGAATTCCGCCTACAGAAAGCAGCTAATACTTTTGATATTGAGCCAGCAAATGCTAAATGGGACTTATAGATTCATTTGCCATTTTCATTTAAAGGGGTACAAATTACATAGATTTAAGTTGCTATGCAATGAGATGTAAAACTTTGTGATAGTTGTATGAAAAGGACATTTGAGAAGGCTCCAACTTGGAGGACTCCAATTCAGTCGTGACTAAGTCGATTTTAAGAACTAAATCTGATTTCAAAAGTAAAGAGAGTCGTGGTATGGGAAACGCCGTAGTCTTAAAATCTGTATTCGAAACTTCTTAATTGTTGATGACATTTTTTCTTGTATATAAAAATAGAATATCAAGTTTAAGTAAAATTTTTTTATTTATTAATCCATTTCTGTATTAAATTTTCTTTTCTTTCTACAAACTTTTTCATTTTTTTTTTTTTTCAAAATTTCTGAATGCAACATAAACTGAAAATTTAATAAAAATTTAAGTTACAGTTTTTGTTTTAAATTCTATTTTTTTTAAACGTAAATTAAATTCTGTTTTTCAAATTTTCATGGGTTTCCCTAAAGAACGAAGAAGTTATTCAAACTTTTTGGAAAATTGTCCAAAATATTCAGTGTTTTTTAATCTTTAAGACATACAACGAAGAAGGTACAATTAGATTGGCAGTACAGTAAAAACTCCTATCTTAAGCAGACACAATTCTGCTCTTAAAAGGACATATCTCTTGAAGGGATAAGAAATCAGCGAGGCCCAAGAGAGTTTTCACTGTAAATATATCGTAAAATTGAACAAATAGAAATAGAGTCTCACCCTTAGTTAACTTTTCAATTGATTCTATGTATATAAAATGATGATATTTGATTAGTTTCTCTAACGTGAAAGGGTATTTGGATACCATAGTATGATTTTGATCTTTTCTTTTTTAGTTTTACATTTATAAATATTTTAGTTTATGCCAAATCACAGAAACAATGGAAATGCAATAAGTTCAGTTCAGTTGGGTTGGGATTGGCTTTGGTTGGTTTGGTAACCCTTCGTTACCATGTTAGCACATCTACATATAAACAACAACAATTCCCAATAGTTCAGTTTGATAACTAAATTAGATTTATTTCATTGAAAGATGTCGCGAATTTTGAATAAAGATTATCGTTCCGAGGATTTTGAACAGCTTAGCCTGTTAATACGGAATCATCCGTTAATGAAAACAAACCGACCGGACAGGGAACAGCATTTGCAAATGCAAAAGCTACGCACTCCGGAATACCGGACAAAATGTGTGATGCGTGCCTCCTTGGACGATATAGCTCTGGGTGTAGGTGATGGCCATTGGCCAATGGAGGACTTTACCTTGCTAATAGTTCCAATGATTTGCAGATTAATCTGTGCAAATTGCAATTGGGGGACCAGGAAGAAAAACCAGGTCCAATGGGGACGACAGCTTTGCCCTCAGTGGAAGCTCAGCCACAAAGGAAAACAAAATCGGCCAAAGAAGCGGCCAATATGCCCTTTATTAAGGTACTTTTGCGGATTGATAGACCGAAAGTTCTGTTCGAGAGACGCAGCATGACGGCTCTGGCGGACAGTGAGGAGGGACATTTGGTATTGGAGGATAATAAGCGTTACGAGGAGCTATTGGCCGGCATTGACAAGACGCGGCGTACCGTTGATGCGGATACCCAGACATTGACGGCACTCAAAAAATCACGACTGGTGAACACCGAGCGTCTGACCACCGAACAAGTTGGTTCGTATGTATCCAATTTTGAGATGTTTGACACATATCAAGATCTGGAGACATCCACTACCAGTGTACAAGTGGAGGGGCAGCAAAAAATGGAAGTGACCACGTATCGTGTGGGCGGTGTGGATCAATTTGTGGCCATCAATAGTTTGCCCAATTTCAAATTGGCTCTGATGCTGACGATGCGAATCTTGGCCAGCAATGTGTATGAGCCACAGCAGCGACGTTATCGCAACATGTCAATGCCCGATCCTTTGGCCGAGGATGTCAAATTCAAGTATCGATTAGGTCTGCTCTGGCGTTTGAATCCGCCCTCATCTGTGTCCAGTGTCCATCAAGCTGTGACTGATGTTAGCTTCTGTCCCATCAACGGCGACATCTTGGCCGTGGCCTATGGCGTCTATAGCCATGCAAAGGTAAGAAGATTACCACGCTCCGGCTATGTCTATGTGTGGAATATCAAGAATCCTGTGAATCCTGAACGCTGCTATAAGTATCAAGTGCCAGTGGTGACTGTACAATTCTCGCCGGCCTGTCCGCAACTCTTGGCCATTGGCCTACATAATGGTGATATCGAAGTACGCGATATATCCAGACCAGAGTTGCCACCCTTGGCAAAATCGGAGAGAGGAACTTCCCCCCATTTTGAGCCTGTTATGGCCATTAAATGGTTCTCTGGCAATGCAGAGGAGATAACACCATTTTTGGCTATATCGAGAACTGGCGCCGTCACCAAATATCGCCTTATCAATAGCCCATATCTTGTGGGATTCGAGCAGCAGCGATTACAAAGAGCCGAAGGTGAATTGGAGGGTATATCCATTGAGAGATTACAACCACGCGCCACTCTGATGGCCAACCGTCATCCGCAATGCTTGGAATTGGTTTTGGATCCAATTCATGCCGACATCTATTATGTCCTCACCGATGAGGGCACATTGTACAAATGCTCCACAAATTATCCTCTACAGCACTTGGAGATCCGTCAGGTGCATGAGGGTCCTGCTGTCTGTATGGAATTCTCACCCTGGTCCCCCAATTTGTATTTAACATGTGGCAGTGATTGGTGCATTCGAATTTGGCTGGCTGGGATTTTGGTGCCAATTATAACACTTCGGCATCATTTGTCGCCGGTTCATTGTGCCCGTTGGAGTCGCACCCATTCCACAATTCTTGTCTCCCTAAGTCGCAACACTCTGGACATTTGGGATCTGAGGAATAGTACACTGAAACCCGTCTCCTCTACGGCAATCGATGCTAAAATTTCCTTTACAATCTTTCGGTGGGGATCTTAAAAGATTTCCAATTGGCAAACTAATTAGTTATCTCGCTCCTCTCCATTTAAGATTCGCTCACTGCGGACGATCCTTGGCTGTGGGCAATGAAGCTGGTAATCTGTTGATGCTCTCCTTTGAGGATATGCCCTTTCCACCGCATTTCCAATACAAGCAACTGAAGCGAGCCATTTTCAAGGCTCTGGCCATGGAACCAGATCTTAAGCAACAGGTCAAAAGTGTTGGCTACTTTGGTTATGCCAAAGAAAGGGTAAAGACCACGAAACGTTAAAAAGTTACCTTAGGAAATAAATCCACTATATAAACTAGGAACTACCAATTTCTCAGTTTGTCTCTTATCACAAAACCCAACTAACCCAAAAGACACCTCGTTAACTTGGCCCTATTTACATTTGCCTTATCAAATGCAATGCAATGTGACCCCCTCAAAGAACCTTGGTTGGATAGATAGATATATACGCATATACCTACCTACACCTATATCAAATCCAAAAACCAAGCCACCAAGTTCAGGCTTGTGGTTTTTATACCCTTGCAGAGGGTATTATAAAATTGGTCAGATGTTTGTAACGCATAGAAATATACGTTTCCGACCCCATAAAGTATATATATTCTTGATCAGCATCAACAGCCGAGTCGATTGAGACATGTCCGTCTGTCCGTCTGTCCGTCTGTCTGTTTGTTCGTCGCTTTTCGAACTTAAATTTTAAGCTACGTAGTTGAAACTTGGTAGTTAGCTTTCTTAAAGGTGTAGGTAGACAAAGTATGAAAATCGGTCGGATCGGATTACTATATGATATATCCAATATCGGAATAATAGGGTTCCAATTAAAAATTTTTTATTTTTCTTTTCGAATATAAATCTAATTAGTACCAAAACACTACCCACCAAGTTTGACTCAAATCGGATAATTATTACGGCTACAAATCAATAAAACAAATCATTCATATAAGCTATTTACTCCAGCAACAAAAAATTTCAAAGAAATCTGCCGTACCAACACAAGAGACCCGAGTTCGAATCCGCGCGGCACCAAATAAGAAATATATAAAATTATTGTTTTTTTGTTGTTGCATTTAAACTTAATTTGTATCCAAACACTATACACCAAGTTTGAACTAAATCGGATAATTATTAAGGTTACAAATCAATAATCAGATTTGAATGAAATTAAATTTATTTTAATGCTCACGCACACACATTCATATGCAAAAATTCAACCACCACGCGGTGTGTGAGAGAGACAGAAATATTTTAGTTGTGTTCTTACACAGAACGAAATTGAAAGAGCGAGATGCAATAAGTTTGCTGTATATGTCGAATTAGCTTACATCATCAAAGAAATGACGGTGGCGTAGTGTGTAGAGATCGGTGGCACGATGGGCTTCGGTGTTTGATGGTTCAATGCTCGGTGAAGAGGTGAAATTTTTTTTTTCTTCTTTTTTGTTTTTTTTTTTGATTTTGTTAAACATTTATACCAATTATTTTGCTGCAAGGGTATACAAACTTCGGCAGAGCCGAAGTTAGCTTCTTTGATATTTTTTTACTGGCTTTGAATTAATAACGATGACGATGACGACTTTCCGCTTTCGGGTTACATTTTCCATTGTGATTGTCAGTTGAAAGCGAAACGTTAACCATGCCTCATCGATTGCGATTGCCTGCTCCGCCCTCAATGAAATTGCAAGATTTGCGCACTCATTTGCGTCGTCTGCCTCCGGCCTACAGTCCGGAGCAATCGCCACTAAGTCGGGAAAAGGATTTTCATCCTCAGCTGCGTTATCAGCTGGAAATGCCGCGGAAACCAAAATTAAGGCCCTGCAAGGTTATCTTTGTGGGTGATTGTTCTGTGGGCAAGACGGCTATAGTCAATCGGTTAGTGATCGTAAAGCAAATCAAAAAGTTACAAAATCAAATTGAATTTCATTTCTGTTTCATTTAGCTTTTGCTATGATAAATTTCAATCAAATTACAAGGCCACAATTGGAGTGGATTTTGAGTTGGAAAACTTTAATATATTGGGTCACAATTTTAGCCTGGAAATGTAAGAGAATTTGAAACTTATCAAAAGATTTCCAATCATTCCAAATGAACTCTTCATTACACTTAGGTGGGATACAGCTGGCCAGGAGCGTTTCAAATGCATTGCGGGTGCCTATTATCGCAATGCCAATGGTAAATACATATTTATATTCAGTTTGGCATTTTGCCAAAATCATTCAACATGCTTTTTTTCCCCCCAGTCATTGTTGTGACCTATGACATGTCAAAACGCGATACACTTGATTCGGCCAAAAAGTGGCTTTCTAGTGCTCTGAACTACAATACAAGCCAAAAACCCTTGATCTTTCTTGTGGGCACAAAATCCGATCTCTTGGTAAGCCATATGAAGGATTTCAAAACCTTTTAATTTTGATTTTATTGTCTCCAACCAGACCAAAGAAGAATTTATGCGTATGGAACGTTTGGCAGTTACGGCGGCTAACGATCTTCATGCAGAATATTGGTCACTATCGGCCCGATCTGGTTTTAAAGTCACAGAATTCTTTCAACGTCTGGCGGGGTTGGCTTTCGAAACAGCCGTTCGTCAGCATTTGGAGTCATTTAAAAATTCATCGCAGATGGAAGAATTGGCAGCGCATCAAACATTTGAGAAATCGCAAACATTTGGTAAACAATTGCATCGAATAACTTTGAATATTAGTCTTAATCAATATATGAAACGTTTTCATTTTTCAGATTTACGCAGTTATTTTAAAAATCGCTTGTATAAGCAAAAAGGCGTCTGCGCTTGCTGATATATTTATTTTTTTTGTAAACAAATAGTTTTAAACTTTAATTTGAATAAACGGTTGTTTCCTACTTTACGTCTTACGTGTCATTGTGTTACGCTTTCTGTTAAACTCTCTGTGCTGTTAAGTGCGTAGAAAAAAGTGCTGTAAGACGCACAGCGTTGCCACTGCTCGATAACATCTGGCCACTCTACTGTCAACTGAGACTTCCGCTTTTTGACAACTGCCCAATATTTTTCCTTTTCATTTCTTTTTCTCGTAGAAATGCCAGCTAAAAAGCCAGCCGAAAAATCCGGTGAGATAATTTAATAGTAATTTTGACAAAAAATGTGTGAATTCAATACCAAATGAAAGGTTAAAGCAAGTGCTGTGCATGGATAATAAAAGAAATGTGTTAAAACATGAATTTATTGGCAAAATACAATAAAATGTTTCGGCATGTTTGGCCACGTGCGAAACAGACACCTCTTGTTGTAGTGCTAACATTGGCGAAAATCGGAGACTTTTTCGACGATATATTAATACATTACTCAAACCAAATGTGATAATTTAATGGGCCTGTGCACTTGATACATCGTTGCTGATGAGGAAAACGGCTCTAACCTAACTTTCATTTGTTGCCATCCCATTCCCCATACACCATACTGTTTACTAATTTATGTATGTATGTGTTCTATTTACAGCCAAGTCCGGCGATAAGAAGCCAGAGCAGAAGAAACCTGCCGCAGCTCCTGCTGCTGGCAAGAAGGATGCTCCAGCTACTTCCAAGACCGCTGCCGCCGCTGCACCTAAGAAGGCTGCTGCACCAGCAGCCAAGAAGCCAGCCACTGCTCCTGCTGTTAAGAAGCCAGCAGTCGCCAAGAAGCCAGTGTCCAAGACCCTTAAGGTTACCAAGCCCAAGGCTAAGGACCTGAAGAAGAAGATTGCCCTTGGCAAGAAGCCCAAATCGGTGCTGGCCAAGCTCTCGGCCAAGGCTCGCGCTGCCGCCAAGGGCAAGAAGCCCGTTGGCAAGCCCGGTGCCAAGCCCACCAAGGGAACAGCTAAGGCTAAGGCTATTGCCTTGTTGAACGCCAAAAAGGTTCAGACTAAGGTAAGGAATTAAACAATCCATTTAGTATTGGCGTTTTTTAATCATAGTTTCCTTTCTCCCTCCTTCTTTATCTTGTGTAGATCATCAAGGGAGCATTCGGTACCCGTACCCGCAAAGTACGTACCAATGTGCACTTCCGTCGTCCCACGACTCTGAAGCTGCCCCGCCATCCTAAATACCCAAGGAAATCGGTGCCAACCAGAAACCGCATGGACGCTTACAATATCATCAAGTATCCACTCACCACGGAAGCAGCCATGAAGAAGATCGAAGACAACAACACCCTGGTCTTCCTTACACACCTGCGCGCCAACAAGAACCACGTGCGTGCCGCTGTCCGCAAGCTCTACGACATCAAGGTGGCCAAGGTTAACATTCTTATCCGGCCCGATGGTCAGAAGAAGGCTTATGTGCGCCTGGCGCGTGACTACGATGCTCTGGATATTGCTAACAAGATCGGCATCATATAAACAGCTGCTGCAGGCAGAAAAGAAGCGTTTTACATTTTCTACATAGAGTTAAAACTAAGCTGACATGATTAGAGCGAGGATGAACGTTTCAAAATGTTGTCTGGGTATAATAAACAAAACAAAAAACATTAAAAAAAAAAAAAAATTAAAAAATAAGAAGGACAAACAAGTGCCTGGGGAGGGGGGAGGTAAAACATATATATTTACTTTTCTTTTCAGAACCCTTCTATTTCAGCAAAAGAATCATTGGAACTTTATTCAAAGTAAGTTTTATTTGAAAATATATAAACCAGTTACTAAAAACTATTTAATTTCCACTTTATAGATGGAAGACAAAAAGAAGGAGAAATCTGCAAGAAAGGAGGTAATTAATAATTTGTTATCTGTAATAATTAAGTTAAGTAAACAAATTGATGATAATTTTTTGTAGGAATCTCATTGAGCTTCAGTCATTCGTTGCTTTGAAATTAACTTATCTCTGAATACTTTCAAAACTTAATTGAGCTATGCAAATTGTCAATTTAATATGTTTTTAACTAATCATTGTATTTTTCGACATTTTAGATGCTTGGAAAATAAATCAAACCGTTTTTTTGTAAAGGTAATTATATATTTTTTTTTATAATACTATTTGTTTTAAGACCCTCAAGAAGCAGCTGGATTTCACATCCTTGTTTTAGTTAATATTAAACTGATTTATGTCATATTAACTGAAAAAATGTCTTTAATTATGATGATATATAGAGTAGGAATCTCATTGAGCTTCAGTCATGCGTTGCTATGAAATTATTTTCTCTCACTGAAAAATGATTTATCATCTTTAATTTACGTTGTTTAAATTCTTTTTACTAATCGATTGTTGCCTATTTTTTTTTATTCAATTTTTAGATGACTGTTGAAATGGAACTAAAATTTACTCGATAAACATGACATTTTTCATGGCAACTCTTGTTCACGGGATGTTGAAACTTCCATATTATATTTTTCATATTATTCATTTAGTTTTTAACTTATTAGAAATAAAAGAAATTTTTAAAAATATATATAAAACAATTGTATTTTATCTTGTTTATCTTACAACTTTACTATAATGTTTAGGTAGTCAATTGATTGATTTGCGTTTGTACACAATGTCGAATGGTTCCATCAAGAAGATATTTGCCAACTTAGTTTCTGGTTAGATAAATTGTTGAAAACTAAAATGAGTGGTATACGATTTAACCGCCAATTTCTTTCTCTTTCATGCTTGCTTCAAGCCGTCTCACTCACTTTCATTCATCCACATCTGCTCTATGGCACTCCAATTGGCTTATCATCCGTTAAAACCTATTTGGTTACAGATATTTTACGGAATCAAATGAAGTCAAATAATAGATATTGGATAAATGAAGCTTAAAGTATGCGTAAGTTTTCTTAAATTTATTGTCGGAGATTGGTATCGTCGTCTCCCAAACTAAGGCGTTCAAACAGACAGAGATGGCTATATCATAAAATATACTATTGATACTGCTGTTTAAGAACTATAATTTATGTTTTTGCTTTTCGAATTTAACATTCAAATTATTAATATCTACGGAACTGTTTTCTAAACTTATCATAATGATAATCATCTGTGGCCCGTTTAACACCATTTGGATTAGTTTGATGATGTGCCGATTTGTTGCCATCCTTTTCTTCCCGTTTTCTTCTACGCTGCTCATTGCTATCCTCGATGTTAACTGAAATTGATTAATTTATTGGTTATAGAAAAAACATATGTATATAGATATGGTTGTCTCTTTTACTGTCATCCTTCTTACATCGATTGTGTTGCATAAAGTTCACTGCCATATTTGTGGGTACAAATTGAGATGGGCCATCCTTCTTGTTTTTGGCATCTTGCAGTAGTTTTTGCTTGGCATCCTCAGTTGCCTCAATGTTACGGATCTTGGCCTGTATACCGAGATCCACTTCTGGTATGCCGTTTAACATTTGATTGGACAACATTTCTTCTGATCTGTGGGACGAAGACTGACGCAAATGGTCGGGCAGTGCGTAAAGTGCAGCATCTTCAGGTGTCAGGTATTTGTGGGCATCACTGTCATCATCTCCATTTCCATCTGCATCTGCGCCGCCACCTTTACGCTTTTGTAGCTCCTGTTCAATGTATTTCATCATCTCCTCATCTTCGTCGCGTTTGTTAGTCTCAGCAGAGAATTGTGTGCCTATGCCTACATCATATGCATCGTCGGCTTCTTTCATTTTGCCCGATTTCAGAGTCTGCATATTAACGAGGCCGCCGGATTTCACATTAAACGGATCCTTAATGGCTAATTCCTCCTCGGGTGCAACTTTCTTGCCCAGAGCCAAACCCACAAGACTAACACCATTGGGACGCTGTCGGAGACGTTGCCGCTCCTTTATCTCGTCTAGTGTTAACCTAGAATAGTGGTTGGTTAGTCATTTTATTTAATACATACATATGTGTAGGCTTATTAATTTTTTTTTTATTGCACTTACTGTTCCTCTTTGTCGTCATCGTCAGAATTCTTGCGCTGCCTTAGATTTTTTCGTGATGATTTCTTAAAGACAACCTTAACACTCTTATCCTTAGTCTCTTCTGTATCGCTCATTGTTTGAATCTATGACAACAAATCTCGTTTTTGTTATTTGTATTTTGGTTTGTTTACGTTTTGGCTAGCGTGTTGTTCAGCTAGAGATGAGAGCATGACTAATCACATCACATTCGCATTAGTCACTGCAAATAATATTTGATAAAACAAAATTGCATGCTTCCTACTGTAAATAGTAAAAAGACAATTAGAGAATAATCCCCACCGAATAATTTATAGAGCTTAATGGAAACTATTATTTGTTATTTTTATCAAAATTGCCATTTATTTATTTACCTGTTCACAGTCACATTTTGCCATTTTCGATATATTTTCAAATATTCGGGATTTATCGCCCGCGCTTATGGCCACACTAAACCTTTGGTTTTTCGCAAAAGTTTCCGCTTCGCTTAAAAAGTGTTTAAAATAGTTAATAAATGACAAAGTAACAACTCCATTTGCTTGCTAGACGAAGAAGAAGCAATTGAAAGGTTTGTGGATCTGTCAAAGTCGATTCGACCTCGACTGGCTGCCAGCTTTGCAATTGAAATCGATTTTTGTGTTGCCTTTGCCAATTCTAGCAATCTTGGCTTGGAGTTGGTCACCGATCTCCCCCTCGACCAAGAGCATTGGTAAACGTTTGCCGACATAGAGATTACAACTGAGATTGTGAAAGTGGCTCACTGATCAGAGACGCATCATGTACAACGGCATTGGACTGACCACGCCTCGTGGCTCTGGCACCAACGGCCATGTGCAACGGAATTGGGCGTTTGTGAGGCCTGGCAAAAAGGACAAGGACTATAGGGCCGAAACTGACACGAAGAAGCTCGATGCCCAACTCAATCGTCCGCCCAACAAGGATATTCTCGATCACGATCGCAAACGTAAGATCGAGGTGAAGTGCATCGAATTCGAGGAAATACTCGAGAAACAAGGGTAAGAATCCAAAACCAAACAGACCGAGCGACCGTGTAATGCAGTCGGCTAGTTATATAACTCTGCAGCAGAGCTGCTGCAAGTGACCAACGTGCTGCTGTTTATATTTACATTTGGCGCCTGGTAGCAGCAGGCGCACTTTACTCTTTACCGATGGGCGCTACGCCTCTCCGAGTCAAGCGGAAAACAGAGAGCGTACGCACACGCGCCGAAATAAGCAACCACCAACCCCGAAAGTGTAAAACCACCCGCCTACCCCCAACCGCCAACCCGCAACCTTACCAATGCGTTATAACATATGAGCCCTACTGATTCGCTCGCTCTTCCGGTGACCAAGTCCAGGCCTGTGTGCTCTGGTCCCTGGGCCGTGGCCTGGTGGTGAAAAAAATAAAAAACTGCATTTCAGTTGTAGAGATTATTTCAATAGAATCATATCCGCGTGTCAGGCTTAGGCGGATAGTTGTCGAGCCAACAAAAAAATAAAAAAAAAGAAACAGAAATAGTGAAGGGAGACATCACTCGAAAAAATGTAATTTAATCAATTGTGTGATGCAAAATAATTGATATAAGTGATGTCAATATATTGATTTTATACAATTTAATCAGTTTGCAAGGTATTTTTAAGGACCATCAATATAATTCGTCATTAATTCAACGTTTCGTTTTGTATTTTTCGTTTAATTAGACGTACGCCAGAGGAGATCAAATCGCACGTGGACTTGTATCGTCAGAAATTAATGGGCCAAGGCAAAACAGATTTGGCCAAAGATGAATTTGGACGTGTAGCGTGAGTAATATGCATACTAATATATATACAACGAAGACTGTTTCCCCTCCCCTAAACCACAAGTCAATTGACTTATATAAGTTTAAACAAATCAACGGTTCATTTGAGAAATCAATAAAATGGTTAAACAAAAATCTCGGCCAGCTGTAGTCAAAGTTAGCGCACTTTGCTCTAGTTGCCGGCTGCGCACAGCATGCTCTACCAATACCACACACACACATGCCACCCACCACCCCGTAACCACCACTAACAGCAGCAGCAGTAGCAGCTTCAGCTCCCACCAACATCTCCTTCATCATAAAATATCATCATGGGCCAATCACAAGAGACGATGTTATACACAAAAAAAAAAAAGAAAGAAAAAACTACTGCTGCTGCTGCAAAGATTCTCTCAGTTGCTTCAAGTCAGTCAAATCAGTCAGTTAGTAGTCAGTCATCACCAAGTCAGTCTTCCATAGGTTTTTTCCTTTTTGTTTCTCTTCCTGCACTCGGCGGCAATTTAATGGAATATGTAATAATTTATTAATAAACTAAAGAAGGCCAATGCGGGTAAACGTTAAATGTGTGTCCTTGGCAACGACGGAGTTGTAGCAGGAGAAGACTAGGACATACGGAAGTGGAGCGAACACTCCAACTCCCTTTTCTCTCCAACCACCTCTCACATATGCATGCGTGTGTATATGTGCGTGTGTGTGTGTGCTTCTGTGGAAAAATCAATAAATGACATATTAACGTTAACCGCCTACCAATGAAGATAAAGTGAAAGAAAAGTTCTTAACAATCGGATAATGCATTTGAAATTGGAGCAATGTACAGATGCAGCCATTCAAGTGTCCCCATAACCACACCAATGGCATATGTTCAAATGAAATACTAAAAATGCAGCAATCCAAAGGTCTTTGCCCAATGGTGGTGGCTATGTCAACGATAGTGGCTACCACCCCTAAGAAGACCTCAATTCAAATGTGCTCTATCTGAAAAGAGAAACCCCTTGTCCTCGATGTTGTTGTCGAATGCCAAGCCTTTGAAGAGCCATGGATTAAAAGTCAATTTGTTGTCGTCGTCGTTGTTGTTGTTGTTGTTGTCTGCGCCGCTATGTAGAAGGAAATAGGAATCAACTCAACGTGTGGATAAATGGATGATGATAATGATATAAAGAGAGTAAAAGTGTGAGGGTAATGTGAGACGACAAACTAAACTGCAAAAAAAAAAAAAAAAAAGCAACAAATCACTAAATAAGTCTTCCAAAACTTAGATTGTAATTAATTAGTTTTAGTTGTGAAATGGAGTTAAACGCAAGTGTACGCGGAAACGGAGTAACAATTTGTACTAAACATCTATAGCCATATAAATAAGTAATAACTATTATATATCCAATGTCTTCCAAATCGACTATGGATTAAATATACAAATAAATTATATATGAAAAATGTAACTGCAAAGTGAAGTTAATCTCATGTTAATCCAACGTCTTCCAAACAAAAGTAATATATAAATTATATGAAATGTTTATGAAAAATCAATACAAATATATACCATATATCTATATTTTTTATAATACAATAATATATACAAGCATTGGATTCCCATGTCTTCCATAAGCAAAGAATCTATATAAAAGTTTATACATATATTAAAACTGAAGAGATATTTATAAATTTATATAATATATATATTTATGTATTGAAAAACAATCCACAGTCTTCCTTAACAAATGCTGGATATTATTATATTAACTTTAATTGTTTATCAAAGTATTTATAATATTATAACAAAAGCAAATGCTTCCAATCCATGCTTAATTCATGGTCTTGCTCATCGAATATATATATATATATATATTTAAAAGGATAATTATTCATGGTCTTCCTTTTGAAAACTTGTAAACCAAAAAAGAATATTTACAAACAATTTAACTAAAATTAATATTTAGTTATAGTTACCAAATTTTATAAAAACACACAAAAAGAGAAAACACCGAGAAATGTTATCTTCGGAAATTTATACCAATGCAACCACATCGAGTGCGGCAACGGCTACGGTGGGTTTTAACACCTCGGCTATGGCCACAGCAGCGGCAACAACAACAGCAGCAGCCGCAGCAGCAACAACAACAACATTAACAACATTGCAAGTGGTAAAGCCAAGGAAACGACGCAAGCGACGAAAACGCGCAGGACAACAAGGAAATGTGGGTAGCAGCTCTAACATCAATACTACCAACAAAATGTGCAGCAGCAGCACAGTCAATCATAACAACAGCAACAACACATCTGCCACCACCATTTCCATAAGCCCCACATCATCTACTGTCGGTCCCAATGTTACGGGAAGAAAATGTAAGGCGCAATACTTTCAACACGACAATCGTGAATATATAGCCAAATATGAAAGCCTTCACTTTACGGCACAAACATCGGCAGCTGCTTTGAACTATGCAGCAGTGGCAAAGAAGTTCAAACCGTTGCGGCCGACGTTGGCTACCGGCGCTAACAAAATCAGGAGAACAGGATTGCCAAGAAAGATGGTCGGTGAATGCGCTTGCGTCTGCCAAACAGGCAACGGCGGCGGAAATGCTGCTGCTGGTGACGTTGGAAATGTTTTTAACGTAAAACAATGCCCCCAGGATTCACAACGAATAGTAGCAACGGCAACAAGAACAGCTGATGGCGGCCAACGTGAGCTAATGTCCTCCACCTCATTATTGGGAAGCGAATCTAAAATCCATATCGATGGTAAAATCTTACTCGAACTACTGAAGCAATCATCGAATACATTGTTAGAGACGTTGCTTGGTGCTGGCAGGTAAAAAAAAAAGAGTTTAGAAGATAATATGTAGACTACATTTGGAATAGATTCAGCTTGATGACCATTGTATATATGGTATATACTTATCTTTCAGTTACATAAAAAGGGACTTTGAAATTGTATTTATTATTTATTTTATTTTTTTCACCCAGCAACCGTTGACAATACTTCAAAAAAGAATTATTTCAGACTGCTTGAATTTGTTTTAACTTATAGAGTCAAAGTGTTTGGGAAACGAACATCCCTTGACTTGCAGTCCAATATACAATAAATTTATATATATACATATATTGTTATATATAATTTATTAATTGCAAACTTCTTTGGCTTTTCAATTTCTACAGTGTACGCGAGACTCATCAAATAGCCGAGGCACAGCAACAGAAGAACGCTAAATTGCGTGAAGCCTTTAACATTTCCGAATATTTTGTTGAGGGCAGCAGTTTTGACAGTGATCGCAAGGCCAAGGAGGAATTGGTTAAAAGTCTGGCTCTCCAAAAGGAACTGGACGCCCAGCGCGAAAGCCTGGCAGCGGCTGCAGCTGCTGCAGGCAAAGATAAGGAGACGGGCAAACGATATGCCTTGGTGCGCACACCCTCCCGTGATCGTGAGGGTGGCGATGGCGGCAAGGATGCTGCTGGGGCCAACAGTGCTGATGAGCGTGAACATGTTTCAAAATCAGACAAAAAGAAGAAAAAGAAGCGCACTCGGGATAGGTAAGTGATGTGTCAATAAAAAAAAAAAAACAAAAACTAATCTAACTAATAATTAATATATATTATCTTTATGTCTCTCCATAGTTCGGCCAGTCCTGAGCGCAAAAAGGACAAGAAGAAAAAGTCCAAAAAGCACAAGAAGGAAAGGTAAGCAATGAAATCGAACCAAAAAAACAAGAAAAAATCGAAAAGAAAGTTATTCTTTTTTTTATAATGAACAATCGTAGATCTGTGTTAGTTACTTTCATTGCTCTCTTTTTTTTATTAGTTGAATTTTGTTTTTTTTTTTTTCAAATAATTTTCTTTAGTTTCTTATCGTAAATCATGTAGACAATAATAATGAAAAAATCAAAGCAAAAAATGAAACAAATTCTTTTTACCTAAAACCAAACAAACAACAATGGCTTAATACATTTTATGTTTTTCTTCGTCTCTACTCTCCCTCTTTTACATTGCATTTGAAACCACAAAAGGGACTCATATGAGAAAGAAAGTAAAAATAAAAAGAAGCGAAAAGTTATGTACAAATGAAATTACACTTAGTTTTTAACTCAAAAAAAAAAAAAAACAAAAAAAACCAACAAATTTATAAATGAAAAACTAAACTAAAAACAAAACCAAAAAAAAAAAAATATCTTTAAATTATAACCATCAAAAAACCAAAAATGTTTCAAATGCGTTTCTATTTAGACGGAAAATTTTACAATATTTGCCAAGCGAATTTGAATTGAAAATCTGTGTGTGTGTGTGTGTGAGTGTGTGTATATGATATGTATATGATCTACTATAGATTGATAAGGAAAACTATATGCACACACAGCTAAACCTACACACACACACGCATACACTCCTGCATAGGCTTAACTAATATCACTCACATATTGTTTTTGTCCATATATACGCATTGATCCCTAAAACCAAACAAAAAAAAAAAAAAAAAAACAAATAAAAATCAACGGTAAGTAACAATTCGAAAACAAACACAAAACAAAAAAAAAAAGGAATTTTAAAAACCATAAACTTTAGTGACAAAATTGTTTGGCAAATACGAAAATACGATTAGTTAACACACTACTTTATAAAAGTTTAAGCGGCCTCTCTCTTTACCCATCTCTCCCTACTCTCTCTTTCTCTGTTAAGGACTCTCTCGACTGTTTTTTCGCAAGAATTAAACGCAAATTACTTTCTCATCTTTCTTTCTATTATTAATTATTACCTTCTATTAATGTTAAGACAATGCAATTTTGAGCAGTTTTCAATGAAGGTAAAGCACTTAATCACAAGTTAAACCTATAAATAAGTTCTAAGTTGTTGCTGCTAATCAATCTTTGTACGTGGAGCTGCCGTCGTTGTCCTTTGTCTATTAAAAGCAAAGTGTTAAAAACGAACGCCTATTGTCTAATTGTTTTTGTCGTGTAACACACACACAACTTATCGACTAAACACTTTTACATACACACACACACACACATAAATACTTACATATTTGTACAACTACACATATACACAGACACACACACACACACACACACATAAATACACAAAATATTAAGCGAATGTTTTATATAATGTAATGTATATACTTATAACTGATCCATACTTTCTGTCTCTCTGATAACTCTATTTGCAGTAAGTCGAAAAAGAAGAAATCTCGGAAACGAAAACACAGTGTCAGCTGCAGCGGCGGCGATAGTGACAAGGATAGCGACGACGATGGTGGCTCTAGCGATGATGAGCGCGACGTGAAGAGTGCTCGCAAAAAGTCAAAGAAGGATAAGGTATGCAAATACCGTCACAACAATTCCAAGGGAGATGATGGGGAGAAGAATTGTTAAAGAGAGATTATTTTAAGTCATAGACGATATAGAACCTCCTCCTCCTCCAACTATAATACGAGACGTGTGTGTGTGTGTATGTGGTGTGGCGTGGCGTGTGGTGCGATGCAGTGGCATTCTGTGTGGCTGTGCATGGACGAGAATTAATAACTATGTATATTTACAATGTACTACCAACTACTACCACTCATGTCTCAATCTCTCTCTTATACTCTTTCACTCTCTCTCTCTCACTCTCTATCTCTCTCTCTCTCGTACTCTTTCTATAATAAATTGTTTCTTTAACTATTTCTCATACATACTAACTATTATATATTTGTACGTCTTAATCTAAAATCCTAAATGGAAGTTACTACCTTTAAATATATACTTATATCTATATATATATTGTATATATATATATATCTAAATGCATAAATACTTATGTATATAACTGAAAATATCTATGCAATATATATATATTTATATAACCTGTATATGATGATAACTGTCGTTTGACCTTTCGTTTTGTTGTTTCAATTGTTCACCAAATATTAAACATACGCCATTTCTTCTCTTGCTTATTTACTTCTTTTTCCACAAAAAAAAAAAAAAAAACCAAAACAAACAAAACTAATATGAAAAAAACATTCAAATAATAACAAACTAATTATAACCAAGTACTGATCTATATACTATCTATATAAATCCTGCATATAAACGCATTCTCTATACCATAATATAACTATAATCAACTTACTACTAAAATCTAATTAGTAAAATGAACAAGATATACCGAAAGAAAAAAAACAAAACCGAAAAGAATAGAAAACCACAAAAATACCAAACCAAAACAAAGAAATAAAAAAAAATCACCCACAAATCGTGTAAAAAGGTAAAAAGGCTTCTCGAACGCATTCACAATCTAGTATAAAAAAAAAAAACCTTATGATTTTCTCTTAACTTAACCGTTGATTATTCAGTTTTCCTCTATCCCATTTGTTCCTATATAGTTGCCTAGTCGAAATCATTAACCGAGAGGGCGGGGCTATCCACTTGGCGTATATATTTGTAAAACGTTTATTCAATATTTTCTATCAATTCTTTGTATAAAATTTTCAAAATGCTGTGCATGGCCTCTCTCCTCTCGTTTATGTTGTTTTCTCCCTTTTCTCCTTTTGTGTATTTTCTTTGATTTCTTTTAAATCTTATTCGTATAAATTGTTTATTTCTGTTGAAAAATACGTAGTTTGATTTCCTAAAACCAAACCAAAACCAAAATCAAATCAATTTATTAAGTAATTTCAAGAAACGAAAAAGAAAATTTATATTTTGTTTATAAAAACCCTTGGCGCTTCATTGATATAGGATAGCTTTCAATGGCTCTCTTGTAGTTTTGTAAGTACTTTCATTTGTCTGTTTTCTTTAAAAAATATACAACAAAAACAAAAAAAAAAAAAAAAACAATCACAATTAAACCAATTAACAAACAAATTTCTTAACCCAACTTGTGAAGTGATAAATGAGCAAATATTTTATAAATTGCCAAAAAAAAAAAAAAAAAAAAACAAGCACAATAAAGAAAAAAAGAAGAGGATCAAAGTTTTCAGCAGCACTAGAGAAAAAAAAAATGAAAGCAAAAAAAAAAACCAAAACTTCATCAACAAATCATGTCATAATGAACGAAAAGAAATACGTTTTTATTATATTTACATATATATCTATATATATATAACTCGACTATATATATTGCTAAAAGTTAGACTCTTAGCAACTTTGTCGATTTACCATGTGGATTAAACTAATCATTCGGAATCTTCTATTATGCAGAAAAAGCGCGAAAAGAAGCAGAAAAAGAAGAATCGCAACCGTGCCAGCTCAACGGATTCGGAACGCTCCAAGTAAGTTTATCCTAAACGAAACTAAATGAAAGATTAATTCGAAATGTCATTTCATATTTTCGCAGTTCTCCAGCACGGAAGGAGAAAAAATCAGGCAAATCTCGAAGCATAGTGGAAGCTGAGAATAAAGCTGATGAAAATGGTACGCCACGTGACAATCCTTTCCGTAATCGTTCTGTCGAGCGTCGAAAGGACACAAAACGGGGACGAAATGGTTCATCGATAGAAAGTCAAGCGGCCAAGCAGCAATGCAGTCGGCGTAATAGTCGCAGCCGGAGTCGACGTCCCAAATCAGTTGGACGGACACCGCCGCGACGAGAGGCCCAAAAGCAGCATGAACGCTCAAAGGAACCCCAAAAATCAAAGGAACGACAACGATCGACAGAAAGACAACGTTCTAAGGAGAGGCTACGTTCAAAAGAGAGACAGAAGTCCAAAGATAGGCATCGTTCCAAGGAGCGTCAAAGATCTAAAGAGAGACAAAGATCTGCAGAGAAATTGCGATCGCTAAATAAGGAACGTGAGAAATCCAAAGAGCGTCAACGATCAAGGGATAGAAAGCGATCTGTCGATAGGCCACGTTCTAAAGATCGGCAGCGCTCTAAAGAGCGACAACGCTCTAGGGAAAAGCAACGGTCAAAAGAACGAAGGCGTTCTAAAGATCGTCTGCGATCGGTTGAACGACAGCGTTCTAAAGATCGTCAGCGATCGAAGGATCGTCAACGGTCAAAGGAACGTCCGTTGTCACGTTCAGCAGCCTCCAATGAACGAAATCAAAGGCGTGAGCGTAGCAAGGATCGCAATCGTCCCGAACGTCGTTCAACCTCCAGACGTCAAAGATCACCATCGACTTCAAGTAAAAAACGCAACGATGATCGCAAATCTACTCGCGCTACTCCTTCACCTACTCGTTTACGTAAACAAAAATCACGCTCGCCAGTGGGCGTTAGCAAAAGACGGAGCCGTTCTCCAGAGGTAGTAGCACCTAAGAAAATTACCACGGCACCAGCTTTTAATCCCTTTAAAGCAGCCGAAGATACTGTCAACGATATCTTAGGGACCAAATCGGTATTGGTGGCTCTAGAGCAGACTAAACGGAAACGGGCTGCATCCAGTTCCAGTTCGGAATCGGACAGCTCTAGCTCTAGCTCGTCGGCATCTCGTACACCGTCGCCCAAGCAAACGCCCCGAAAACAGCGTCGTCGTAGTCATACACCTGAGCAGGTGAAGCGTGAAAATAGCCCAAAACGAGAACGACAGACTACACGCAAGAGCAGCGTCAAACGAGAACGTTCTGGTACTCCTCAAAAGGCAAAGCCAAAGAGCGTTAAAGCTAACACACCGAGTCCAAAGCCCACCCGTCGACGGTCACATAGTTCCAGCTCTTCAGAACTGCGCTACTCGCCAGCAGAGCGACATCCAGAGCGCTACCAGGACATCATAGGAGATAAAAAACAACAGTCAAAGACACGCGAAGTGCCCCCAACGAAGCCAGCACCCGTAGTGCGTCTACGTGCCCAGAGCGATGACGGAAGCGACGTCGAAGCGGCCAACGTGGATGGAGCTGCCTTGGACGAATTTCAGCAAAGCAAGCGCGAACGGGAGGAGTTACAGGAGCTGCGCATGCTGGAACAATTGAAATCGGGTATTGCTGCCAAGGCCAAGCAGAAAATCAAGACAATGGAGAAAAATGGCGATGCAAAGAAGGATTCTGCCAAAGAAGGCGGCGAAGTAAGTGGCAGCGAACTGATAGTGGTGGCGGCTTCTAAACGTAACTCGCTAAGTGAATTTCTTGTTGCTAACAATGTAACCGCTTTAATTAACCCCTTGGCTGCGGCAGCGGCGTCGGTAACGACGGCAATGACGACGACGACGACGATGACAACAATAACAACGACAACAACGCCCCCGCCTCCAATGGCTGTGATACATCCGCAACCATTGGATCAGCAGGAGCCGCTGCGAGAGCAGCAGTCTGTGGATGACACAAGTAAAAGGGACACCAATACGCCGCCCATTTGCAAAGCGCCATTAGTTGCGGCAAATGGCGACGCTAAAAGTCCAATAATGAACCTAATAACAACCAAGATCAACCACAGACCCCCGCATCAGCAGCAGCAGCCGCCGCATCATCAGCAGCATCATAATATGCAGCAAACGAAGCGCGTCTTTCACAATCGCACTCTGAATAACAATCCCAACAGTAGACATAATACTAACAATATTCATGCATGTGGTGGTGGTAGTGGTGTCCCTCATTCCAACAGCAATCCCAGCATGCCGCCCTTTTTGGCCGGCACGCCGGGCACCTACAATCGCACGACGAATCGCCTTAATCATGGCCCCTTGCTAACGGCCACGCACTACAATATCTGCAAGAATCATCACCAGAATAGTGTGCAGCAGCAGCAGCCGCTGCTTAGTCGTCGCGACCAACATCAGCATCTTTCGCGTAACCTTGTGTACAATCCCAGCCTATTCGGCCATGGCCCACAGCAGCAGGCTCTGCTGGTCGCTGGTGGCCACCATCATGGTCATGTTCATGGCCATGTCCATGCACATGCTCACCATGGGGGGCGGCATGCGGGCCTGTTGGCTCTGGGTTCTGGTGGTTCAGCTGCCGGCGGAGCTGCTGCTGCTGCAGCTGCCGGCCTATCGCTGCTCAGTCATCCACAGCATGCGAGGGGCAGTAGCATTAGTTTTAATGCGGCTGCAGCGGCCGCAGCCGTGGCAGCCAATAGTCTTAGCTATCATCATCACCAGCAACAGAAACCGAAAATTGTTATAAAACCCTTCAAAATTCACGATCCACAGCCCTTAGTTGCGGCCCTCGCGGACAGTACTCTTGTGGATGCAATTGTCTCCAAGGTATCCACCGCCACGGTGGCAGCAGCAGAGAGCGCAGCTAGACGTAGTCGCAGCCGATCCCGACGTAGCAGCCATAGTAGGAGCAAACGGCGGACTAGCAGCGGCCATCATCATCACTCCAGCAGTCGCTCTAGATCGTAAGTGAAGCCGAAATCATTTTTAACGAGAAATATTTAACCGAATGTGCATTGTTAAATTGTAGCCGCTACACCTCCTCCAGCAGTCGCAGTGGCTCGCGGAGCTCTCGATCTCGTTCTGGATCGCAATCATCACGTTCCAGTTGTACATCGCGCAGCAGTTCGGGCAGTTCATCCAGCAGCGGCTCAGGCACATCACAATCTGGATCACGTTCACCCTCCATACCAAGGCGTCGTGGCTCTCCAAGCTTTTTGGACCGTCGACGCATTACGAGGTAGTTCTCCTGGCCAACCACAAACTGATAAAAATATGTTAATTTCCCTTTTAATTATTATACTTTTTATTTTTAAATTATATTTTCTTGACTTTTTTTTCTCGTAGCCGTCATTCGCCGCGCAGTACAAGACGTTGACTGTGGTTGCCATCAATTTATCCGCTTGAGTTATATTGATTTTATCTTTATATGATTTGGATTTATTTTCGAATTTTTTTCCATTGATCCATCTTTCTTACAGCCAACTCAGGAACACCTATCCTTTTGCATATTATGTTTTCTTGATCGAATTCACACTTATTTTTCCCCCTTACTTTGCAATATCTTTCTTTTTCTTAGCTGACCGATAATTATTTTATTTCTTTGATTGTAAAATGTATTTTGTATTCACTTAAAATATTGTATGTAGAGGCAAACTATTATGTCTATGTATTGAAATAAATTATGTCAAATTATGATTCATTATTTTATAGGATTTCAATTTTAAGTTTTAGCCACCTTTATTTTTGTGTTGATTACAAATTTTCAGTTGGTAAGTTTTCAATAAAAAAAAAAAAAAATATATGATTTTGTTAATCATAATTAAATAGAAAACAAGGTGTATTAACATTTTCAATATTCTTTCTATTCTTAACAGTGCACGTAAGCGACCAATTCCGTATCATCACAAGACACCGACAGATGGAGAGATCGAGGATGCCTCTAGCTGTTGCTCGAGCTGTTTTAGTCGCGCCAGTACGCCGGGCACACCACTCTGTACACCATTCCGCAATAGTCGAAGTCCCTCGATGGCCGCCTTTTGAGTGTTAACAAAACTGGGATATTACTCTTACAATTGGTAGAGAATCATACAACTAGTCAGACTTATAGTCGCCATATGCACATACTCACTTAATACTCCTTCTCCCCCCCCCATCCTCCCTTTACAATAAGCTAGTTGTTATATAATCAAACGACATTTGTTTTACACGCAATCAAACTAAGTTCGATAATTCATTTCCTAGGCATTTCTCTGATTGAATTTAATAGCAAAATTTTGAATTATATTGACGGATATTGTATTGTACCAATATTAAATCGTCATCTGTAGGCCTATAAATATTGATTATTTGCTAGTTTTTAAGCTGCGTTTTAAAATAAAATATTATTTGTTGCCATTTCAAAATATGAAATTATGTAAATATATGTGTATATATATAAGGCGCAGCTTTCTTCGTCGGCTTACAGTGTTATACCTTCACCGATCCGAAGATTATACAGCTGCTAAAGTCCAGTTGGGAACCCCGCAAAGATGTGGATTCACTTTTTTTGTACACACCGATTGACATTTTTATTTGCTTTAGGTAAGTCAACTGTCTGACCATTTCATAAACTTGAACAATTGAAAGATTCTTAACAAAATAATAAGGAAATACATGTACGCTTATTTTGCGGCCGCCCTTTGCTCCTTAAATCGACTGATTCTCTTTCTGGGCGCATGCGTCTCAACAAACTTTCCTTGGGGCTCCTTTTCGACCAGATCATCACTCATAACCTTTTTATATGCGCTCATCTCGCGTAGTTCATCATCAATTGTGCGCTCCTTTTTCTTCTTAGCCTTTTTGGATTTCTTTTTCTGGCCTTGGTTTTGGTTCTGGATTTGATTGGTCATGTGAGGTTCACGTTCGACAGCCGTCTTATTCCGTAATATGGACTTGCTCATCTGTGAATTAAAATAAAATCTGTTTAGTTTCTTTTAATTAGTTTTTCAGTTTTAGAACAATTACCTGAGCTATTGGATCTTCGTAGGCTGTTTCACGAGCGGCCTCTCCTAAAATTGATACTTTCACCTCCTCCTCACCAGCGAAGCCATTGACATAAATGGGGAAGTTATTTTGAGCACGCGCCTTTGTCGTTTCGTATATCTGGTAGAAGTCAGCTGGTGTTCCAGGACATTTCTCTATATCAGTTAAAGTCACGTCTCTTTCAGCCGGCATTGCATCGGAATGTTTAAAGTTAATATTTAGCGTGTTAATACGTCCACTCATTTCATTCATAATTTGGTTAACCAAATCAAAATCCTGAATACTTTGATGCTCTTTAACTTGTTCAAAATTTTGTTCCACCTTTTGCATTATATGCGAGTTGGGCTTAGTCTTCTCTGATTTGGATGGCTCAGGCAAATCCAATGATATCACATCACGAGGCTGCTTAGGCTTGGGTAACATTTTGGCTACTGCATCTTCTTTTCTAAATTCTAATTTGTCTTCAGATGGGGCAAATGAAATGCGCCGTTTTCTGGTCTCCGTTTCAGGTATTATGGCGGCCGAGGCGGCTTCATCCTCTGATATATTCTCTTCACTGCTAGCCTCTAGTTCCTTTTCAAATATCATTTCTTGCAGATCGTCCTCTAAGGCGACAACCACATTCATTAAATGTGTCAATTCATCGCATATGAAACGTTCACTTTGTATTTTTCTCATTTTAGCCTTCAAGAGTTGTAGTTGGGAGCACAAAAATGGCTCACGTTCTTCATTGGGCAGCAGAGCCAACTGTGTCCTTATTGTTTGCACTTCCTCTGGTAAGTCGGCCTCTTCATCGTCTACGTCCTCTTCTCGGATGTCATCATGATCATTTTCATGTTTCTTCTCACTTTCAAGTCTTCCCTGACGTTTCTTTATAACTGGAACTTCCATTTCACCGGACATTAGTCTTCGAACCATTTCATCAGTGCTCTTTACACTCTCTTCAGCTTCTCCATTCGTTTCTGAAACTTCCTCCCGTTCTTGTGCCTCAAGTCTGGCCCACACTTCCGATTCTTGATCATCACTTATTGTGTTAGATGCGTGGACAGTTTTAGTTTCAGATTCCTCACTTAACATTTTTCTCAGAGTGTCTTCATTTATATTGTCAGGATCTAGACCTAGCTCTTCCAGCATTTCGCGTTCTTCCAGTTTTTTCAACACATCATCTTTGTCGTTGCTTTCCGCCTCGCGTACAGCTCGCTCCTCTTCCTTTTCTTTGCGAACACTCTGTTTGTGCACTTCTAACCATTTTTTGTGGGATTCCTCATCGTACTCCTCAACAATTTCGACTTCCTCGGAATTTGGTACAGCTCCCTCACGAATAGGTGTCTGCAACTTGTTCCTGAAACATTATTGACTTGATTAATCATCACTGAAGTGAGTACCCTTTATCAATTTTCGCTTACTGCCACAGATCTGCTTCAGTCTCCAGCTCTCTCAAGTGCTTCTCGGCCAAATTTAACCGGTGCCGACATATCTCCTTGGCCTTATGAGCCGAGCAAGTTGAAAAATATCCCTCATAGTGACCGACAAGCAATTCGTTTGTATGTATGAGCTGCCCAGCCATAAGAGCCTTCTTCCCAATTGGCACCATGATTTCCACGCTCAGTTGCTTGACAAACATGTCCAGGTTCTTTATAGTGTTCTCATTATCTGCTTTGAATGCTTGCCAACGCTCCGTTTCGCTGGCATTCTTATCGAGTGCCTGTAATTGTTGTCATTTTGAGAATTTCGTTTTTAAAAAACCAAATCGTTAAGATTCGCAAAATACCTGAAGTAACACATCTTCGCGTTGGTCCATTTTATACATATAACAGCTATTGTTCTAAATGCTTGGGACAGTTTCCCACCTCTGCTGGAATTTACTTATAGCACATGTCCTTTTTTGTGGAAAGAAGGAATTCGTGATTTGATCCTTTTTTGTAACCCACCGCAAGTCAGTTAAATTAACAAAGGTTAAAAAACTAAAGCTGGACAAAAGTCGATGGAACTATCGTTTGTATCGATATTTTGTCACAACATTTCTCGTCACCAGTTATACTATCGATAGTTTATGAGACATCGTGTTGTCGCTCATATTTAGCTAAAATTAATGTGTACATTTTTTTTCACATCCGCAATTTGACGATAATATACATAAATATATTAGCTATTAAAAGACAACTCATCTGGGATAACGTTCGTCTGTGCGTCTAGGAGTGATTGTAACTCCCTTGAGGTCGAGGTCGACTCCGGCTTGTGGAAACAAGAATCCACATCTTCCTCGTACCACCCACACCCATTAGCAACACAAACGAAAAAAAATCATGGCACGCCCAATTTTCCCAAATCAGCAAAAAATAGCTGAGAAACTAATTATATTGAATGATCGCGGCTTGGGCATATTGACAAGAATTTACAACATCAAGAAGGCATGTGGCGATACAAAATCAAAGCCAGGATTCCTATCAGAAAAGTCGCTGGAATCGAGCATAAAATTCATTGTGAAGCGTTTTCCCAACATTGATGTGAAGGGTCTAAATGCCATAGTCAATATCAAGGCGGAGATAATCAAATCGTTATCTCTGTATTATCACACGTTTGTGGATTTACTGGATTTTAAGGACAATGTATGCGAGCTACTGACTACAATGGATGCTTGCCAAATCCATTTGGATATCACATTAAACTTTGAACTAACCAAAAACTATTTGGATTTGGTGGTCACCTATGTTTCGCTAATGATTGTTTTGTCCCGTGTCGAGGATCGAAAGGCCGTGTTGGGTTTATATAATGCAGCATATGAGCTACAGAATAATCAGGCGGATACGGGCTTTCCTCGATTGGGTCAGATGATATTAGACTATGAAGTGCCGTTAAAAAAATTGGCCGAGGAGTTCATTCCCCATCAGCGCCTCCTTACAAATGCCCTACGCTCATTAACCTCGATCTATGGCTTGAGAAATTTATCTGCAGATAAGTGGAGAGAGACACAGAAGCTCAGTTTGGTTGGAAATCCTGCAATCTTGCTGAAAGCGGTACGCACGGACACTATGTCCTGTGAATATATATCCCTCGAGGCCATGGATCGTTGGATTATATTTGGTCTGCTGTTGAATCATCAAATGCTTGGTCAATATCCGGAAGTGAACAAGATGTGGCTATCCGCTTTGGAGTCCAGTTGGGTGGTGGCCCTATTTCGAGATGAAGTCCTACAGATTCACCAATACATACAATCCACCTTCGATGGTATTAAGGGTTACAGCAAACGGATAGGCGAGGTGAAAGAGGCATACAACACGGCTGTCCAAAAGGCGGCTCTAATGCATCGTGAGAGACGGAAATTTTTGCGGACAGCTCTCAAAGAATTGGCATTAATTATGACAGATCAGCCGGGCTTGCTGGGACCGAAGGCAATTTTCATCTTTATCGGATTGTGTTTGGCCCGCGATGAGATACTCTGGCTGTTACGGCACAACGACAATCCACCTTTGGTCAAGCACAAGGGCAAAAGCAACGAAGATTTGGTTGATCGTCAACTACCAGAATTACTCTTTCACATGGAGGAGCTACGTGCTTTGGTGCGAAAATATAGCCAAGTGATGCAACGATACTATGTGCAATATTTGTCTGGTTTTGATGCCACCGATCTTAATATTCGCATGCAGAGCCTTCAAATGTGTCCGGAAGATGAAAGCATTATATTTAGTTCGCTCTACAATACAGCCGCTCAATTGACTGTTAAACAGGTGGAGGATAATGAATTGTTCTACTTTAGACCCTTCCGCTTGGACTGGTTCCGCCTTCAGACCTATATGAGTGTGGGTAAAGCAGCTCTAAGAATTGCCGAGCATGCCGAATTGGCACGCCTGTTGGATTCCATGGTTTTCCATACTCGTGTTGTCGATAATCTTGATGAGATATTGGTGGAAACTTCCGATTTGAGCATATTTTGTTTCTATAACAAAATGTTTGACGATCAATTCCATATGTGCCTGGAATTTCCAGCACAGAATCGTTATATTATTGCATTTCCTTTGATTTGCAGCCACTTTCAAAATTGCACACACGAAATGTGCCCAGAGGAGAGGCATCACATACGCGAGAGGTCATTGAGTGTGGTTAACATTTTCCTGGAGGAAATGGCCAAGGAGGCTAAGAATATCATAACAACAATATGCGACGAACAATGCACCATGGCTGACGCTTTGTTGCCCAAGCATTGCGCCAAAATTCTCTCTGTGCAATCGGCCAGAAAAAAGAAGGATAAGAATAAATCAAAGCACTTTGATGATATACGCAAACCCGGCGATGAATCCTACAGAAAGACAAGAGAAGATCTAACCACAATGGATAAATTGCATATGGCCCTAACAGAGCTGTGTTTCGCCATCAATTATTGTCCCACTGTGAATGTGTGGGAATTTGCCTTCGCTCCACGAGAATATCTGTGCCAAAATTTGGAGCATCGTTTCTCTCGGGATTTGGTTGGCATGGTTATGTTTAATCAAGAAACCATGGAAATTGCCAAACCCTCTGAACTGTTGGCCAGTGTACGAGCCTATATGAATGTGTTACAGACTGTTGAGAATTATGTTCATATAGACATCACTCGAGTGTTCAACAATTGCCTACTCCAACAGACCCAGGCATTGGACTCACATGGTGAGAAGACCATAGCCGCTCTCTATAACACTTGGTACAGCGAGGTTCTATTAAGGAGGGTCTCAGCGGGTAGCATTGTGTTTTCGATTAATCAAAAAGCATTTGTACCCATATCCCCTGAGGGATGGGTACCCTTCAATCCCCAAGAATTCTCCGATTTAAATGAACTGCGTGCCCTGGCTGAACTAGTGGGTCCCTATGGCATTAAAACCCTAAATGAAACCCTAATGTGGCACATAGCCAATCAAGTGCAAGAGCTTAAATCCCTGGTGGGCACCAACAAAGAAGTTCTCATCACTCTACGCACCAGTTTCGATAAGCCCGAGGTGATGAAAGAGCAATTTAAACGTCTACAGGATGTTGATCGTGTGCTTCAACGTATGACGATTATTGGCGTTATCATCTGCTTCCGTAATCTTGTTCATGAGGCTCTCGTTGATGTGCTGGACAAACGCATTCCTTTCTTACTCAGTTCAGTTAAGGATTTTCAAGAACATTTACCTGGCGGTGATCAAATTCGTGTGGCCTCGGAAATGGCATCGGCAGCGGGTCTGCTTTGTAAAGTTGATCCGACATTGGCTACCACTTTAAAATCAAAGAAACCCGAATTTGATGAAGGTGAACATCTGACAGCCTGCCTTCTCATGGTCTTTGTGGCTGTTTCCATACCAAAGCTGGCACGCAATGAGAACTCCTTCTACCGGGCCACCATTGATGGGCATTCGAATAATACTCACTGCATGGCTGCGGCCATTAATAACATTTTTGGAGCCCTCTTCACTATATGTGGCCAGAACGATATGGAGGATCGCATGAAGGAGTTCTTAGCCTTGGCCAGTTCATCACTGCTACGATTGGGGCAGGAGTCGGACAAAGAAGCCACACGCAATCGAGAGTCTATCTATTTGCTGCTCGATGAGATTGTTAAACAGTCACCATTCCTCACCATGGATCTGCTCGAGTCCTGTTTCCCCTATGTCTTGATACGAAATGCTTATCATGGCGTATATAAGCAGGAGCAAATCTTGGGACTGGGTCTTTAGATTATCGTTATCACGTATTATTATAAATGTCTATCAAACAAGGTATTTTATGTTTTTTCTTACATATATTCGATCATTTCTTTACTCGAAGCAGTAAGTTACAAAAGCCCATTTATTATATGTACTAAAGAGTAATCTAAATGTGTACTAGAGAACTCTACATTTTTATACCAATAAGAATAAAGTGCTTACATAAACCAAAGTCTAATGAGAGTTCTTTCATTTTATTTCGCGTAGCCTTTCATTTTATTTCATGTGCCTTGTTGAAAACAGAAAAAAACCACAGCAGGCAAGTTAAATCCCAAAATCATGGAAGCTATGCCGCAACATATCTCTATCGGTTGGCATATTATAAAGTGGGGATCATTTAGCAGTCCAGGACTTGTTTTTTCCTGGTATCTTAACTGCACTCCAAAAGTACACTACAAAAACATTTTATCTCAGTTGAAAAGCACAAATTCGTCAATATATCAACTCTCCGCAGGACTATCGGAATGTGCTTTGGTGAGATGATAGTTCTTGTTTATATAATTCATTTGACATACATTTCGTCCTGATCCTTTAGAGGACTCCCGAGATATATGTGTTTTTCTGTTCAGAAAAAGGTCCTTTTTTCTCAGCTGTTTAAAGGACTTTCCAGGATCCGTCTATGCCGACTGACGCTATTTAACAAGGGCCATCTATAGGCCAAAGGATATCCGAATAGTGTCTAAAATGGCCGAGTTACAAGGACTTTTCTGATTTTTTGACAGAATTTCTTTAGCCCTCAAAAGCATGCAATATAAAATTTTATTTCCAAATTTTCTGCGCCTTCAAGATATGCAATATTTTTGATTGCTGCCCCTGAACCATATGCAATACTTTTGATAGGAGCCCCCAAAAGATAGGCAACACTTTTGAAAATTTACTCAATCAACCTACTGCTGATTTCTGTTCGCCTGGTACTTTAGAAAAATCACAATACTGGCGGTGCGATTTGGCGAAAAATTTTTGGCTGCCCCCAAAAGAGTGCAGTAAATTTTTTTATATAAATTTTGGCAGCCCCCTACGATATGCAATACTTTTTTAAATTTACTAAATCAACCTACTGCTGATTTCTGTTCGCCTGGTACTTCAAAAAATTCCCAGTACAATTTTTGCGACAAATTTAGGGCTACTACAGCAACAATAACAACAATTGAAATTACAACAACAATTGAAATTACTATAACAACTGAAATTACAACAAGAACAACAATTGAAATTACAACAACAACAGAATTTAAAAAACGACAACAATGAAAATTACAACAACGACAAGAATTCAAAATACAACAACAACAGGAAAAAACACTTGAATGGTTTTCTTAGGTTTAACCACAAAAATTACAGAAGTCCTTATAATTCCGCCATTTTAAGGACTTTCAGGATATCCTTTGGCCAAACGATAGACCTTGTCAATAAAATTCATTTGACATATTTTTCGTCCTGATCCTTCCAAGGACTCTCGAGATATATGCAATTTTCTGTACAGAGAAAAGTCCTTTTTTCTTGGCCATTTAAAGGACTTTCCAGGATATTTCTATGCCATCCGGCGCTAAATAACAAGGACTAACTTTTGGCCAAAGGACATCCGGATAGTCCTTAAAATGGCTGAGTTACAGGACTTTTTCGTTTTTTTTTAAATTTTTATGGCTAACCCCCCTTAGAAAAATTGCAAGGAAATTTTTCATTAGATCTTGGGAATCTTTGGATGCAGTTCGATAGTCCTGGACCTGGCGAGCGTGAAAAATTATATCCTGCGGAAATCAAACATCGTCCTGCGGATTTGTGGCTTCGAGAAGTTGGTCCTTTTTTGTTTTTTAGCTCTCTTCTTTGCAAATATTGACGCAGGACGAAAGGACATGCTTTGCTTGGTTGTCCTTGATGATCCCTATCGATTGGCATCATAATGAATAGGGGTCATCTGAGGATCCAGGACTTGTAATTTTAACGTAACCTTAAAGGCACCCCAAAAGCATACAACAAATTTTTTTATTTCAGTCGACTATCCGAATGTCCTTTGGCCAAGAGATACTCCATCCTTTTAAAATTCATTTAAACCACTTCGACCTGCTTAGTCCAAAACAGTGCCATGGTGTCCGAGTAACACAGCATAGTCCCTTTAGGAATCTTCCAGGATTAGAAACCTTGCGGGTCCTCCAAAGGCAAAGATTCGTTCAGCGAATCTCCAAATTCTACTATAAATGAAAGGCATTTTTCCTTAATTTGTATTTGACATAGATTTGCATTTATTTTTATATGTTTTGTTGTTGTTGTTGTTGTGTAATATGTATCCATTTATTTAATCCATAAAGGGAAAAATTTTCCACAATTGTTAAATTATTTGGTCACGTTTCAATGTTACTTCTTAGGTTCTGTGTACAAATACTTGTTGGTAAGGTAATAAAATATGTTTTATTTAGTATATTATTTTGTTTCTTGTTTGCATTCGTTTTAGAAATATCATTGGTAATATCTTGATGTAAACTTCATTTAAAGAATTCTCAATTCCAACTACAAAGAGTTTGTCATTTCTGTTAATTAGACTTATTTGTTATATAGCGGATAAAAAAGGAATTAAATAATAAAATTCGATTTCGAATGTTTCGGATGTGCCTACGAATGAAAATTATATTAAACAAGAAAACGATACCAAAATGAAATCCAAATCGAAAAATACGCCTTTCGCTAAAATTGTCTCCAAACATATGCTTAAAATGTCTAACATACATATATATATATATGTATATGTATATATAGATTTGTTTAATATTATCATTTTGGTTAAATATACCACAATCACTACATGCTGCTAGAAAGCTGTTTGTATTTTAAACATTATCGTTATCTACATTTAACTTTATACACATATTTTGTTTATTTTTAAATTATTATTCAATTTAATGTTAAGTTATTTATGCGCTCCCATCCACAATATTTTGCTAGGTTTTAGTTTTCGTTTTTTCTTCCTCTTTTGTTAATATAATTCATTTAGCTTTTCATTTTTGTTTTGTTGGTTTGAAAATGTCAGTCAGTTTAGGCATCTGTTTGACTTCAAAAATTGTCGTCATTGTCTTTTGTTTTTCTTTTCTCGCTACAAATTGAACAAAAAAAATTACAATATTTAAAAACCAGAAAAAAAAGACAGAAAACATGAAAAAACATTTCCGCATTTCCATTGTGTTTTTTTTTCTTCTTTTTTTTTTTTTTAAATAAAAATCGCAATATTCTTTAGCAATTTTCCTTCTTTGTTTCTTGTTCAGTTTTACTTTTGTTTTTCTTGTTGGTATTTTTTTCTTTTTTTTTTTTTTGTTAAAGCTCTCAAGTACAAAAATTGTGTATGTATGTGTGTGTGTGTGTATTTTTGTTTAAATAAATGAAAAGCTTAAAAAATTCCATGCGGCACATTTCTGATTTCTATGTTTCGATTCGTCGTTTATCTTCCTTTCTGTTTTGTCCTTTTGTTTAATGCTAATTTAATATTTAACGTACAAGTATAATATGTTATTTTGTTGTTTCGCATATAAAAGTTAAGCCTACAAATACGAGTACGTATTTTATATGTATGTATGTATGTATGTATATGGTGTATATATCTTAGACAAACTCTTCCTGCTCCAGCCAAGGATGTTGCAAACATTCAGCTGCCGAGGCTCGTATAACCGGATTGTACTCAAGCATTGGTAATAGAAAATCGGAAAATTTCTTTGCCTCCACTGGATCCCAATCGTATTTCTCCACAAGTACATTCAATAGACTCCAAGGCTTCAATTTGGTTATATTACGTAGACTGCCTGCAAATCGATAAGATGCATTTAAAAATGGATATATGTACATAACTCTAATGGGTTGATCTGCTAACTTACCATAGCTGGTAAAATATTTGAGACCATGTTTGCCACGCAATATAACCGATTGTGGTATGGAGCCAAGTAGCTCAACAATATGGGCCAAATGATCCTCGTCCCGACTATAGGATTCACCGGCATGCGGATCAAAGAGATAATCCCCAGTGGCTAGCTCAAAGGCCAAACATGCTGTACTCCATATATCAGCTGTGTAGTTATAGGGTGCTCCAAGTAGAACTTCAATCGAACGATACTGACGCGTCTGTATGTCGTCAGTGAAATGGTGGTACTAGTAAATAAATTGTTTTAGTAAGTTAATCTTTATGATATAACTGATATACACTTACATCGTAGCAGGCATTGCCCAAATCGGCGATCTTCACCCGCACATTGCTATTGTTGATGAGCGATTGTATCGTATGGGTGTAGTTCTGACTACTTTGACTCTGATTCTGCGAAGGAATGGCATTGGCATTGACATTTAGTTTAGCTGTCGCTGTTGAGGTCGTTGTTGTTGTTGTTGTTATATTGTCGCCATTGTACAGCTCAGTGCTTGTTGTTGTTGTTGTTGTTGTTGTTGTTGCAGATGTTGTTGTTGATGTTGTTGTAGTTGTTGGCTCTAGTTGCATATACGTGCACGTGCTGGTGGTGAAGGTGGTGGAGGCTGATGGTATTGGATTCAAAGTCGAAGCCGGTGCAATGGCATTGACAGGGACCGGGACTGGGACATGAACAGGGACAGGACTAGATTCGGATAGGGATGCGTTGGTAGTTGCTGTTGTTGTTGTTGTTGTTGTGTTCGTGTTGACTGATGTGAACGGGGGGCAGTTGTTGGTGTCATTTGGCATGGACGTGCACGTGCTTGCGGTATTTGTAGTTGTATTTGAATTCGTTATCATATTTGTATTGGTATAGGAGGGGCAGGAATTATTGGTGGTGGTTGTGGGGTTGGTAGTGGTGGAGTTGGGCAGCTGCATTGTTTTTTTTTTTTTTTATTTTATATTGATATTTATAATATATATACGATTTTTTTTTTGTTTATTGGTTTTTTTCACACAAAGAAAGAAAAGAAGAAAAAAGAACATACGATATTGGTTTTTTTTTTTTTTTTTGGTGCAACATTTAGAGAGGATATTAAAAGTGTTTAATAAACTTTGAATATCCTTTGTAATCCAGCGAATCCTTTGCTGTCACTAGTACATTTATAGCCAATATATGGACAACATGTTTGGTTTTAATATATTGGTGGAGGGGTGAGTTATATGACAAAACAACAACATTCAGAACATTTATGTATAGGCTGCTAAAGGCGCAAATTATATGTATAGTATAAGTTTGATTTAGCTATGCCAGCGTTAAAGCATTTTATATATGTATATGATAAGTATGTATTGGATATATCTAGAACATCTAGATTAACAAACATTTAAGCATTTCTTAGCAAGGATCTAGTGTTAAATGGTCTGTGTAAGTGTACAAAGATTAGATGTAACTCAAATGGAAACCATAACACAAACAATAAATAAGCTTCAAGTAGATATATAGTAAATCTGCCTTGGCAGTTATTACTATATATATATATATATAAATGTTGTAGATCAAAGTAAATGAAATGGTTTAAAGATCAAAAGTTTCTTCTCAACTAGGCAACTTTGCAACTAAGCAGAAAATTAAACTCCAAAAGGAACAAGCATTGTCTAGGGAATTGGAAACGGAGAACAGAACATAGTTTCACTCTCAATCCCTTTTTTTTTTTTTTTTTTTGATAAAGAACTAAAATACTAATTTGGCACTAAGCAAGGCAAACTGGAAAAACGATAACCAATCTCTAGAGTATAACTAACGATTTGGCCTGTGGACTTTACCTTATCCGGATTTAGACTAGCATCATGCTCGGTAGGCGTATCGCTGGCTATGGTTTCGGTATCAGTGGTGTCATCATCAGAAGACTGCCAAAGTGCCCAAAGAAATGAAAAGTAAAGTTAAGTAAATCAAGATCAAAAAAAGAAAATGAAAAGACAAAAAAAACAATTGAGAATTCAAATCAGGAAATAAATAAAAATTTGTGGGAGCTGTTGTTGTTTGCTGTTGCTTGTGGTGTAAGTATTTGTGTGTGTGTGTGGATATAGTACAATATCGAGATATCGAGACAGTGCAATATTAAGGCTGTACCATGGACGCACACATCGATTAGAGTTAGAGATAGAGAGAGAGTGGATACTTATTGATCTCGCCGGCTGTCAAGTGTGATCTATTTTTTTCTTTTTCTGTATTTTCGGTTACGTTTTGATTTCGTCTCGTTTTTGTTTGTGTTTTTGGACTTACCTTGGCAGTGATTTTCTTCTCAGCACGATAACGATTGTTTAAATTCGTAATACCACCTCCTACTCCTAGAATGGGACTCTCGACACTACCCAGAACGGCACTGACCAGACTATTCACACCATTACATTCGCTGTCACCCAACAGACTTGAGTATTTGGAGGCCAGCGATGAGGTGGTATTTGAGTTGAGAGTCGACGATGTGGTTGTATCATCTTTGTCCAACGAGGACATTACAACCGCAGCCAACGGTGTGGATGAGGTGGAGTTATTTGCTGTACTATTGCTGGTATTTGTTGAGCCATTTGGTTCAATTAATGGCCATTTGGCCCGAGTCTTGGTCTGTTTCTCAATCGAGCTGACTGCAGAAAAAGAAAATTTAATTCATTTAAATAAGTTAATTGCAATTTAAGCGACATTGTTCACTTACTATATGAATCGGGGAAGTCGGCTCCCTTCACACGCAAACTATTGATCTCATCGTCAATTTGCTGATTCATGGCTGCGGCATTATCAATGACTAGTAATATATTCTCCGGCTTGATGTCCGTGTGTATAATGCTGCATTTGCTGTGCAAATAATCCAAACCTTCTAGCACCTGTTTAATAATATTCCTCACTTGGGCAATGGCCAATCCCTGATAGTTATTCTTCACAATCAGCTTGTACAGACTGCAGCCGAGTGCCTCGAATACCAGACATGTGTGCACACCATTCACTCCGCGCACCGTAAAGTGATTCATCAGTCGAACAATGCGTTCCCTTTTCACATCCATGGGATCTGCATCACGTATTGCCTCCAGCAGACGTATCTCATCCGCTGCCGTCTCAATATAATGGGGAGCACTCTTCACCACCTTAAGGGCCACATACTTTTCATCTCTGTACAAAAATACAAATTATTCTGTGATTCACTTTTACAATTTCTATGCTCTGTGACTCACTTGAGATCTCTGCATAGCCAGACAGTGGAGAAGTGTCCCCATCCCAGCTTGCGTACTACACGAAACCGATTATCGAATATGTCGCCAATGACAACTGGATGATAGCCGCCACGACAATACTGAGATGCATCCTCCTGCTCCTCATCAGACCCATAGAGACTGCTGTCTGGTGAATCGGGATAGATTTCGTCTGTGGTACTTAAAGTTCCACGTGGTTCCGAGCTAAAATGAGTTGACAGAAGGTTTTTTTTTTTGTTTTAACAAATTTATCTTTAAATGTTTATGTAGCTGTTAGTCCTCAAAATTATCGAAAGGCATTCCAATAGAAAAGAAAAAAACATTCCCATGACTTGTATTTCATTATTGTTTATTTGCTTTGAAATTGGAACCCACATGAAAGCAGCAATATCCGTTTCCGCTTCCAACTCCTCTGCCTTTGCCTCCTGCTCATTTTTGCTCACTGGCATTTCCATGGGCGGATCAACAATAGCCGGTGGTGGTGATGGTGTTGGTGGTGGCAGTGGCAGATTAATAGTCAATGGTTTCTCTCTGGGTGGCAAATAGTTTTCCAATATCTGTTCTCCTGGCGACACCGGCTCAAACTGAAGTGGCCCAGCTCTACGATGATGATGATGATAATGCTTAGGTCGTTGCGATTGTTGACGCAAGGCAATTAAAATTGGTCCAGCTGAGACACAGTTGCGTTTCTTGGTGAAACGTTTGCGTCGCCTCTTCTCCTCCACCTCGAGCAGAGCTTCAGTGGCTGCCTCTTGGGCGGCACGTTTCTCCTGATCCGATATGAAATTGAAATCACAGCTTAACTCTTTGGTTATATCTGGCGTGGCCTTAACTGTTTCCTCCGTCGGTCTTTCAGCATTCCATAGGCTGAGCAAGTGCATCAGATAGAAAAAGAATAGCATTATTGATACTTGTAATGTATAGACAAATATCGGATCCTGGGCAAGAGTTCCCACAATAAGTTCCAATAGGAAATGCACTTCGTTGGCCAATTGTCTGAACAATTGATAATAGTGCATATATTTGGGATAGATTTCCAGCCATAGTTCCCATAAACGCCAGGGCCATTCATTAGCCAGGGTCAGGGTGCGATTGGCTTCCTTTGGGCAAATGCCATTGATGGACAATTCGCCACTGTAGTAATACATCCACCAGTTATCCATCTTTTGATAGGTTTCTAGTTTCGTTTATTGGATTTTTCTCTTTTTTGATTCTTTTTTGCAATTCGTTGTTGTTTTTCTCTTTTTTTGACACATGACACACAGAGTGGAAAGTAACGCGCGCGCGGGCAGCAATTGTGGGGCCGGGGGGAGTGGGTGGTCGGTCTATGACCTTGACTTTCTTATGCGTTCGCCTGCATTGTAATGGGTTTACTTTTACACTTGGCTTCCTTTTATTTTTTTTTGTTGTTTTTTCAAATTTATTTTTTTTTTTTGATTTCAAAGGGACAGGGACGGGGGGGAATTTGAATTCTTACATAATCCACGCGCGGGTAAATAAATACTATATAACAGAAAAGAAAAAAAACAAGAAGAAAATAAATATATAGTCGTCGGCACTACGCAAATATAATTTGAAATTATGAAAAGTATCTGAAAATATCTTCTTGTGTATTTGTATCACATCGGTTTTCGTTTTTGCGACCGTTTCGTTCAGTTGCGTCTGCGAGAATGTTGAAAAACATTTTTTTTTTCGCTTTTGTTGTTTTCGTGTTGATAGAAATTCTTCGTTCGTTTGCCGAGTCAATTTTATTTTTTTTTTTGGTCTTCTCCGTTGTTTTCCTTTTCTTTTTCTATTATTTTGTCACAAAAACTAAGTTTAGTTTCGCTCAGCTGTGGGGATCGTACACACATACAGATATGTATATATCATACAGATATATATATATGTAGATTCCATTTTCTTTGCATGTGTGTTTGTCGTCTTTTGGCGTCATTATCCAATGTACTTCATCAATTCGTCGTTGTCGTCGACAAGGCGGCAAGTGCCGGTCACACAGTGAAACTTTGAGTAACAATCTTACAAGTACACACTATATACTATATATATATGAAGATATATCTTCTTCTTCTTCATCATCATCATCATCATTGCCATCGTTGTCGTGTCAAACATTGTGGTAGTTGTTGGATTTCCGTAGGCATTTTGCCAAGTTTGTCTTTTGTCTATTTACGATTTGGTTTATAATGTTGCCACAGAGAGACATAGAGAGAGAGAGAGAGATAGGGGCATTCGTTCGAAAGGATTGTACATTTTTGAAATGTTTTCTAAATAGTTGCACTTTGCTTTACATATTATCCATATAAGCTTGTTTCTTTACCTTTCTCTTAGACAGCATCGATTATATCGAACTATTTATACACTTTAATAAATTCTTATCGACTATGACTATGACTATTTGACTACATTTCTTGATTTTATGGATTTATCTGTATGTGTGTGAAAAATGTTTACACAATGAATCAACATGAGCTAAAGACACCTGTTGGTTGGTCCATTGTCAAGATATGTACACTATATAGTAACTGATTAACTGGTATTATCTTTGGATTAACACATTTGAAAATTGATTACTATGTATCGATTAGAAACAAGGAAAAAAACTCATGCTCATCAGTTTCCTTGATGCTTCCGATTTACTTCAAACCCCCCCTCCCATTAGTTCCTACTTCTTCCTACTACTTGCTTTTAATATGTAAATTTTGAAGTTTGTTAAAAAGTGACTAAGCGGACTGTATTGATTTTTTGTTCTCCCTTACAATACCCCACCCACCGTTTCTCACCCACAACAATATCTAACTCCCTCTACCAACTGTTTGCTTCTTTGTTCCATTCAAATGGTGATTATGAGTTCTTTGTTATACCCTTACAGAGTGAAAAGTACATACATTTTATTTGCCAACTTGCAAAATGTTATAAAACTGTTTCATCTACCCTTGAGATCACTACAAATATCACTTCTATATAGGGTATTTCTAAAGTCCGAAAGATTTGTGATTAACCCTGAGCTCCTTTTGGTTAACTTTGTTTTTCTTTCCCTCCCTTGCCACATGAGTCACCCTAATGCTCATTCTGCCACAAATCTTTGTGTGTGTGAGAGTTCTTACCTTCGAGAAAAAATCTCAGCGAGCTTCTGAGTCTCCGCTTCCTCAATATTATTATTTATAGAAAACGAACGAAGCATATAAAAACAATAAATCGTTGTGGAAAATGAGTGCAAAAAAAAAAACATAATAATAATAATAAAAATCCAAAAACAAAAAGAAAAGGAGAACGTTCTATATATGTATGTATGGGTTCCTTTGTGTGTGTGTGTGTGTGTGTGCGAGTATGAAACGTCATCATTTCAGTCAAGTGCAGCGTAGGCGTTGGCATTTTACTCTTATGCAAATGTTTCAGTGTGGGTGTCAGTGTGTGTGTGTGTGTGTGTGCGCGAGTGTGTATGTGTGTGTGCGACTGCAGGGGGCACGGCAACATTTTGGCGTCACGTGGCCATTTTGTGGTTACAGCAAATTAAAAACGTAAACAAATCCAACGAGAGAGGTTATCCTCAAATGGGCAAGGGGAAGGTTAGTTAAAAAGGGGATACCTAACTTGAGTGTGAGTGTGTGCGTGAGTGTGCTACTAAGTGGGCGTTGTGAAAAGTTCACTGTACACCGCAAATAGCTAAAATATGATATAGAAATAATAGACAAATTGTTATCCTATTATCTCTGACACTGTGGCACAGTGGAACAATTCAATGCAAAACATAAAAATGTGAGAAAATTTAAAATTTTCTAAATTTCCTGTGATATTATATAGATGTATGTTCCTTCTTTTACTTCTTTTACAATATATTTGCACCAATGTGTGTGTGTGTGTGTGGGCCATCATCCTAACCCTACACCACTCTCACATACTGGGAACAGAAACACTTGGTTGGGTCCATCAACATACATAATATGAGGAGGTGTTGTTAAGTGCTCGATGAATTTAATTAGCTATTGGGTGGGGGGGTGGAAAAATGAGCACGCACACGTGTCGTATACTTTATCTTTATGTTCATAATGTGTTATATAGTAGTTAGTTACTTTGATCTAGGCAAATGATTGTACTCACAGGCTAACAAAGGGTCCTCGCAATGCCGGCATATCTCTTCGACGATTCAATGGCGGCGACAGGGACAATGAGAGGAAATCCTGTTGGGCCTTGTCCTCATCCACAATGCTGGTTGGTGTGCTATAGATGCGTGTCGTTGGCAAATAGCCAATCTGTTGAAGAAAATCATCCCGATAGGATAATTTCGTTGTCGATTGCGAGGACTTTAATGGCGAGGCATATAGCGAGCCCAATGGCAACGGTCCAACCGGAGCGGCGGCGGCAACAGTGGACGACAGCGAGAGCGGCTGATGTGCGGGCGAGTAGATGCCACCGGTACCTGAGCCTGTGCCGCTACCCGTTCCATGATGCTGATGATAATGCAAATGATGCGGCGTTGTTGTGGACGGTGGCGGCACATGAAAGTGTGGATATGGAATGGCTGCCGATGTCGGACCACTCCGATTCAAATATGGTGGATGGATGATCTTGTCATCGAAACTGCGTCGAAAGCTGAAACTGGTGCTATAGTTTCGATGAGAGAGCGGCGAGCTGCCCAAATCAATGCTAGCAGCCGGACCCAATATGCCAGCGGTAAGACTTTGTGGTCCCTTGTGTCCACTTGCTGTGGCCGTTGCTGAGCCCAGCATACTAAGAGCTGGTGATGTTCTTAATTGTGGGCTACCGGCACCGCCGCCACCGCTACCACCACCACTACCGCCGCCTCCTCCTCCTCCACTGGTCGCTGTTGTTGTTGATGCCGTGCCAGACGATAATGGTGGCGATATGGCACTCAGTGTTGAAATGCCGCTATCGCTGCTGCATATGCCGGCCGGCAGGGGTGGCAATGCGGTATGCGTGGGCGAAATAAGATGATGTTTGCCATTGGTGTGAGCTCCTCCAACTCCAACTCCTCCACCGCCACCAACTAGGCCGGCTAGGCCACTACTTGGTAATACAGGAGCCAGGATTGCGTTAGGTGAAATGAATTACATTGACCGATGAGTCTTTGTCCTCATCATCGTCGTCGTTGTTCTTGCTCTTGTGCCTTTGTTCCTAATTTCCTCTAACATACTTTTTTAGTTAAGCAGGAAAATCAATGAACACATTTTAATGCATTTTGAAGCGCTAACGCAAACGTTTTGCTTTTCGCTTTGTAACCCAAATTGCGCATAAAGGAAAAAAGTGGAAACCCATACACACACACATATACACACAGCGAGCCACACACACACACGGATACACTCGCGTATGATTTAGCTGGCAACTTTTGCTTTTCCACTATACGCCACCGTCTTGGCCGTTTCGTTTTCAATCCCAAATTGAATTCATCTTTTGCAATTAAAATATTTTTGTTTTCAACATTTTCATTTACATTTTTCCTCGCACACACACACACACACACCTACCGCACACACTCACACAAACTCTTAGTCAAAAACACACACAGAGTTTTTTTTTCTCGAATCTTGCGTTGAGTCCACAAAACATAAAAAAAACACTTTTGCCTAAACTTCTCTCTCCGACTGTCTTTCAGTTTCTGAAACTCTGCAGCGAAGTTTCGAGTCCGGTTCTATCCAAACACACACGCACACATACATACTCTGTCTCTCTCTCTCTCTCTATTTTGCTTACTGGGCTTTATCTTTGCGCATGTTTGTTACTGAGAGAGAAGCGAGTGAAAAGCTAACTATATAGTCAGCTGTCAAAAAAGTTTCCCTCGACCAAAAAAACAGACGCAGATTCTAGGTACTCGCCCAGTTTGTTTACCAACTGGACAGAAGCAGCAGCAGCAGCAGCAGAAGCAGAAGCACCACCATTACCACTACCACCAACAACAACAACAACTATCCATTTTAACAAGGGTATTGTGTTTCCTACTGAGCTTTGCTGCGATGTTGTTTTTGGCCCAAAAGCAAAGCTTTTGGCACAAACTTCGTCTTAAAGTGCTTCCGCAATATATTTAAAATTATAAACAAAACTTACTTTACTTAAGACTTTATAGAAATAAATATGTAAAAGACTCCCAAATGTATGCTACAGTTATACATAAGCTTTATATACGCAGTGTCTGAAGGCGACGCGGGGCAAAAAATCTGAAACAAAGCATCAAATGGTTGTATTCTTAATGTTGAACAATATATTATGATTCCGGTTGTAAAAAAGAGAGGTTAAAGACCTCTTTGTCTGAACTTCCTTCATACGCCACGTTGCCAGAGCATCGACTCCCAAATGTAGGCAATAGAATTAAACAGTTGGTAACGATCAGCATCCTGTAAAATTTTTCATTGAATTATATCTCACGATTATCCTTTTAATCCTATAGTATTGAAAAGATGCCTTCCGATTTAAAAAAAAAGAAAAGGCAATTGCATTTTTTTTTTTTATGGAGTTTATATAGTAAATTTATTGATTTTCGATTTTCTGTGTGTTTCTTTTGTTTTATACCCGGATTATAATTAAATTTGAAAACAATTCGCATTTATTTTATTGTTAAATATTTAGTGTAATTTACTTCTCATTTGTTTCATTATTTCGTTATCTTTCTCATTCTGCATTTGCTGTTGTTTTGTTGATTTGGTACGAACATTCGATATAATAATATAGTAAATACACACACGCAAAAATTTGTAAAATGTAATTATCATTAATTGAATAGGTCGCAACAATCGGGGGAGGGAGGCGAAAAACAAAAAATGTAAAAATTCGAATTCAAACGGTTCACAATCAAAGAAATCTGTACTTATCCACGATCGAAACTTAAGCAAACTTTTGAAAGGTAGAAGTTATAGGAAAGTATTTAAAAGGTCTAGATAAAATCGAGAATAGTTTTGATTTTAAATTTTGTCAAATTCGAATGAATGCAGATTATTGATTGCATACCGTTTCGATTTCATTTTACATTTTTACCTTTCTGATAAAATATTTTCTTAACAAACAAAAAAAAAAAAAATTAATATGAATAACTAAAAGATTGTATATATATATATATTTGCTCTGAAGTTTCACATAATTGATATCAATGATATATAGCATGAACGATACTTTTGTATTTTAGTTAAATATATATATATATATGTGTATGTATACATATATTAAAATTATTATTTTTTCTTTTATATATTTATGCTTTTGTTTGTCTAAATTTTGCATTATAATTTACATTTGTTGTTTTGTCGTTTCCCTTGGAACAAAAAAAAAAAAAAACAAATAAATAAAAATTAATGTATTTATGTGGAATACCGATTTTGGTTGAGAAACGATTTGATAGGAATACAATTACATACATAAGTGCAATACTTGACGGATGGGAAAGGGAGGGTTTGGGATGATGACGAGGAGAACGTGAAGGCATATAATTCAATAAATTTGATTATTATATAAATATATATATATATATGTATGTATATATGTATAAGACGGGACTATTTTTTGCGTTAAATTGATTAACTTTTATTGTGTGGTCTCTGTTAATTATTATTTAATTAATTGTTTAACTTGACTTATTTACACATTTTGCATCATTTTGTTTTTATCTTTTTTTTTTGGATCGGAGAGTCCGTTCAACAATTGCAATAGTTAAGTAGTTTTTTTTTTCTTCTTTGATTTTATTTTTTTTTTTTTTTTTTTAACAATTTAGTGCACGGTTGGTTTATCCTTTTACTTTTGTGTTTGTCTCTCTGTCTCTCGCACAAAAAACAGAACCAATAATTGAAAAGCGAGAGAGAGATGAATGAAAACAGAGAGAGAGAGAGAGAGAGAGAGAGAGAGAGAGAGAGAGATAGACAGTGGGGCAAATTTTGCGATTCTATTAAAGAAATTTTCTTCATCATTTTTCACGCACTTCTTGTAACAACAAACATTTCTAAGCTAAGAGACAAAAATTCCTTGACAAATGCAAACTAATATACATATTATATAGGTATATATAGTAAGTAACTATAATTACAATTTTGCTTTATGTAGTAATGGTTAGGTCTTGTTGTTCTTGTAGTTGTTGTTAATTAGAATTAAGTTACTTCCATTCCATTAAAAGGATCAAATACAATTGTGAATAAGCATACGTCATAATTTATCATTTTGTTTTTGTTTTTTTTTTTTTTATCAATTTCAATTTGAATAGCTACCAAAAATTTGTTATATATGTTTATATATATATATAAATGTGTAATTAGATCAATCAAGCGCATAGATTGTGATTTGCTCTTGCCTTGTTTACATTCTTTATTTTTTAAATTTGAATAAATAAACTTTATTAAATTTCACACACAAAAAATTAGATGAATGGACCAAAATCAACCCTGAAAGCTTTCGCTTTGACATAATATTTTAAAATTAAAACTAACTTCTATATAGCTTACAATAAATATAAGTTTATACATATACAAGTATATATATATGTATGTATATATATATATCTGAATACATATATATATGCATGCACATACTTTTTCTTTTAATTATTAAACAAACATCTTCTTTTTTTTCTGTTGTTATCGTTTTGCTTCACAATGGTTATGTTTTATGTTTTTTTTTTTAGGTTTTTTGTGTTGCTTTGTAAGTTTTTTTTCCTTTTTTAATTTGGATGCTGGTTGGTGGAAGGGGAAAGGGGAGTTGGGTAGTTGGTAGTTGTAAAGGGGGAAGTGATGTGGACGAGGCGGGCTTGTCTCTCGCTTGAAGCCATATATATAAATGTATGTTATGCCTAATATTTCTGTTTAACCATATCTAGAATGTGGGAAAGAAACAAAAAAGAAGAAAGAAACAGAGAGAGAGAGAGATAGATAGATATATAGCAAGAGATTGTGAGTTTTTAAAAATAAAATTATGTGTTTTTTTTTTTTCTTAAAATTTGTTCTTAAATATGTACACGACAAATGGAAGTTAAACTTAGGATTAGATTCGAAACCAAAATTAATTAATGAAATCATAACTCTCGAGCAGTGGCAGTGTGGCGTTAATTTGTTTAAGAAAAATTGCATAATTAATGTTAAAAAAAAAAAAAAAACAAGGTAAAACTTTAATGATTAAAAACAAAGCTATTTGGTTTTATATGCAATTTGATTTTACCTGACTGACTGATTGTGGTGACATTCGATTGAAATGAAATTTGTTTACGAAATCCACCTATCTATAGAAAAATAAAATTTTCGACTAACTTAAAGAATTTGTTCTGTTTGAATCTAGAGAAATTTGTTTAAAAATGCCACCAAATATGAATACAAATACTTATTTTATAGAGAAGTAACATTAAAATTTTACTATCTTGTCCAACAGCAATTAAATATATAGGATTTACAGACCAGCAGCATTTATGTTTAGAATATTAGGGAACCTTTTGTAGAATATGTTTAAGAATACTTTGAAACTTGTCTATATAGACAATTGGATTTCATTTCAAATTCAATTAAAGTTCAACGTATTGAAATGGCTTTCAATAATGAGAGAACAAAGATTTAATGCTGCTTTCTGATTTCCATGACTTGATTATGGTAGTATACCATATAAAACCTTTTTCTTAGCAATTTTCATAATTCATTGAGCATATTTGAAAATTCAGCGAATTAATTTACACCAGAGAGAACTTGTGTAAGAGCTTGGGAAATTAGAGAAATATTAAAGAATTTAAATGAACTGAAAAGCATTAAATACAATTTGCAGTAGGACTCTTTTCTGTTATCAAAGAAAAATAAAAAAATGTACTTTGATATTAAAGAATTTTAATTGAGATATCATTATTGTGTGAAACAATCAAGTGTTTTTGTTTAATTTGAACTTTTCTTTGAAATCGAGAAAACAAAGAAAGAAATGTAATAAAACATGATAAAAACGTAATACATATATATAATTCTATGGACGTGTTATGGTTGATCGAGAAAGTATTTTTTTTTTAGATAAATTAAGAAGTCCACATTGAGAACTTGTACAATACACGACAATTCGATTTTGTTAGCTATTTCTTATGGCCATGAATATGAGTATCTAAAAATATATATATATATTATGTATTTATATGTATATTTTAGATCCTTATATTCTGTGCTACATCATGGAGAGCTTAACAGCTAAAGAGGTGTGTGTATTAATTGTGGTTTTCTGCTTTATATATGTATATATATATATATATGTGTGTGTATATATAAGGTTCTCGATCGAAAGTTACAATAATTCAGTGTTCATTTTTCATTTTCCTTCTCGCACAATTAACAACAAGTTCGATGGTCATAGACGCTTTTGTGTTGGAGGTTTTCTCTGTTTAAGCTTGTTTGAAATGGTTTTACTTCTGTCAAGTGGATGCAGTTCTTCAATGGAACTCACTCTCTCATTACATTCATTTGGTTGTTCTTTCTGTTTTCTTGCGGGTTTGCTTGCTTTCGGTTTGATTTTTGGGGTGTTTCTTTGTCTTTTTTGTTTTAATTCGGTTTTAGAAACATTTTTATATACCTGGCGTGTATGTAGTCTGTTCTGTTGTGTTTAGCGATGTACTCTCATTGGCCGCCACTGGGGCACCAGTGAATGGATTAACGCCAACTGATGCGGCTCCCGCAGGCGGTGGCATGGCATAAACAGGCTGACTGCCGCCAGCCTGTTCGCGTGGCTGTGTGGTAACAGGAGCACCGCCACCTGTACCCAGATTAACATCATCGAGATCGACGTCCTCCTATATTGGTCAGCAATCAAACGATAAATGTAATTATTATTATTTTAAAAAACATTAAAAAAATTAAAATCTAATAGTATCTATATAGTTGAATTATTGTCAGTGTAAAATTAAGGATTCATTCATAGATGTTGGTTTTATGTTTAGTCAAAAACTTGTTGTTGTTTGCTCGATAAACAAAGTTTTAGTAAAAAAAAGATTAGCTAGCAAATAGTATATATATATATAGAATAAATACAAAATCAATATATTACACAAGCCATAAAAAAGAACAAACTAGCTACATTCATTGTTAGTCAAACAAATCATAAAAAAATAAAGTTAGTAAGCCAAAAGAAAAACTACAAAATAGCATTATAAAAAACAAATATCAAATAAAATTAATAGAAATAAAAATAGATTTACCCCAATTATATATATATATTTAAATAAACACATTTGAAATAATATCTTCTCAATTAGGTATATTAGTTTTCGGTGGAATACTTTTTAAAATTTAGCGTTGATTAGAGATAGTCGAGGGATTTAGTTAGTATTTGGTGCTTGGATGTGTGAGTTGAGTTTTTAGTTTCGGATTAATCAGTATTATTATTATTATTAATAAGAAGTATTAGTTGTTTCTGGTTTTTGGACAAAATCCGTTTCTCATGCGGTACTCGTGCCGGTATCATTTTCAATATCAATACTTACAAGACGCGGCTTTTGTCCCAGATGCGGTGGCAGATCGCTGGCCTCTCGATTGCCGCCATCGGGTCTCTGTGCCATAATTCGGTTTTTGATTTGGTTTTTTTGTTTTGTATTGGGTTTTGGTTTTTGTTTTTGATTTGGTATGTGAGGTAGTAGATAAGTGGTTATACGATATACAAGTTGATGAAGTCGATCGAAATGAAAATTAAGAAAAAAGAGAGAAAATGTAATTTTTTTATCGCAATTTGTTTTGTTGTTTGGATTTTTTTTTTTTTTTTTGGGCAACTAAAACACAAAAGAAATACTTAAAGGAAATTTTAAACCAATTGAAAGTCTCGAGAGATACAAAAAGAAAAGAAAAAAAAAAAACAAGAAAAGCAATCGTGGTTTCACAACTAAGAAATTATACATATATATAATTATATTTATTATGTATTATATATATATATATATATTTTATATTTCTAACTGTCAGAAAGTTAGATACAGATCGATTTTGAAGCATTTGATGATTTTCGTGAAGTTTGCAATAAACATTTAGAAAAATATAAAAAAGAAAAACTAAAAGTAAAAGAAAACTTTTAAGTAAAATGATCGACAATTGTTTGGATTTTTTTTTGGATATTGGTTGGTTGGTTGTTTGTTTGGTTAGTTAGTCCCGTTTACCTTTAGTTATATCCACTTTGGAATCATTTTTATATATTTAATATGTCGTTGACTTGAAAAGATATCGTAAGTGTATATACAAAACAAACATATACATACTTACCACACAGAAAAGAAAACTTAAACAGAGGCACAAAGAGCGTGAGACAGAGCAAATATTTTCAAAGTAGTAGAAAAGAAGCCAAACAATTAATAATAGAACAGAAGAGGTAAACAAAAAAAAAAAAAATATAAGAAAAAAGAGAAGCATGCCAAAATGAAGCCATAAATAAAGAAAATGTCAAAATTAACCAAAATTATATTAGTTAGGTAAAGCGCTTTTTTTTGTTTTGTTTTGTTTTATTATCATTTCATAGTGCCAAAATTTCGAATTGCAGAAAGTTTTTGACTAAACATTTGCTATTATGATCGATTTTGGTTAGTGGTGAATGGAGTTAGGAGTGGGGCATTGGATTGGATTAGAATTATTGGATGGTTAGGGAGAAATACCTCACAAAAATCATCAAAGTGGTTTCAGTGTAGGAGAAGTCATGTGAAGAAGAGTGTGTGTGTGTGTGCTGGTTTGTCGGTGGTTGTGTTTGGTTTGATTTGTTTTGGTGTGTGTGTGTGTTTTAAAGTGCATGCATTTTTTTGTACTATTCTAAATTGTATTTCAACTAATGTGTATCTGATTGTTTTTCTTGCTTTTTTCTTTTCTTGGTTTAAACTAAATAGACTTTTCAGTTGTATTGTTTCTCTTTTCGTTTGGGTCATTAAACAACTTCACTCACATTCAAATGTGAATACTGATCGTGCGACTCATTCACTGGCGGCTTGAATTTGCCACAACAGAAGTTGCAACAGCAGCAGCAACAGCAACAACAGCAGCATCCCGTCAACACTGTACAACATATAACCAAGGCCTGAAATATAATAGAGAGCAAATATGTATATATATGAGAAATTTAGTAACAAGTCCAACGAGAGTCGTGGAGGGGAAAATTCAATTTCAGATCAATCATTCATTACCTTCACCGCTGGCGATGTGACCACAAAGTATGCATTCACATTCTCCTCACCAAACTGTTCGGCTATATACAGACCCAGTGAACCATAATTATCATAAATATTACGTTTAGTTTGATCACTCAATATCGAGTGGGCCCGATTGACTTCCTTGAACTGTGAAAAAAATAATTGAAAAAAGAGTCAAATGGGATTCTTGAATATATGTATATATAAGTTTTTTTTTTTTTGTATATAGATTACCTTATCGGCAGCATCAGCATTGTCGGGATTCTTATCTGGATGGTATTTAAGAGCTAGTTTTCGATAAGTCTTCTTGATATCATCAGCTGTGGCTGTCTTTGGAAGTCCCAATATCTCGTACAGCGAATCTCCAGATGTGCTAAAAATTATAGAATAGAATTAATAAATCAAACGTATTTCCATTTACTATTTGTTTGTCATTTGATCAATCAATGAAAATTGAAAACCAGCTGCTAGTTAAGGGCAAATCGAGAATAAATATTGAATAGTTGGCCTATTTACAGATAAGGTTTAATTGCAGCAGTTGATTGCCCACCAGAGTCTAAGTAATACAACATTCCGTTCCTTTATTAGCTTAGGTTTTCTTTTATTGTGTGTTGTTACCTCTATACCCTATAGGCAGAATGCAAGAAGGGTATATTGCAAATCATGAATACTAACTTTGACGCAACAGAACAAATATATGCATATTATTCACTTGCTTATCTCACTGTGTGTGCAATCGCCTTGATCTTGTAGACTGAAAGATGCTTACTATACGGAAAAGGCTAGATGAGTGAGTATCGAGCTATGATTGAAATATTGTGCTTTAGATGTAAAGTGCACAAGTGGTTATACTATAATAGATAGCATATTTGCTTGATGCGAAGTAACTTGTGTTCGATATAACATATGCAACATTCCTTTTTGACGATAAGCAACATCACTCAGTCACTCACTTAGTTTTGCCTTCCGTTCAGTTGGGCGTTGGACGCCGCCAATTTTATACATATATGTATATATATATATAGGTAATATGATGTATATATGCGCATTTCGCGAATCGATGACTAAGCGTCGTCGTTCACACAGCAACAGTTTTAAGCGTAGTGCAACACGCAATGGGAAATACTATGGGTGAAAAAGTTAGTGCCTTTGCGGCAGTTCCTCTGACTTGAACGAGTCCCTCGAGTCGGATGCGTGAACCCCTCGACTACAACGAAAAGGAAAGATGATGATGATGATGATGAAGAAGAAACAGTCGAAAACGTCGGAAGCGTAACTTGGCATTGTTGAGGACGATGGACAATGCAACAGAAACAGAAACAGCAGCAGCAGCACCTCGACAATTGCAAAGGTCGCGTGCAGCATAAAATACATTTCATATGGATTTTCTTAAGTGGGTGGGCGGAAATATCCACCTTTTCACATATTGTGATGGCATAGAGAGAGACGGAGAGGGAGGGAATGGGCGGGGGGCTAAGAAATGTTATGTCTGCTTTATACCAAAGGCAAATCTACGAAAGCTGATAAGACAACAAGGCAACAGTACTCCAAGTGGATGATTAGTAGCCGCCTCTGAAGGCAAAGTTAGTGTGTGCGTGCGTCTATGTGAATGATTGTGAATTAGGGTTATAGTGAGCATACATACATACAAACAAACATGCAGAAGAATACGTATTTCGACATTACATTTTTTATAGTATGTCCTTTAAGCGTAACTTTTGCCAAGGACAATTCTAAATTATGCGACAGAATGGAATGGGGTGGGGTGAACGCAGCCAACGCAAATATTTCGTTTGGCAAACTAAAAATTTGGGCCAAATGACCGTCTAACATTACTCATAGTCCAAAATCAATTGTGGGCGGGGCTGTGAGAGTACAAGAGAGTGCAAAACGGCTAAAAAAAAAGGTAAAAAACAGGGCTATATTACTAAATAGATAAGAAGTAATCATAGTCTATGTGGCACACTTTGGCCCAATGTTTATGCGACTGGTGTATTAATATTTCCGCGACATTTAACACTGAAAATTTAAACAAAACAAGAAATAAGAATATTCAGTGTAATCTTTATCCTACAATTTAAGTTAACATTTGTGTCTATGTACCATTTTGTTGTTTTCAAATCTAATATGTTGATATACATAAACTAAAAAAAAGTCTCTGACAACCTTGTATAAAATTATCCAATATCCAAATAAACGGGAGAACAATAACAATTCGTGTTATTTGTGATAACGTATAAACGTAAACGTAAAGGTAAAATTCATCGGCACTTGTTGTTATCAAAAATCAGCATTTGCAGCGTGTTTTCACACACATTTGTATATACATACATACATATGTATGTATTTTTATAAATGTAGTTTGTGTTGCACGAAATATTAGCTATATATTATCTAGTTTTTGTCATTTTATGAAATTGACAGCGAGGAGGAACTGTCAATAGCAGACAGAGCCCGGAATGCAAGCAGTAGCAGCAAAAGCAGAAGCATTTCCCTTGGCCTTGCAGCAGCTGTCAGCCCCTCTTTACTCATGCTTTCTCTTCATCTCTGTCTCTATCTTTCTCTCGCTCTCTAGCAGTCGCTCCCATAGTGTCTAAGCGATCCCTTGCCTTGTTTATCCTGCAGCAGAGGAATTCCATACGGCTAGCATTCTGCCGCGAAAAATCAATTTAACGTCGACTGCGCTGCCAACGCGCAGCTGCTAGCCTCGGCATTTGCTTTGTGTGTGTGTGTGTATTGTGTATGTGTGCGCAGAAAGAGCAAAAAAAAAATATGTAACAGGAGGAAGAATACTACTAGCGTCAGCAGCGTTTTCTTTTCTTTTTCTTTCTTGCAAAAATTTTTATTTGTTTTTTATATACTTACGAGAGTTTTCTTTTGTCCATGCCACCTCCGCTCATATTGGCGCCGTTGTTGTTGCCGCTGTGTCACGATTTGTTCTTATTAACTATTATTATTTAGCACTTTTGGCCCAAGCTAGAACACCCACTGGACACTTTTTGCTGAAAATACACACACACACACACAGAGAGCCGCGCGTACACACAGAGGATGGGCCACACCGACTAAAACAAAAAAAAAATATAGATTTCCTTTTGTTTTTGGATTAGGTTGCACTTTATCACCACATACAAGCACGCCACGCACGTCCAATCGAAGCAAAGTTTGAAATTTAGTTAAATTTAAATTAAATCCATGCGCGAAGCATCCATGCGTCGTCTTTATCGGTATATCAATTCGCTTCTCTTGTATAACCAATTCGCTTCTCATTTTTGAATTCGCTCGTCTTTTGTGCGAATTTGCTTCACTTTTTTGAATACTGGGTAAAATTATTGGGTGAGGCCCAGTATAAAAGCGGAGTTGCCACTTTTTTTTATCGACCAGTCCAGTGTGCGAAAACTTTTTTCCAACTTTAAAATAGTATATTTTACTTGCTCGTTTTATAGTTTTATCAACAGATTGTTTAAAAAAAAAGAACTTAGTATTATTTTTTTATTAAGTATTTTTTTTTGTAATAATGCATTCGCAAGGAAGTGAGCCCCTTTTATTAGTTTTCACTTGAAACGTGTTTTACAAATAGGTTTCGATTAAATTGTCCAGTTAGAAGGGCCGTTAATTACATTTTAAATGACAAACTTTATTAAATATCCAATGAGAACCGTTAGATTAGATTAGAAAAATAGCTTTGTCTTAAATATCGTTATTTAATAAAAAAAAAAAAGCTGTTTCTGATAGATGAAAGTCGAGCTTTCACATTCAAAATGAAATCCCAACCGTTATCCGCGCTTTGTGAAAAATGCTGTTAGCTGAGCTAGCGGGTATTCACACATTTTAAATATACGGCCACACTTTCCGTCTGAATCCACAAATCGGTTTGGCGGTTGAAGTGAGCGGACGTGCAAGAGCGGGCTTTTCAACAAAAGAAAAAAACGTTTAAAAACAACATTTGAACCGATCACGAAATATATAGCAAATAGAAACGGCGCGTGTCAAGTGTATATAATTTTTTTTTTTTTGGTTTTCAGGCCGATATTGAAACAGTAAAAAGCAAATAGACAAAACTCTTTTTGCATGCTCAACATCTGGGATTTGCAGACAATTGCCGCAATGTTTGCAAATGTTGGCGCGTTTCTAGCAACAGGTGTCAGTTGGATTTGGATTCGGATGTGTTAACGGCGATCTCGAGCGTTGAAAACAAAACAAATTGTGTTTATTGAAAGATATATTTATATATGTGTATTGTACATATGTAACGTAGGCTCATTATTAAAAAAAGTATGTATTTTGGCAAAATGGGTCAACAAAACTGTGTGTGCGGCGCGTGAAGAAAATTGAATTGAATGAAATTGAAAAATTGAATTGACCAATGTCTAAAAATCGAAATCTATGTCAGAAATGTGGCACCAATAAATTATCGCACATACCACGCCGCACTCACTCACAAAAAGTATTTCATTAATGCAAAAAGAAAAACGGAAAAAAAAGAATATCTAGTTTTGTTGGTTTGCTGCGAGTGCTGCCTTTTGAACGTGACCAAATTTTGTAAGCACCAAAAGTGACAACAACACATGAATTAATAGGAGAAAAACACACACTCTCTTACACACACACACACTAAAGTAAAAAAGTTTGCACAATTAAGAGGAGTCGACGGCCTAGAGATAGATACACCACCATACACACCCGCACTCACACCTCATAGAGCAGTAAACCGGAGCAGAACACACGTTGAGTTGAGAGGGTTAAGAGGGTAAGAGTGCGGCAACAAAAACAACAAATTGTTCACAGCTTACCTGCTTTAGCCTATAAATAGGCCTAACGGAATGCTAACTAGAGAATGTCTCCTTTAATCAGTGCGTATCCACAAACATGATAACCAAAATCCGTATGCAATCCAATTAGCATAGAAGCGCAAATGAAGTGTACACCAGTGCGTATACGCGACGCGTTGGCGGCATCTAAGTAATTTGCGCTTCTTCACTGATGGGCCTCCCCCTTCCCCACCCTCGCCACCTGCCTGTGAACTGGCCATCATATTCGACTTCTCTTTTAGCCTTTCTCTTTATGCATATGCATGCATCTCTGACAATTCTTACGCAATGCTCAAACATAATTTAAATAAATTACGCATACAACGAGAAAATAATTGATAAGCGCCATAAAATCAACAGCAACAAAACAACAATGGTAGAAATAACAGCAGCAGCAACAGCTGGTAGGCAGTAGGGAAATAAACAGAGAGGCAGAGACAACAACAACAGAAAAAAAACCCGAGCGGCAATAAGCCAGCAACAAACAATGCAAAGCCCACAATGCAAAATGCAATTTTTCAACAATTTATTAAAATGTATGTATGTTTGGCCCCCATAATCACGGGTATATGCAATTAATAATCCAATTTGTAACAACTGCCAACTGACAGCAACATCAACTATAGGCAAAGATTTCTCTACTAGTTGGAGACTAGCTAAAATTTATAAAACATAGATTAGAAAAACTTCTGTTTAGTGTTAAAAAAAAAACAATTTCGTAAATTGACTCAACATCTTTTCACTCCATACGAAAACAGTTTTAAATGATCCTCAAACCCGAGTTTTCTTTTCTTGAAGTCCATTAAGTGTATACATAATGCGATTCGTTTTTCCATCAATTTTTCTGACAATTTTTTCGCTGTAAATCCCAAAATGAGTCAACGCAGCGTCGTCGCATGCCAAAGTGTACTTCTGTGGCGACAGAGGCTGCGCTGTCATAAGCATTCTCTGCCTTCAAATTGTGATCGTGTGGGAGACAGGGAGGGGGGGGGGAGGGAGAGAGTAAGTGAGAATTGGCTGTGAGAAGTGAGGCCCACTCATTGCGTTGCATGTGCAAGTTTTTTGAATTGCAATTGCCGTTGTCGCCGTCGTCGCTGTTGCTGTTGCTGTTGCTGTTGCCGTCTCCAACACTGACCACACTCAACTCGGGCACATTGACAGGCGTCTGTGTTGCGGTTTTTTGTTGTTGCTATTTCTGCTGGCTGCTTGGCGTGTGGCTTTTTGGAATTGCATTTAGTGAAATAAAAATGATAAATGATTGATGGCTTGTAGGCCTTTTTGGCATGGCCAAATGCATACGCATTACCTTACACACTATTTTTGGTACTATTGTATATGTATATACATACATATACATATATGTATTTGTATGTATGTGTATATAGATTGTAGATAAACTGAATATACCGACAAAGCAAAAGAAGATCCACTGACTTTCATAATGCTTCTTGTGGAAAGTTTCAACTTGCCCTTTGAACAATGTATACTCTTATGCTATGTTTGTATGTATGTATGTATCATAGGTATGTATGTATGTATGCCCTTATCACTCTATCCCCAGACAATTTCATTTTAAATGGTTAAGTACCCACAATATATAAAAACTAATAATGCTGATTAGCTTCTAAAAGTGGGCCAAGAGATTATAGAGCTTAGAGAGAATGAAACGCAAATTACCCGCAAAATTGCTTAAAACACGCCCCAAAACAATATACATACCATTGCTGCTGCCGCCCCACACCAACGGCATTCACACCTGCAACACACGACACTCACACTCACACACACACACACACACACATCGGTCGGCAACATGCAAATTTAATTAAACTAAAGCATGTAGATGGCTTTTCAATCGGCAGGGAAACTTCAGGCTTATCACTCTCAAAATGTAAAACACTTTGCTGAGGGCGTTATGCCAACCGATGTCTGTCTGACAGTCAGTCTGTCTGAATCGGGCCGGTTGTAGGGGGCCGACATATGTTGTTTATCAACAGAAAAAAAAGCATACACACTCACACACACAATTGTTGTTGCATGTGGTACCTATGGTTAGCGAGGTGACAACAAAAAACACAAAAAAAAAAAAAAATAAAATAAAGAAAGAGCCTCACCCACAGTTGGCACAGTTACGGGGGCTTGGTGTTATTTTCTATATTGTTATTGTAATTGTTGTTTTTGTTTCTCTTTTTGGTTGTTGCTGGGGTGCTCAAATGGCATCCCATAAAAACCTTTAAAAAAGGAAAATTAACATAGCCATAAACTCAAATATCTGCTAGCGGACCTACCTGAAGGAACTTTCATACTACCACAGAGTAAAAGAAGCGGTAGAGGGAGAGAGGGAGAGAGAGAGAGAGAGGGAACAAACATTTCCTTATCACAATCGGTATTGGAGGAATGAAATTCGAAGCTCATTAACATTACAAAAAGCAAAATGAAATGAAATTGTTGCGACTTAATTTCTGTTAGAGAAATGTGTAATGGCTATATTTAATGAGGGGGGTAGGGGGGTAGGGGGGCAAGTGATAAAAGAGGGAGCTGAGCAAGAAGAGGATAACAATAGTGTCGCCATGCGGATACCCTATAATTACAAAAAAAAGGATGCAACATAAAGTCTGATGGTAATAGCCAATGTATGCCATCTCTCTCACTTTCATTTATTAGTTAGCGCCATCTAGCGGCCATATATGCCTGACCTTCAGTTAGAAGAAAACTAAATTAGTCCATATAGATCTGGATTTCGACTTGGACCCAATCCTCTCTTCCTAGCCATTTGGGGCCGCAGGGTATGGAAAGCAATGCGCAAAATGTTGCCCAGGATTGCGGTTAGATGGCTCACAAAATGGGCCTAATGGAACTGACTTCGGCTCCCTGGCACCACATTATGTATATTGTTGGCCAATACTATGTATGTGTGAGTGACTATGTGTGTGTGTGTGCGTGCGTGCGTGATTCTATTTTATGGCCTGACATTTAATGCCCAAAGCTGAGATTTTTAGAGGCCAAGTGCAGGCAAATTAAGATCTTAAGCCAAACGTGAATAAGCAAAAAAAAGAAAAAAAAAAAACAACCGCAACAAGAAAAATATTGAAACGAAACTGAAACGACATCGGGTTTAATGCCCGATTAACCTGTTTGTCAAGCTTTAAAAAAATTGTTCTAGCATATATCACAATGCTAAATGCAATAGCAAAAAGAACAAAAAACAAAAAAGGAAAAAATAAACTCTAAAAACTTTTCAGTGCCGCCAGTTTTTCTCATTTTTCCTTTATCCTTCCTCTTCTGCTTCTTTTTCTCTAATTTCGATTACCTGCTAATGAAGGCGTCAATTAGCGTTAGGTAAAACTTTTGTTTGTCTACTTTTCGGCGCTGGTGAAAGCTTTCTCTTATCTCACACACACACACACAGCGAAGTAAGATTGATCCTCATCTGTTTTAATTAAGCTAATTGTTTGTTATCTAGCCATTAGTTGGATGGTTCTCATAATGCCGGGGGATCTATCTATACATTTGGCTATCCTTTAAATTCGATATTGGTTTGAATGGCAAAACTACGTGAGAGAATATATGTATATATATATATATATATAAATATATATATTTAAGCCTGAAAGTAGAAAAGTTGTTGGACACGCAGCAAATTGGTTTTACCACAAGTTTGACTGTCCCTCCTTCTTCAGCATCGAGTGACGGTTCGGGGTTTTGGGTAGGAGGTTATAAGAGAGGAACAAACATACGTTTTACACATCCTCAAAAGATAAACTTAAGTACAGCGCATTTAAATGCAATTTGTGACAGTTTTCGTACTGTTTTGCGCGACTTTCAAGTGACACGCACACAGCATAGCACAGCACAGCACACAGACACTCAACCACTCGCACAAAGGCACCAAATGGTGTCCTCAGTTTCAGCTCCAGTTCCAGCTTCATCTAGAGCTCCAACAGCGACCCGCTTCAAATAAAAGTCAAGACACATAGTTGGCGTTAAGAAATTTTTAACCCCACTCCCCACTTGCCATTATAATAATATATATAGAGAGAGAGAGACTGAGATGAAAAAGAAAAATGCTTTACATTTAGTTGCCTCTAGAATGAATCTGCATGGCAGACCTTTAAAACATATATACATATAAAAAAAAAGAAAGATTATAATCAATACTTTTCACTTCAAACACACACACGCACAAGCCAGCATCTGGGCACATGGATAAGTAAAAAGTTGACAAGCTTTTCATTCTTTCCTCAACTTCTGGATGAGATAAAAGAAAGGAAAAAAAAAAAATAATAATAATAAAGGGAGCGACGTGCAGGAAACTTTTAAAAGACACAAGGCCTGTAAAAATTGATTTTAAAATAATGAATGATTCGTGCGTCCAATTCTCATCAATTCTGACAGCAGAACCTCCAACCCCATCCCTATTACCATGGACTACCCTACTGTCTCCATGACTAATGACAATACTCGCACTTTATCTTGTGGAAACATTTTGGGGGCCCTTTATTCACAATTCATCAAGAGAGAGAGGTAGATGCCGCTGCTCACAAGAAGCTGATGTAGTAGGCTCCTTTCGAATAAGGTGTACGACTGTGTGTCTCCAGAAAGTAAATGCCCGAAGCATTTACCTCTCCCATGCGTAACGTGGACCAGCGACAATTTTCGGCACTTAAAGTGTCCACAGAGCCGCATCGAGCACTGACAAAATCATTTGCCGGTGACCACATCTCGTTGAGTAAATGAAGGGCTCTTTCATGCGAACATGCATTGTCAATACCTGTTGTTGTGTCACAGCCTGGCTGACTGTCACCGCCATTTGGATAGTAGTCGACATGACCTAGTTGTTTCCAAGTGCCAGAACCGTTGCTATTCGTGTGAATAACCTCAACAAATTTGGCATCCTGAGTGGAGAGTTTATGTTGAAGTAAATCGACTTCGTCATCGGTGGGATCCAGAGCAGTAATGCGGATTAATTCATGACCAAGTTCCTCATTTACCTTCTCACCCACACCGCCGGCTAGATGGGCTCCTTCGGCGAAACCCACAACCAATAACTGCTCCAGGGATATATCGAAATAGCGATGTAGTAGAACAATTAGATTACCCACACTTTCTATAATATCCGATTCATTGGCAATACCTTCAAGATCCACAGCTATAACATTGCTGGACTCTTGATCAAGTTTTGCTGTAACAACAGCAGTATGTTCTATCGCTGAGCTATTGCCCAGCCATCGCGGTATTGATACCCTAAAACAATATCATTTATGTTTGATAAGTTAATCAAACTATATATATTACAATGACTCACACAATCGGGTCCAATGCATAGAAGGAACTACGCACTAGTGATTCCACCTCGGGTTCAATTATCTGCGGAGTATCTCTATTTCTTTGGGTATAGAGAACGTATTTGGGCTCGTTTGCAGCTTCTGCAGCATTAACTAAACAAATGATCAATTAATTATCTTATTTATATATACAGTGATTGCAAATACTTACACACAGCAACAATTGTTAGCTGTACGATGAAAAATAGTAGCAATCTCTTCTGCATTTTGTATACAACTGAAAGCCCTCAAAACTGGCGCATTCCCCAAACAGTGACCTAATGCCTATCGTAATGTATATCGTTGATATACATAGATTAGATTGTTGGATTGGCTTATTTCTTTTTTTTTATGAGACCCTTCATCGATAAGTGGGTACGAAAGTAGAAAAGCTTATTAGATTATACACAACTTTAGTTTGCTTCTTTATTTTTGTTTTTTTCTGGCCACTGATTTTTCCCACGTTTTCAAGCGTAGGTTTTTACGTATTATTCGCATGCGAAAATTGTAATTTATGGCTCTTTCCCTCCCTCTTCATTCTCCTCCTCCTCCTCTTACTCTCTATAGTTTGTAGTTTGTCAAATTAAACTGAAATACAGCATTGCATAGCAATGCAGTTTCCCCATTTGCATGTCGGCAACACAAATTGCATTTAATTGCCTGACAGTTCCAACTTCCAACATAGCAACACAAAAAGCCAGAGAAGGGGGAGAGAGGGGGACACTCCGCTTTGTAACAGAATCCACTAAAAATTCGCATAAATATGCACTTTGAGTCACTTAAATAGGAATGCCAACTATTTGAGATTACAAACTATTATCAAATATATGTAATGGAACTTGACACATTTAAAAAGAAAAAAAAAAAAACAAAAAATAAAATGGAATTATTAGGATTATTGGAATTACTATTCCATGGAATTTATGAATGGAATCTATCAAAAATGACATGTCGAATTCCAAGCACATACACATTTACCTATTCAAATGGCAAAGAGTGTGGCTGATGGCACTCCCACATTTGCTGCCCGCTGGCTATTACAGCTGTGACATCAATGTGATTTAGTTAAACAATGACAAGGGCAACTGTGGACCATATACAGTTGGCTATTAAGCTATGCCCAGCGTCACGTGCTTGATTAGCAAGATGGGTTTATTTGTGTTGAAATGTTTATTCTAACCAGATCCTTCATATTCATAACTTATTTTTGCGCAACATTTTTAGACATTCAGGCAAACTGGAGCGTAAACTTGAGAGTGAGCTAGTATGGGGGAGTGGTAGAGTGAGCTCTTTTGCGTCCTTCATTTTGGTATTTTGTTTTTGTGTTGCAAGAAATATGTTGCCATAGTACTTGGTCCTTCTAGTTTACGATGCGGATAAATCGTTTGCGAAATTGTTGTGTCAAGTGCAGGCGTTTGGTGTAGTAACAACAATTAACCAAAAGATCCAAAAAGAACTCTTCTTACCAGCTCAATGGGCACGTCAGAAGCTTACGCTAGATTTATGGCCAAAGACTCGTTATTAAACGCGACGCCAACGGCGGCCCATTTATAACCATGAAAATGCTTATATAGAAAGGGGGAAGGAAGAAGGTGCCGAGAAGGTTAAGGCACTTGTATTAGCATAAACAGAACAGAAAAGAAAAGAACAGAAATGGGCTAGCTAACAGGCAGCTAGCGTTCCAGCACGCATCATCCTCTGCATATAATAGATGTGTAATAAGCCAAGTGAGAGAATCCATAGCAGAGCCAATCATCAGAGGGTTGCCAATAAGGGAGAAATGACTGGCGGACAACATGGTCCGAATGGACGGATGGATGGATGGATGTGGAAGAGGAGGGAACAAAAAGTCAATATGCCATGCGTGCAAACTTTCAAGTGACTTAGCAACTGAGTCAATATAATAAATTACTGTGATAGCTTCTCTAGCATCTCTCCTGCTCCTGCTGCAACTTTCTAACAACCAAATATCATGCGTTAGGGCTTGAGAAAGAAGCAATCAGCGTACCCAAAAGGAAAAGTCAGACAAAAGACAAACAAAGACATTTGAAAAGAAGGTGGAAGGGGTGTACGTGTGTGTGTGGGTGAGTGTGAGTGTGTGTTTGTCTGTTTGGAAGTGATGTCGAAGAATATAATGTGGGGGAGGGAGGTGATGGTGGGACTATCAGTAACTGCCATGCAGCTGCCGAATGAAAATCATACTTGATGCTTGGCAATTTCTCATAAAAATTTCATTACATTGTTTGGATTTTTGCTTGGCTCCGGTTGGATTGCGTTTCGCTTTAGCAGAGTGAAATATATGAGTTTTTCCCAACCCCCAATTCAAAGTGAAATCAATTAGAACTCTGTTACCAATGATAGGGGCTTTAAAAAGCTATTCTCTCTCTCCCTTTCCCTCTATCTCTTACTGTTCTCTCATATGCAATTTAAGTAAAACGAAACGGCTGAAAAGTATGCTACATTATATTATATAGCGAATGTGTCGACGCATAAATCAGCAACAGCAACCAAACCCAACAAACAACAGCAACAGCAGTCCTGGATAAAAGGACACGCATGTGTTTGTTTGTATTCACTGCTACTGAAATCCAAAAGTAAACTATTTACAGTGGTGCAGCCAACCAACAACGTCCTTGATATAAAAATTAAACAAAAACTAAACGTTACTAATTTGAAGTAGTAAATTCTCATTTGGATTCAATTTAAACAGTTTTTCTATCAATTTCTATCTGAGACTATGTAGACAGAAGAAAGAATGAAGATTAATTGATTGCAATTGATATAGAAAACTAAATCTAAACTTTAATTGAGAAGATTTCTATAATATTAAAAAGTCAAACTTTCTTACGATAAATTTACACGCACTTAACTTCACTATATTGAAATTTTGCTAAGTATATATACCAAAAATATAACGATAAATGTCCATATAACTGCTTTTCATTTCTTTTCCTCGGCAAACTTTAATTTAATTACTTACTTTGTATATTGTCCTAATTGGTGTTGATTAGAACAAACACTTTTTCAACATCAAAGCAATTTTAATTTACTTTTTATTTATTAGAATTTGTATTTTGGAACCACCGTGCAACATCTTGATTAAAGTCCTTGCTACGCGGCAAACACAGAGGCGTTTGGAATTACAGGCAAGTCGAGAACGTAATTAACAACGCCCACAACAGCAACAACAACAACAACAACAATACTGTCGCCTGGTTGTAGAAATGCAAAATCAACAAAAATGTTGCATTCCCATAAAGGAACAACATCTGCTGCCACAACACCAGAATCTGCCCTCCACCAATTCCATTTAAATTAAAGCCCATAGAAGAAGTAAAATTAGATAGAAAGAAAGAAAATAAAAACAAGAAAGAAAATAAGTTCCTTCTCACCTAATCCTCAATGTTGAGAACCTCTTTTGCTGCTGGTCGTGCTGCTGCTGCTTCAAGTCAACGTTATTCTAGACTGTTGTTACTCCTGCTCCAGTTGTGTCTACATCTTGGCTCACCCACCCATGGAGAGGTCTTCACTTTGGGCTATCTCACTGGTTCGCAACGTCGTCCTGGCAATTTGGATTATCAACGTCCTGGCATTACCATTTCAGGCGCCATATCCTTAGCTGTGGATCAGGTGAATGCTGGCAAATTGCATAGATTAGGTCACTCCTTGGAATTTGTGGTAGCTGAGACATACGGCGATGAGGTGGCTAGCATACGACAAACAGCTGCCCTATGGACACAGCAGGTGGCTGTTTATATTGGCCCACAGGAGACTTGTGTCCATGAGGGTCGCATGGCAGCGGCCTTTAATCTACCCATGATATCCTATGTAAGAAGCCAAAAGTTAAAATCAATTATGATTAATGAAAGTTTCTCCTTTCCTATATAGTATTGTACCCATCGTGATCCATCGAATAAAGGTGATTTTCCCACCTTTGCTAGAACTCGTCCGCCCGATACACAGATCTCGAAATCGGTTGTAGCTCTACTATTGGCCTTTAATTGGACTCAGGTTAGTTTTCTCTATCTGGATGATGTCAGCAGTCAGTATCAACCAGTGGCGGAAACTATATTGAGTACTTTAACATTTGCTGGAGTCACCATACGTGATATACGTACATGGAATACGATTTATCATCATGGATTTATGGCCAATCCTTTTGATTTGCTGGTGGAACAAACATATGTCAATACAAGAAGTAAATATTGCAAATGTTGAATCCATTTTGGTTTGATTAATTTAAAAATTATTCATTTCTATTGCATAGTCTACCTCATATTGGGTCATTATTATGAGCATGTCGGTTTGATGGTCAGTTTACAGAGACGAGGACTTTTATCTAGTGGAGATTATTTTGTGGTGGGCATCGATATTGAACAATATGAGCCAGCCAAACCGGAGAAATATTTACGTGGTTTGCTATTGGAGAAAGTTGAACCATTGGCTGTCCAGGCATTTCAGTCCTATTTGGGTATTGTGCCAACAGCGCCAGTTTCTTTTGCCACATTTGCCAATGAGGTGGGTCTTGACAGCCATTTAGGCTACGTGATTGATGCCTAGCTCTCATAATTGTCACTTATCCCTCTACGCACACACACACACATACACACACACATACCACATATACATATATATAAATTTTCGCATTATCCCATTTTTCTAGGTTAACAAATACATGGAACGCCCGCCATTCAATTTCCCCAATCCTCTGGGTCTATTTGGTGGAGCTAAGCAGGTTTGAAGCTCTAATCTCTAATCATTTTGCCATTTCCCTTTCAAATACAAACCGCCCATTTGATTTGCAGATAAGCGCCGAAGCAGCCTATCTCTATGATGCTGTGCATCTCTATGCTAATGCCCTAATCGAGGTCCTAGAGTCTGGCGGTAGACCCAAGAATGGCAGCGCCATTGTGTCGGCCATCAAGGGCTCACGATATCTCAGCGCCATGGGGTGAGTATAGGAATTTGCTGTTATGCTTATCCCTAAACGATTTCCTCTTTACACATTGCTCTGTATCCTAGTTACCATGTCTATATCGATGAGAATGGCGATGCAGCTGGCAACTATACGGTCTTGGCACGGGGTAAAGTTCGCAATGGTCGGAATCAGACGGTTCTTGGTCTTTTACCCGTTGGTACCTTCAGTCACAAGGGCTCTAGCAACATTAGCGAATCGTTGCCAGTAAGTAATCCTTTGCTTTTATCTATAGTTGGTCCAACGCTACCATCATTCCATTTATGCCATTTTTGCCATTTTCTTTGTAATGTAAACGTTTTGCACCTTGCACTTGCTTGCCTCTCATTCAGCAGCAGGTAAGCGCTTTTGTGTATTAGACCAACATAAATACATCTCTTCAGACTGCTTTTCTTTTTTTTCCTCTATACTAGAATTTTGTTTTATTTTGTCTATAATCCTTTCGGTCTTTCCCGCAGGATCTCAATTTGTATAGTCCCATAGAGTGGGTGGGTGGTCAACGTCCGGCAGCTGAACCGCGTTGTGGATTTGGTGGCGAAAAGTGTGTCAGTAAGTCGGGAGAGATAAAAAGAGAGAAAGAGTATTTTAAAGAGAGAGAAAGAGGAGTTCCCAGTCAAATGTCAGCTTAATTTATTTTACTTCCTTTCCTCTTCTTCCCCTCCTTTTTTGTGTTTTCCATAGACTACACTGGCGAAATCTCGGCAGGAATAGCTGGCGGTGCTCTACTCCTGTTGGGCCTCGTCTCATTGGTACTATATCGCAATTGGCGTTACGAGCAGGAGCTGGATAGTCTCCTATGGAAGATTGATTTCCGTGAGGTGCAGATGCATGAGAACGAAAGGGAGCAACAGAGTCAGAAACAGACGCGTGTAAGTCCATAACCGCCTGTCTACATGAAATGACTGTATTTAAGTTAATGATGCGTCTGCTAAAAGAGCAAACTCTCCCTCTCTCTCTCTCTCCGACGTCAAATTGCATCCGGCAACAGACGCCGCCACAAGAGAAATGCTTTAGCTAAAAGGGTATTATATGTTCTCTATGTAACCATAATGACTCTGACTATGACTTTGTCATGATGCAAGCAGGGCAATGTCATGTAACCAAAGATGTTTTGCAACTAAGACCCCCTAGGAAACTATGTAACAGAGTGGGAGTAGGATGGCAACTGAAGCCTTTGTCCATTTGGCTTCCAACTGAAATGTAATTTATATTTTTTTTCAAGGGATTTAATTTACCCCAAGCAATTAAAGAAAGTTTCATACACTGAATATGAGGAATCAAATGGGAGAAAGTGTAGTATCCTGAGGTTACTACTTGAGCAGTTCTAGCAATTAAGTAGAGAGAAAGGCCTGAGACAACTGTGGTTATTCAAATCTGTAAACCTTGGCAAGTTTCTACTTACTTCTAAGTTTGCAAAGTCTCTTTCCTGGCCTTTTGCATGTCTGACAACAGTATTTCTTAAATCAATTGCCGCGTCGTCTTCCTTCGCAGTCCACCCATCCGTTAATACGCACCAGTCAGGTTAGCTTAAGCTCCAATCCGGATGCTGACTTTCGTTATACAACCATATTCACACCTATTGGTCTGTACAAGGGACAACTGTATGCCATTAAAAAGGTGCGCAAGAAGAGCGTCGACATCACCAGGGAAATGAAAAAGGAGCTTAAGTTGGTAAGTCATCCATTTGAGTGGGTTGATGAACTTTTCTTTGTTAATATTGGTTGATTGCCACACAGTTACGGGATGCCCGGCATGATAATATATGCGCCTTTATCGGAGCCTGTACAGATCCACCAAATATATGCATTATCAGCGAGTATTGTACACGTGGAAGCCTTAAGGTCAGTTCATTTGTTTTCAGAGGGGGGCTAAATTGAAAGAAAGTTTAACTGCTAACTCTTACTATCCACAGGACATACTGGAGAATGAAGACGTCAAGCTGGACAATATGTTCATTGCCTCCATGGTGGCAGACATTATACGCGTGAGTGCTCCTGTTTTTTTTTTTTTGTTTTTTTTTGTTGCTGTGTAACATTATACTAATGGCAAATCGACTTTGCCCGCTTCCGTTATGCCCATTACTTGCTTCACTTTCACGCACTTCCTGCCCCAACTTCACAATTTCTTTTTCGCATCCGCAGGGCGTCATCTATTTGCACGAGTCGCCCATTCGTTTCCATGGCTCGCTGTGCACTTCCAATTGCCTTGTGGACTCACGTTGGGTGGTCAAGCTAACAGACTTTGGGCTATTTGCCTTCAAACAGGGAATTGAGGATAGTTCCACGGACATGCAGCACATGTCGGCCAAGTGTTTGAGTGAGTAGAACTAACTAACCAACCAACCAACCCTTCTTTTGTAGCTTACAACCCCTAGCTAATGGCATCATTCTGAATTTCTTCTCCATTTTCATGTAGAGTTATTATACCGGTCACCGGAACTCCTCAGGCAGGGTCCATCTTCACTAGTCATGGGCACCCAACGTGGTGATGCCTACTCCTTTGCCATTATACTGTACGAGATGCATGTGCGCCGAGGACCCTTCGGGGAAACTGGCCTAACCCCAATGCAATGTCTGCAAAAGGTACTTACACCACAAGATCCGTTGCATCCGTATAGACCTTCGTTGCAACCGCTGGAGACGGCATTCGATTGTGTTAGCGAATGCCTGAGAGAATGCTGGGTTGAGAGACCTGAAGATCGCCCCGATTTCAAGACCATTAGAGCCAAATTGCGTCCACTTCGAAAGGGTATGAGACCAAATATCTTTGACAATATGATGGCCATGATGGAGAAATATGCCAATAATCTGGAGGCACTCGTTGACGATCGCACGGATCAGTTGCAGCAGGAGAAAAAGAAGACTGACGCCTTGTTGCATGAAATGTTGCCACGCTGTGTTGCCGATCAGTTGAAGAAGGGCCACAAAGTAGATCCCGAACACTATGAGCAGGTCAGCATTTACTTCAGTGACATTGTTGGCTTCACAGCCATGTCAGCGGAGAGTTCACCCTTGCAAGTGGTGGACTTTCTCAATGATCTCTATACCTGTTTCGATTCGATCATTGGTCACTACGATGTCTACAAAGTGGAGACCATTGGTGATGCCTACATGGTTGTCTCCGGTCTCCCTCTAAGGAATGGCGATCTGCATGCAGCCGAAATAGCCACCATGTCATTGCATTTACTAAGCGCCGTTTCGGAATTCAAGATACGTCATAGACCCACAAATCGTTTGCTACTCCGTATTGGTATCCACACCGGTCCAGTGTGTGCTGGAGTGGTGGGTCTTAAGATGCCCAGATATTGCTTATTCGGCGATACTGTTAATACAGCTTCGCGTATGGAATCCAGCGGTGTACCATTGAAAATCCATTGCAGTTGGCAGTGCCGACAACTGTTGGAACGGCTTGGTGGCTATCATTGTCAAGAGCGTGGCATTATCTCGATGAAGGGAAAGGGGGAGCAACGTACTTACTGGCTCCTGGGTGAAGATGATGAGGCCCGTGTCCGACGCACCTACGAGCGTTCCCAACGCAGAGGCTCACGGGCTCTCAATAAATTTATTCAAGGGACGATCAAACAGGCCCAACAGGAGCAGGCCAATGAATATGGCATACGTTCCTCCCTAAAACAGAAGGCCCTGCCACGCAATTCTCTAACACGTTCCTCGAGCCTGGAATCGCCAAAGAAGCTACGTTTTGCCGCTGGCAGTCTTTTAGAACATCATCGTTATCATAGGTAAAAGATGATAATAACTTAACTGCTTTCACTTTTAGCTAATACATTTTTTTTTTTGTTTTTAAAGCGACGAGGCATTACTTGAAGTGGATTCCTATACTGGATTGCGTCGCTCATCGGGAGGATCCAATCACTCGCGATATGAGGAGACAACATTATCCTGCCAGAGCATTGAAATACTTGGGACATTGCCAAATAAACGACGTCCATCATCCTATCCCACTGCCAATACGCCGCTCCTAATGAATCACATGGAAGTCTAAAGGAAAAATACTTAACTAAATCAATTACAGGAATCTTAGTAGAATTTGTTTTGTTTCTCATTGTGAAAAGAAAAAGAAAAAAAACTTGTGTCGCTTCTAGTGTGTGCTCTATATATATATGTATATATATATCCACTATATACTATATATATATAGTCACAGCATCAGCATATTGTGAGAGTGATTATAAATCTAGTCGTTGTTTAACTTAAACAAATACACTGAAAACAACATTTATGTATTAGTAAAATGTAATCGATAAATTAATCATGCGATCTTTTTGCATTTTTATTCATTATCCAATTGGGTTTTGCTTCTTTTTTTTGTTTTCTTTGCCGTCTTCAAGACAGATAATAATTGTATTATAATTTCAAACTTAACGATCTTTCTTTATATGTATATATATATATATATTCATACATATGTATATATACATACATATGCATACATATGTATATATACATACATATGCATACATGTGTGTGTGTGTCTGTATGTATATACATATATATATGTATGTATGTATATAACTTTAGTTTAAAACCGATTTGTGCATTTCTTTGTGTATTCTTCTTATTCGTTTTTGTTTTTCTAGTTAATTTTATAATTAGGTATATAAATATTTGATTCTTTCCAGCTTGCAAAAATTTTCAAATTCTCCACTTTTTTGTTTTTGGTTTTGTTTTACAATTTCAATTGAGTTTAAGCCACAAGCTTTAAAGCACACATTAATTTCGAAAAATCTTCCATATATATTGCTTGTGTGTAATTTATCATTTTTTTTTTTTCGTTTTTTTTTTTTTTTTTTGAATTTCTGTGGGATTTGACTAATAAACTTTGTTCATATATAATGCAACAATTTCTAAATAACAATCTCGAATCTCAATTATATAGGTGTATATATATATAATCAATATGTATATATCAACTAGGTATTATGAATGTATATAACGCTTTGGTTTCAAAATATTCGGGGTTTTTTTTTTTTATCATTTGCAACAACAATTCAATCTACAAGTTTATATAATCATAATTTAACCATTATTGTTTCAATTTCTATTTCATTACGGTACAAAACTAACAAATTTGGTTTAGTTTTTTTTTTTTTTTTCATTTGGTGTGTCAGTTCGATACTGACAATAAATACGCTATATATATGTATATATATATATATATATATTTAAATGCGTCTCTGACAAAAATAAATCTAGATTTATATTCTTCCCCTTTTTGATTCATTTGATTCCGTGTGGATTTTTTCTTTTTTTTTTATAAAATTGATCAACAACTTTTAGCAATTAGCCTCTAAGTAGATTAATATTTAAGCCAATAGTTTAGTTAATAGTAGAGTAACTAGTGATTAAAGGAGATCCCTCGCAGTTTCCTCTTCTCTCCCCTAACCCTAAGGGTTTGCTCTCAAAAACATAGAGAAAGAGAGCAAGAAAGAGGCAGAGAGAGAGAGAGAGAGTAGAGAGGGAGAGAGAAATATGCAGGTCGCGCGCGCGTGCAAATTGATTACAGTTTTTGATTTTTCCCCTTACAGGAAAAAGTGGACCGATCGCCATTATAGAGTATATAGAAAACACTTGAAAGTGTTGCCAATTAACCAAAGACTTCATCTTGGCTTCTTCACCAGGCTAGTGGACCTAGAAAGAGAGAGAGAGATAGAGTGAGATTTCCAAATACTTGTCTTTAAGTTTTCTAATTGTACCTTTTCACACCATGTCTGGGACTGGCGGGTGGCGTATTACACGGTGAGGGCGGTGCCGAGCCACTCGATGAGCCGCGTGATGATGATATAGACAATGTGGAGGCACGCGGTGCCGAGCAACCCAAATAAATTGCAGAACCTTTGTCAACCTCTCGCAAATCCACACGAGACCCATGCACCGAAGAGGGTACAGATCCTGCCCCAAGGATTACACAAAAAGGGTAAAACGAATAAAGATGAAACTTTATGGGACAACTCACCCGTATAGGCATGAAGACCAGCTGGACTGCTACGCGGTCGTATACCAAATCCGCTTACTGTGCTGGCACTGCGTTGCAATTGATTGCCACTGGTATCACCGCCCTTCTCCCTGGCCTCTCGGCGACTGCTGGCGCTGCCAGCACTACTGATTCTTGGTGTACCACTAGCACCACTGGCACCTGTCATTGAACCACTTGGCTTGGGTGAACGTACTTGCTGATGCGAATGATGATGGTACTGTTGCTTCTTCAATTGCTCCTGCTCCCGGCGAGCATCCTCAAAGGCAGCCGCATATTCGGCTGCCTCACTCGATGTGGTGGCAGCTAAAGATACTGGCGCCTGATCGTAGCCAGTGTCATCCTCCGGTATACGCTCATTTCCCACCGAACGACGTGGCAATGGCAATGGTGAATGTTTCGGCGATGTTGGGCAGGATTGGGCTGCGATGCTGCTAACACTCAGTGTGCTGGACGAAGCATTGGCATTCGAGGATTGGGCACGTAAACGCGAATGCGTTGAGGCGCTGGAAGGGCGGCGTCGGAACAGACCTTTGCTCGGGTCCATGTTGCAGACGCCTGTACAAAGCGGAACAAGAGAAGATACAGAAAAAACAAAATAAAATATATGCAATTGAATGTTTTTTTTTATTTTTTTTTTTTTTTGCTATTTCATGGTGATTTGTGATCCGAAAGGGTTTTGTTGGAACTGCGGCGATGCCGCCTATTTGATGACGACATGGAGGTGGCATTTAGTGCACATGTTGGCTGCTGCAGCACACGTTGCTCCTCTTCAAATTTCTTAGCTAAACGTTTCATATGGGCAGTACAGGCGCTATGACGCACATCATCCTCCACATCGTCATCAAGATTATTGACAAAACGACCAATATTGCCGCCATCGGCATTAAAGTAACGAACATTTGGCATTACATCCTCCCCCGAGCTACTACTATATACACCACCATCAGTTGGATCCTCATACAGATCCTTATTCACTTGCTCAAACACTCTGGTCTTCCATTTATCAACCACAAATCTAAGAGTATAGGCTACATTGGTGGTGGGGGGTTTATCTGAACTATCGTTTGAATCTGTTGTAGATGTACTCGCACCTGTGGGACATTTTTCACCACGCGAACAATTGCCCTCGCAAATGTCACGATTCTGTAGCAATTCCTGATAATTATCCAACGCCATGACAACCTTAAGGCGATCCAATTGCTCCAGGGCCGATGAGGGGAATCGTTCCCGTAATCTTCGCCTCTCCTCCGGCAGTTTAAATTGCTCAAATTCCTGCAATTGACTTTGGAAACCAGCATTGGGATTGGCAACAGCGCGTCCAGCGCGCACTACCTTCAATGCCTCCTTCCAATTAAGATGTGTGGCTGTCATTATATAGGCCACGGCCACTGTAACCGAACGCGACATTCCCGCCAGGCAATGAATCAACACGTTGCCCTCCCTTAAACGGGCCGCATGAATAAAATCATTGCATACAGAGAAATATTGCGAAAGATTCTGATCTGGTGTATCCGATGCCATCACACAAAGATAATGTTTGTCCTGAAAAAGGAGAGCAGGTTAGGCAGTAGTAGTAAAACAGATTCGAGCTTAACCCACCGGTAACAGACGACGTGGACTGTCATGTATGGCTATAATGTGAGAGATTTTGAACCTTTCCAGCTGCTGGTGATCCTTGGAGTCGCGATAATTGCCCACATACAGTCCCGGCAAGACCTAAAACAATTTCATTTGGTTTACAAAAGAAAATAAAATGCATTTCGTATCAAATTAGTTTACCTCTCCCATATGCCAGTTCATGTTTTATGTATATTTCTTTATAGTATATACAAATCGTAAATTGTAGTACAAAATAATTGAATGTTTTTCTCTTTTTTTGATTTTTATACTCTGATTAAATGTATACGAAAAGTTAAAGCCTATTTAGTTTTAGTTTTTGTTTGGTCGTCTGTTGCCTTGACAACTATCTCTGATGGCGACACAAGGCACCAAATGAATAACAATATATACTATAGTATCTATATATACATATATTATAATAACAACCACTAAAAACAAACAAATCCAAGTTGGTTGGGCTGATTGGTCAAATGTTTGTTTGTTGATTTAAATGGATATTAAAATATGGCTAAATGGTCTTTGGTCTATGGTCTTTTGGCCTTGAAAATGTTTTTGTCTTTGTTTGTTGATTGTCTGTGTTGCTTACCTTGTTCATGCCATTCCCCATGTTTCTTCATTTAAAAGTTGCGGCTCAGTTCCTGCAATTGTCAAAGAGGAATTTTGTCCAATGGAAAAACAGCTGCAAGACAAAGTAGAGAAGATGATGAGAAGAAAATCCTTCTATATATGTATATGCATACACATATATTTGACAAGTTCAGGGACAAGGCTAACTAATATAATGCAGGTGAATATATGGCGGGGGTAGATGTGGCGGAGGGTCAAATGTCTAAATGGTGTCCATTTTCTGTCTGTCTGGAGGCGCATTGTTGTGTGGCTTGCCCCTGATGAAAGTGCAACAGCAAAGTGGCCAAGTGGCAAATGTGCAAGTTCTGCCTGGCTCTGCTTGTGTCTCTGCATTGTCACGGTCACCAAACTCATAATAGACAAAAAAAAAAAAAAAATAAATAAAAAAGAACACGCCTACAATTCCTCCCCCGCTTGCAAGCGGAAGAGCTTCCCCGGTCTTCTGCTGTCAGGCGTCATCACCTGCTTCTGGTTTATTTCCTTCTTCGTTTTTTTTTTTTTTTTTTTGGCGGAAGTAAACAAACCTTGACGTTGGCTTTGTGGCATCTCATTTATGTGACAGTCAGACAAGGGAGAGAAATGGTTTGGTTGGTGGATTGTCATGGATTGTCATTCGAATTGAAACGAAATGCCAAAGGTTGTTTTTTGTTTGGCATTCTTGTTTGGCCCCCAAATGTAGGCAACAGTTGGTCGGACCTTCATACACTTGGCACATCCTTTTCTTTTTTTGGGTTTCAAAAAACAAAAGAAAAGTAAAATGGCTGCCACCACGATCTCCCACCCTTTTCATATTATCCTACCATAATCACTGTAAAGTCCCCCCCCCCCCCCCCCCCCCCCCATACTGAATCTTACATAACACACAGACATACACACTCACATTCATACTGACTTTAAGTAGGTCCATGTAATTTGCATAAGTTTTTCGTTATTCGTTTTTTATTCCTCACCCCACACCCCACACTCTCAAGTTGTAGCAATGAGTGAAAGTGTCGCTTTGTTATAATTTCATTCCCGGCACGTTGTCAACGAGAGCCACACAAGTATTAAATTGACTGACACACTTGACTTAAGGGGTGGTGCTGGTGGTTTGTGGTATTGCAAACGAAGGAGCTAAAGATGCCAGCAAGATAAGGCACGTGTGCCATGGCCACAGCAGCTGTCATTTAACAGTCAGCTCAACTAATGAACCTGGTAGAAACCTCTCCCCCGAACCAATCTCTCTTCTTCAAAAAAAGATGAAACCCAAACCCTTGAAGTAAAATTACGAAATTACAGACAGATAGACAGACGAACATACAAGTGAATAGACGGACAAACGGACGAACAGATAGATAGATAGATGGATGGGGCTGCAGTCGAGGTAGGCAATTCGTGCTACTCCTTACCCAGAGAGAGGTGTATCAAAGCCAATTGATCAGACCAAATTGCTCTCTATGCCGACATGGATTTTGCACTCTAGTGCATCAGACAGTGTCTAAAAATAGTATGCAACCCCTGTATTCATCTGTCATATACAGGCGCATTCCATCCATCAGACTGCCCACAAGTTTACTCTGAGAATAGACACGACGACTAAACGCAAGGACCTTCCACTCAATTCCCATTGATGTGACACTTTAGTTCCCCATTTAGAATGGATAATGTTCTCAAATACATATTCGCTAATTATGGCGAATTTATCTAATTTTTGATACCTTTGAAAGGACACTCTCAAGTTTCTCATATTTCAAATTAAGATCAAGTTTCAGTTGGTGAAAGGTAAAACCATATATAAATAGTTTCTAATTCATTTCATTGATCTCTAAATATATTGAATTTCATTCCAAGACCTGTTTCCCCCCCCCCCATCCTTCTCTCTTTATATGTGATGAATATTATTTTGATTTTGCAGTAGAAAATGTAAATAAGAACAGCATCTCATGGGCTTTTTTCCCCTTTCAATTGATGTCGTTGCTTGCATGTGTCTCTCTGTGTGTGTGTGTGTGTGCGAATTTGTGTGTTTGTTCAGGCAATGTCCAAATATTTGAAGAGCCCATCATTGGACAAACATTTTTACGAAATTTCTAATGAAATCGTATTTTGGGTGGGCCGCTTGCCAAATTCAAGCTACAAATCGACGAAGAAAAAAAGTGTTGCATGCCTTGAGGCGCCGTCACTGAGCAAAGTGGAAATTTATGGGAAAATTTAATGAAATTATATGCCCAGGGATTGCCATTGAGTGCCAACTTTTCCATTTACTTTTTTTTTCTTTGACTTCTGCCAACGTTAAGTGGGTAAAATAATCATACTTGTTTTTTTTTTTTCATTCAACTTTATTATCATTGGCTATCAATCGGTAGATTTACTAAAACATTATTTTTTCGTTTTTGTAACCAATGTCATTTGAAATATTTATTTATGCATATAAATTAGCTCGATTCGGCCTTGTCTCCACAGGCAGGGAGGCAGAAACACACGCGTTACACACGCCCACCCCCCCTGCTGGCAGTCAATTATATCGTTTAGACATTTTTTTACATGGGCAATAAAATACATGCAAACCGTGGGGACACCAAATGGCACACCTACCATAAAACCAGCAACGAGTCAAGGGTCCGGGATCAGCACCAGTAGAATTAAGAGTTGGGCCTGGCGCTTTATGACTCCATCGCTGAGTCAATTCCTCGGAAATGGTAAAGACAAAAAAAAACAAAAAAACCGAAAAAAAAGAAACAAATGGGTAGACCCCAAAGGGACTACAATTGTTGTTTGGCTCCCGGCTCAGGCAACGGTGCAAAATGATATTGTGTTTTCCGTTCCGTTGTAAACCTGCCCCCGCCCCCTTCCCACCCCACTCTTTTTGCCTTCTTTCTCTCAATGTTTCGGTTTTTATATATTTCTTCTTTTTTTTCTCTCTTTGGTCGGTATTGTAATAAATGTCTCAACCATGAAAAGGACATACAGGACATACAAATAACATATTATTATATATTCTCTCACACACGAGCGATTAAGTTTTGTTTGTTTCTTAGCTGCCAGGCAGGCAGTTTTAAATAAATTCAAAAATCACTGGGCCGCCACTAATGTACCCTGTAAGAAAGATTCTATACCCCCGATGGGTCCCTCGTTATGGCATCAATATGATATGGTCAAAATAAATTAGCCCTAAAGATAACGGTTTAGTTACAAAGATTGCAGTAAAGCTAAATGGTTAAATTAACTATATATATATATTTATATTATCTACTATATAATATATAATCGAAAACGTTTAGACTTTCTTTAAGCAACAGAAATTTCATTAATATTTGATTTAAAAAATTTTCATCAAGTCAATATGCTTATGTAAATGTAGAGTATTACAAAAGAAGAGGCCTGTTTTTTCCCTATACGTGTGTGTATGTATTTATGTGGGAGAGAGGCAGAAAACAACAGAGAAAATGTTTGCCACACTTGACAGGACAACAGGACAAAGGGACAAGCAGCCAGGCTGGCAACCAAATAGCGCCGCTTTGTCTGAGGCCAAAAGAAGTCAATGGACTGGCACACACCGATGCCCAATGCCCGATGCCCGATGAGTAAGGATGTGTGTATGGCAGGATGGGTACGATGTGTTGTCTGAGAATAGAATTGTGTCGGCTATAGCAAAACTTGCTGTCATAAAATGTTTTATTAACATTCAACAAAAAAGAAACGACAAATGTTTTTGTTTGGCTAAAATGCCGGCTAAATCTGTATTTACCATAAGATGATTCAATTTTTAAAAACATGAAAAAATCATAAATGAGAAGCGAGAAAAAAAAGAAGTTAATGTATTTGAAGATTAGTTTATGAAAAGCCATCAAAAGGAAGCAACAAAAAAAAACCCCCTTGGAGAAAATTGAAAACTTATTCTTAGTTCTTTTCCATTTGGTCGATACGAGATAAAGAAGAGAAACTTTTCTGACTAGCAATTTATTTGTATTTGGCATGCAAATTTTTCATTAATTAAAGTTCTACTGCAATTTATGTGCATTACATTAGGGTTTAATCGATTGGGGTTGCCCTTTTAGTCATTTGAACATTAATTATAAATACTTTGCTTATTTTTACACTAATTATAAATAAATTGTGTATCTTGGCTTCATTAACATTTAATTTTATTAGAGTAACCTGACCCTGAGGATGGTCGATGGGCAACTGTTCCCAACCCAAACCCAAAATTCTGCTCCCACTCTTCTACCACTCCTCTCTCAATGTCCATCTGAAGAGATTTCATTGCTTTAGGCAAATATTTGTACAGAGCTCAGAGCTCCTAAATAAACTCAAAACATGCTAGTCCATGCACAATACATATGTATGTAAGTATGTATATATATATACCTATATATACATAGTAGGTATGTATATTCTATTTACAGGCAGCAAAATGCTGACTCTCTCTGAATGTCCAGTAGCCTCCGACCATTTGCCATTTCCCCATTACTAACGCCATCTCCTACTCGAGGCAATGCCTGGACATGGACAAAGTGTTGCAATGCTTGTTGGCAATAAAACTGAAATGTGATCGCCATGGAATCATCTACAATGATTGCATATTGTATGTAATCTGAGGACACACTAGCAGTCATCAAGCCAACCAAGCAACCAAGCAACCAACCATCCATCCATCCATCTAGTCGGTCATTCAGTATGTCTCTGCTCGTTTGGCCGTTTTTATGGTCATACAATTTAAATCTTTTCCGGATGTTAAAGCTAATTAACTGCATTCAGGACCCAAAAGCAAGGTCAAAGTTGAAACTAAATGAACCAAATGAGCTCTTTTTGTGTATTTGTGTGTATGTGTGTGTGTGTGTGTGTGTGTGTTTGTGTAAAACTCAATTTAAATAAATAATTAGCAAGGTAACAACGTGGAAACTGATAGCAAGGAGACACAGGATGTCATATTCATTACATTACACATATGTATGCAACTCAATGAATATGAAAGGTAGGAACTTCTTTTTTGATAATTTAACAAGCAAGTTTTGTGTGCATCTGGGGAAATTAAACGTAATGAAGTGTTAAAGTTGAGCAGTTAGTAAATAATAAATGTATATGAAAAAACATCTAATTAAGTGGATTTTTGAAATTTCGTTTTGATGGTTGTAAATGCTTCATGTGGGTAAGTCTTTGCAATTATTTTTCAAATTTTTACAACTAATTATATAAATTTTAATTACATTTGATATTTTTTCTTTTTTATACCCCTAAAGAGAGTATAATAAAATTGTTCAGTCGTTTGTAACGTATAGAATTAGTAAAATATTCATAATCAGCATCAATCTGTCTGTTTCTTTCCAGCTCGCAGGCCTTAAAATTTAAGCTAAGTGGTTGAAACTTAGTAGAAAAGTTTTTCAGATATATACGCATAGCTAGTTTAAGAATTGGTTAGATCGAACTGCTTTAAGGTGGCCATACCTTATACTATCAAGATTTTTAAAGGTATACAAAGGCTTCTTTGATATTTTCTTATAACAAATTGTTTATCAGATTAAATGAGTTCTAAGTTTTACGAGTTCAAGTTTTAAATTGGTTAAAGTCAACTGCATATACGATAGAATAACTTGATGACCCCGATATGATTTAGCTATAAAACCAACAAACTATATATAAATATACATAAATATGTACATTGAATAATGACAAGCTAAAAAAACTTTATTTTACTTGGATATCTATATATGTATATGTACATATTCTTTATCTTAATATACAAGTAATTGCAAAGTTTTATACTTGCTTTTACCTGAATTGCAATAATTCCCAATTGCTTTATCGATAATCTCGCCCCATTTGAACGATGACAACGACAACAACAAGAACCACAAATAAAATAAAAATAAAGAAACAATCGAACCGTAACTCGAGCATGAAATATGTGATTTTCCTACTAAATGAGACATTTTGTCTTGTATAGGAATATATATGTATGTATGTATGTATGTATATTTGCCCATTGATCGAATGTGTTTGTCGTTTTGGGGTAATATTATTATCGCTGACTAAATGTCACGTTTCAGAGAATTTTCACACCAATTTGGGCAAAATGCAGAGGGGCACGGCCTCTGGGCACCAACCATCACCATCACCATAGCCATCGCCATCGCCATCATCATCGTCACTCCATGGGAGTGTGGCATGATTTTGCATGGGCAAACCTTTAAGGAGAGGATTTCAGTGGAAGTTAATTCCCAGGTTGCGTGCCGTCAAAAAAAAAAAAATAAGCCGCAAATTACGCCATATAAGTTGTATTTTACTGTGTAAGTGTGTGTGTGTTTGTATGTAGGTGAGTAATTTTTCTAGACAATTTTTGCATTTACCTTTTACATTATTTTCCCCCCTTCCCTCTTCATTCTCTTCACTTAATTCATATTAAAATCGTTAAATGAAATACTTGACTTACATTTAAGTTGTTTCTGTATATAAGCTGCTGGTCCTGCTGCTGCTGCTGTTGTTCTTGTTGTTGTTGTTGTTGGTTGCTGCTGCCACGTTTGGTCAATGCCGTGCTCCACCAATATGAAGAAGAGGATAACAAGAAGAAGAAGAAGAAGCAGAATCGGCCAACTCCTGCACTCTCTATGACTATGGACTCTTGTGTTATATCACGACGACCACGTCGTCGACGCACACTGAATGGCTTGAGCTAGGCAAAAGGATTTGCCAGCGGCGACCGCAGAAATTTTGATTCTACTTGAAATTTATCTATTTCAAATTCATTTGTATTTTTTTTTCTATTTTGTTTTTTTTTTGTTTATTGTATGAAAGCCAAAAGTTGAATGACAATTTAATTGTCCCAGACTTTGGTTCCCAAACACTCACACACACACACACAAAACAACAACAACAAAAAGGCAATAACAATCAGATTTAGTAAACCAAACAAAAAGAAAAAGAAAACTCAGACAAAGAAACTAAAATATGATAAATAAATAGAGAAAGAATAGAAAGGTAACAAAAAAAAGGTACTGAGCTGCAGCCGCCGCGTGAGAGTTCTATTTTATTATATGTATTGTAAGTTTTCTATTCTTCTAGGATGTTTGGATTTTGATTTGATGGCAAAGGCACCAACACAACGCCTCAAACGCTGGCCACAGACTGAACTGAGCATCATCAGCATATTCCCTTTTTGCAGTGGAGCCGAGGGCCATGAATGAAGGAAGGCTTCGAATTGGGCATGCGCCAAGCGAAAGCCCGCCAAAAAATATTGGAAAAAACACTTAGTCCAACACCAAGAACGAACTGCTTACACACATGAATATGGACAATTGTGGTCGAGTGCTAGAGAAATACAGAGAGAGAGAGAGATAGATGGAGAGAGAGAGAGAGAGAGAAAGGGGGGAGCAAATGGGTAGAGCAAACCGAGTGCGTAAAAACCTTTGATTCAGTTATATAATTCACAATAAAGGTGGGCCCGACCAAACTCAACTCGACTCGACTCGAAAACTATGTGGCTATGACTTTGGATATAGAACTCGGAGATTGGGTAAAACACCTGACGAACCGGCTAAAGTGCCTGGCAATTATCTGCAAAAACAATCATCATTGCCCCGTGCAATGCCATAAATTATAGAGAATGAAACCACAAATTTTATTTCATTTATGGCGACTAATGTTAGCAAATTTGAGATTTTGATTCCATTGACCTCTGCTGCCCTGAATTCATAGTAGAAAAGTGCTCTAGAAAGTGGAAATAAAAAAAATAATAGACCATTTGAATGGATGTAGTATATCAGATATATATATATATATATCCTATATATCATAAGATATCAGAAAATTCAAAGAAACTAAAACTCTAAAAGGAATATCTAGAGAAAGAAAAGAACTGAAAAAGATTAATCCAAATTGGTTTAAAAGAAACGTAAGATATTATTAACCATGTTAGTACTAAAATCTAGAGTGAGATTAGGACACAATTCAAATTGGTAAGGATTGGGAAATCTGTGAACAGTTAAAATCAAGTTAATGCCATAAAAAGTAGTTTATAAATTTGCAAAAAGAAAACAGACTAAGCTTCTTTTCATAATTTTTCTCACAGTGTTAATTCGTTTTCTTAATGGTATTATACTTAAACCAATATCGGTTATATTTATATACACATACATATGTACATATATATATTTATATATATATAGATATTTAGTTTCAATTAGTTTATTCTCTGATTTCAGCTCACATTAGCCATAATAATAAACACAAAGTCGCTCCGCTGACTCATTCAAAAACTGAAGCTCTTCCCCTCCCTCCGTATAACAATTCATGCCATTTTCCACTCCGACCCGTTCAGTCCATTGGTGTTATGTGCACTCTAACCAGAAATGGGGTATATTTATTTTAGTCTTTACCTACTGCATATACTATACATATATGTAGTATATATATATTTGCTTTTGTCTGTTTGAAATCTGCGCAAATTTCTTCTTCAAGGTTAAAGCTGAAATTCTATAAATTATATAAATTCCACAATGATTATTTAAGGCTAATAAAATCTCTAACATTGTCATGTATTTACTTTAGAAATTTAGTTCTTATAACTAACTAAACTTAGACCTAAGTAATAGGAGACTGGAATTGGGTTATACATAGTTTAAAAGTTTACAAATTTTTTGTTTTAGAAACTCTTATCCTATTAACTTTATTTAGTATTCACACAAAATTTAAATACCTATTAACTGATATTCAAAAAATTTACAAAAATTGTTCGAAATCAGAAAAGTTGTATATATAAATTTTATTATCGATTGCCAAAAGGAAATTGATTAGAAATGGAAGCATAATAAAGAGCCAAACCTTTTGTTAAGTGTGAGATAAATGGTTCCGTCTCCAAACACTTGACTATACTTTGTAAAGAAATTGATCAATCTGTTAGGGAATTCAGCATTCGTTAGGACTACTTTTCGACTGACTCTGTTTTTTTTTTTTTTTTGTTGTTTTGGTCTTTGTTTTGACGGTTTGCGTTGCAGGGGAGCCCATAAATGGCACGCAATGCCTTTGAAAACAGATTTCGGTGTTATTTTATTTAATTTTTTTTTTTGCGTTTTTGTGTTCAAATTTTGCAACATGAATTTAATTTCGTTTCGAATTTGATTTTCATTTTGGTTTTTGGCATTTGTTGTTGTTGTTGGAATATTTCTATATCTATATTAGAGAAGATTGCTGTGTGTGCAATATTTAATTATGAATTATTTCAATTTTATATGCTTAAGCGAGTCTGTTGTATGAAATATTTGGAAAATACAACAAAATAATATCATCAGTTCTACATATGATATATATATATATATATATATATATATATATATATATATATATATATGTATATATGGGCGGTTTGTGTGTCTGTGTGGGCGTGTTCGGCAGCCAGGCGACGATTTTATATACATTTATAAATGTATATGTTCGTACGAGCATGTACAATTTGTGTATTATAATTATAAAGAAAATGCCTTTCCCATGAAAAACGTTTTTACCAAATGACGCATCAGTCAGTCAGGCAGTCAGTCAGTCAGTCAGTCAATCAGTAATAAAAGTTATAGAAAACTAAACAGCTGCTTATAATATTCTGATACACTTGAAGCTAATCATATCTATATACATATGACAAAGAATAAATACTTGTGTACTTCTATACCTAAAGTCAGACTAATTTAGTCCAACTGTTAGCCAAGTTAATGAACATATATATATATATATAAATATATATATATATATAAATATATATATATAAATATATATATATGTATGTGTTTGTATGTATGTGCGTACGACTTATGAGTAACTAAAAGACTTGGACAAAAAAAGAAAGGTTAAAATTGTTCTTATTGCATTTATTATATTCCTCACGAAAGTGTTTATTGATTATACCCTATAATATAAGGTTATATTAGCACTGTCAGAGAATAGAAAATACTTTTAGAAAATAAAAATAAATATATAACTATATAAGCTGATTCATTTACTATATCAAGTAAAATTTTGAGAAACAATATAATTAAGGTTAAAGTAAAGGATATTATATAGTCGAGACTCTGGAACTAATAACTAGATCTCTATAGAAATGACTTTCAATCAGCTTTAGTTAGAAACGAATAGTGACTATACAAGTATATTATATATATATTTCCAAGATATTTGATTTTGAAGCCTTACAAATTGTGATCAAAATCTTTCTCTCTCAAATAAAATCTGCAATTACTTTTGGCACATTGTTAAACATTTTAAAGTACATAAATCTTAAAGAAGAAGAAGTAATTGCAATAATAAAAAGAAAATAAAAATAATGATCGGGTTTTATTGTTGTTGTTGTTGTTAGTCACAAAACTGAGAAATGATCGATTTCAATTCCGTTGTGGGCGACCAATTGGTGACGCAGTGGAAGACATGTAGGCGTCTTAAGTCTCCTAACTAGGTACACCACATGCACACATACATGCATACAAACACATATACATACATACATACATATGTATGCACATACATACACGTAGAATTACAAATTCTAGAAGCCATGCGACTGCGACTGCTAATGGCTAATGGAATTTCGCCTCTTTTTCCCTCTCTCTCTCTGTCTCTCTCTATCTATATATCTCTTACTGGGTCTCTCCGTTTCTATATCTCATTTGGGTCCAAATATCTGGCTCTCTCTCATTTTGGCTATTTTTAAGTCTGATGTGTGTATATCTTCAAACAAAAAAAACTGAAAAAAAAAGATCAGATTGGTTAGTGAAAATGAGAGTAAAGTTAATGTCTAAAAAGAGAGTTGAGCAAATATTTACCCTTACCTATTTTGGCCATAATCAGAAACCAGATCTCAGTTAAACTAAAGGAAATCCAGAAAACGACATTATTGTTGTTAAAGATGGTAAGAGAGAGAGAGAGAGAGAGAGCGTGTCCCCACTGCCCACAGGCCAAAGGCAGAGCTGGTGCAGAGCAGAGCAAAGCGAAGCCGTCTCCCACACACACACACACAAATGAGAGGAAGAGCGAGCTATGCCCCCATACAATTTGCTGCTGCTTTTGGGGCTAACAACGGTGAAGAGCGTTGAAAGTGCTCAGTCGATGAGCAACTTTGGCAGCGTGTGGACCTACGACGTGCATATGAAATTGTTCATAGAAAAAAACAGACAAATCAAAAGAAAAAAAAGCACACATATAAAATAATTAACAATTGTGTCTCTGTGTGTGTGTGTGTGTCCGGCAATGTGCAAAAATAAAAAATCTATATATATTTAAATTGAATATAAAAGAAAAAATATAACCAACACACGCTCGCCTAGAGGTAGAGAGAGAGAGAGAAAGAGAGAGAGGGACAAAAGCTTCTTTTTTTTGTTGCAGCGGAAATACTGAAAAGGCAAAAACAGCAAAAAAAAAAAAAAAAGAACGCCAAGTGGAAGTAAAGTGTAAACTTGTGTTAGAAATCGTGTGCGTGTGTCGTTGTCGGCGTGTGTTTGTGTGTCGGTGTGTGTGTGCGAGCCCACCAAAAAGAAAAAAAACACAAAAAACACACACACAATAAGAAAGAAGAAAAAAAGTGACATCACACCGCAACGGAACCTTCCAGACCCTCTCCAATACATCCATCCAATCCATCCATCCAACTATCAATCCATCCAACCATTCACCTAGCAACAATTACGAAAGATTTCAAAAACCAACTAAAACAAAACCAAAAAAAAAGAAAGAAAAGAACAAAAAGTCAAAAAAATTTTTATTTAGATTAGAAAACAACAACAACAAAACATAAAAACAAAAAAAAAAAAAACCCAAACTGAAATTTTTGTCGCCTCTGCCACGAGACGCACGCATCACACGTAGCTCCTGAAAACAAAAAAAAATAATAAAAAAAAAATCACACACACACACAAAAAACAAAAACAGCTAAGGAAAAATGAAGCCAACTGTGATAGCAGCAAATCAGGCCCAGGCCAATGCCAATGGCGGCAGCAATGGCGGAAATGGGTCCGGCATTAATATACCCATCAATCGGGAATACATAAACGCTGGACATGGTTCACCGCAGCAACAACATCAGCCACAACATCATCAGCAGCAGCAGCAGCAACCGTATTCGCATCAACATCAGCAACATCCTCAGCAGTTCCAGAATACTTATCCTCAGCCAGCGTATGGTTCACCCAGACAGAATCAACAGCAGCCCCAACATTTTCAGGTGAGTGAACGTACTGAATGGAATGGAATTGAATGAAAGAACTGGCTAATTGACTAACTGATTGACTGACGGACTGACTGACTGACTAACTGACTAAACTGAAACCGAATGGAGACGCAGCGACAGCTACAAAACGAGAGCCTCCCAAGGTTGGCGCCTGGCAAGGTCGTCGCGTCCCCCGTAAATGTATGATTGTTTTTTTTTGGTTTTGGTTTTGTTTTTGTTTTTGTTGCACTGTGTATATGTGGAAATTCAATTACAGTAAAGTCTGGCTAAAGTATACCAAGGTCATTATCCTTCTTACCATAGATATAAAATATTTAGAAGACTTTTCCTTAGTTATGCTATCTTCAGTAGAAAAAAAAAATAGTTGGAAATCTACACAAGCCAAGTTAACTCAAGTTAAGTTCAAGAGAGCAAAGTAATAAGTACATTGAAAACAATTTAAAACAATTACAACAATAACTTAATTGTGTGGCATTTGTAAGCGATAGCAAATCTATATCTATAAGAGGCTTCTCATGTCGCATGAAATGGCTGAATTTTTATAGTACATTTTATAGAATTATTGTAAATTTAATGCTATTTTATGTCAAATGTGATTGCCACTGTAGTTGTAGTCGCTTAGTTATTACACGGTCTTAAATGGCTATAATTTTGATATCGGGCGGACGAACATCTTTGCGTATAAGTCGAATGAATCCTTTATGTGTATCTACAAATTACCTTCAGCGCAATTGCCACTGAAACTTTCTAAATCGCAATAAACAATGCAAAAGTCGTTTTGTGGTTGCGTAAAACCAATAACAACAACAACAACAACAGACCTCCCTCTCTGGATATATGTACATATGTATGTATATATGTATCTAGATGCATATGGATTTATAGTGCATGTGTGCATATGCAGCTAGAACCTAGACTAACAAAGCCAGCCAAGTTGCCTATACCACTAACCACCTTACTGCCACCCTCACCGCTATCCACAACTATTCACAACAGTATGTCAAGTATGTATGCATACACTATTGACCTACTCAGTTGAAGAGGGCGAATTTGGGGGGTGTGTGGAGCGGTGGTTGACAGTATACGCTAGGCAAGGGAGGTCATATACCAACTAGTTAGCTATATGTACAACATATATGTAGTATCTATATTTGTATATATATACATACATCTGTATGCATGATTAATGTGGCAACGCGTGCGGAAATTTACCCAAAGTACAGCTGTTTATTTTTTTCCTTTGGGGCCTAATCTTTTAGTAGATGGTGTTTGTGGCCCCAGTCATACAAATCTATCAAGTATTTTAGTAGATTTGCCAGAAAATATATTTGAAAATTTCTAGAAAAAACTGTTCGCACTCTCTTTCTTTCTCTCTCATCCTGCAACAGTCTATATCTCTCTTTCTCGCTCTCTCTCTCTCTCTCTGTCGCTCTGACTGATTTTTAATTTTTGGCTATATGTATGTAGAAATGTACATATATATTTCTCTCTCTATCTCACTCTCTGTCTCCCAGTTGAAGGTGTATGAGTGTATGTGTGTCTTTGGCGATGTAGGTGGGCATTATATAGTAATATATAATGACGCTTTATATATGTATATATGTATTAAAAGTTGGCAAAAGTCAAGTCAGTTTTCTAAATGTTTAAAACAAGAAAAAACAAAAAAAAAAACTTAACAATAATAATAAAAATAAAAATACGTATACGACATGTGGGCGGCCTTTTTGGTTGCTCAACTTTTTAAAGCTACATACGTGACGTTTTTCTGCGTCACAATGTTATTGAAACGACTGTGGAGTATAAACGTAAGAGTAAGTAAAACCGCATCTTAAGAGAGAGAGAGAGAGAGAGAGAGTTACAACGCAACGAAATTGCGAGAATATGCGAGAAGTAACGATTGCTAGTGCGAGTGCGAGTGAGTGGGCGACTCTTTTATTGTGGGCGCCCCCTCTATATATAAAAGGTCGTGCTCAGCCGGCTGTTTGCTTCATTCACAAACAAACTGCCAGAGAATAAACGTCACAGAGACACAACAATCTATCACATCATCGCTTTTTTCAAGCTAATCAACGGAAGTGCATTGAAATTAAGTGACAACTATTGTATTCGAGAATATTTGTGTGTTTATTGATTAAGTAAACTAAGGATTGTACACAGAGAGACAGTAACAGAAAATAAGTGACTGCGTGTAAGAGAGAGAGAGAGAGAGAGAGAGAGAGACAGAGAGAGACAGAGAATATCAAGCTAGACAAAAGGTAAATAAAATAAAATTTCGAGTAAATTTGCTGATGGGAAAATTGCTCAATTTCAATATTTAAAGCAAACAAACAGCTGTTCATTTATATCGTATTGACATCACTTGTTGTTGTTTGCCCACACACACTCATACATACATACATATGTATGTGTACCCAAGAACACACAAATGCCCATGTCAGCAGATACATTCGATTCTCTCACTGACTCATAATTTTATTTATAAACAATTCGCCAAACACTTTACACCGATTCTTTACACTCAGAGAAACTCAGATTTCATTTTCTTCTATATACATATACACATTAGATCTGAATAAGAACACTCACTATGTTATTATTTCATCAAAACTCTAGCTAAAAATTCGATTTTTATATAATTAATCAGTTCAATTTCAAATGAAGAAATAATGAATTAGGTTTATTCACAAAATCCAGAGCATTCTCGAGTATTCCAAATGGATTACTTAACTGAAGATTTTTCGGTACTTCAAAAGTGTTTTCGGTAAACTGAAAGGATTTCTGTTCAAACACAAATGTTTTTAAGAAATTAAATCTAAAATAAGTTTTAAACATATTTTAAGTTTATTTTTCAGTGTATCGAAAAATAAGCACTTTCTGCTTATCGGATTAACGATGCTCTCCATTTAAACGGTCTTTAACTTGTTTATGTTATGTATATATGTACATACATATATCATTCTGAAATCGGCAAAATAAAAATTCTTTTTCTTTTTCTCAAGATTATTGGCAAACATTTTCACTGACGCATCATTCTAATACATTTGAAAAACACTTAACTAAACATTTACTAAGATTTTGCCAATTGTATTTTCGCAGTCATCTTTTGGTTTTGAACCGGACATGGATATGGACATGGACAATATGTTTCCACGGTCACGTTTGGGGCGCATCCATCACGATCCATTCGCCGGATTTGGTGGTGGGCCAACAACACGTAAGAGGAATAGTTTCCATCATACCCCCCATGTCGATGTTGATGATGAATTTTCTTCCTATTTTGATGATGCTGCAGACTTTGGTTTTCCCCAATTCTCGACAATGGGACGACGCGGTCGCGCCGCTGGTGGAGCGAATCCCATTGATCATGACGATGATTTCTTCCATAGACTGCCATCGGAGTTTCGTCAGTATATACCGGAGGGTTTTGCCACTAGACGGTCAGCGGGCAGCGGTGGTGGAGGCAGTCCGGCCCCAGGTGGCCCACCAACACATCCACAGCAGCAATATTATCAACAGGTGCCACAGCAGTACCATCAGCAACCGGTGGTACCACAATCGCCATCGAAAAACCTTTGCGATGCGGCCATACAAACAGAGGATCCAAATGTTGGACAATCTGAGGTGGATTGTGCTCCTGCTGGTGGTCAAGCATCAGTTAATTTGAATCAACATGGCTTACGCAACACAATGGATATGGGTGTAAAGAGTGTTGCCGAGCAGGATCAGCAAGGGCCGCGTTCTCATTCGGCTCCTCCACCGGAGCAACAGCAGCAGAATTTGCATTACCAGCAACAACAACAACAACAACAGCAGCAGCAGCAGCAACATCACCAGCCGCAACAACAACAGCAACCTGGACAACAGTTTGGCACTCAGACCACACCGCCGCCCCAATTCCACAAGTCATACTATGCCCCCCAGCAGCAGGCGCATCCTCAGCAGCAACATAAGCAACAGACGCCGCCGCCTCCGCAGCAACAGCAACAACAGCCTCAAACACCTGGCGGCAGCTATATACGCACTATACCAATCTTTGTGGAAGGTCGATCGGAACCCATTATTAATGCCCATAAGGAGATACCCAATCAGAATGCTCCACCCAGTGCCCAAGCACAGGCACAGGCCCAGGCTCACGGTCAAGCCAACGCTGCAGCCTCATCCTCTGCCCAAGCGGGCTACTATGCTCCCCAGCAGCAGTCACAGCATTCTCAGCAACAACGTCCCACTCCACTTAATACTCAGCAACAGCAGGAGCCACAGCTTCAGGGAGAGGCAGCCGGCTTGCCACCCCAGACTCCACACACATTGGACTCCATTAACAAGATTCAGGATATTCAGCGAGATGTACTCGATCTGATGGCCAAGGTGGAGCAATTCAAGGGCACACGTCAAGAAAAGGAATATGTCTATCTGGATGAGATGCTCACAAGGAATCTACTTAAGTTGGACACCATTGATACCAATGGCAAGGATAGCATTCGCTTGGCACGCAAAGAGGCCATCAAGTAAGTGTCATCTGAAATCTAAACATTTTGACCCTTATGTAATCCACTTTTCATATTCCTTCCATTTCAATTAGATGCATTCAAGCGTCCATTAATGTTTTGGAGGCCAAGGCCGAAGAGAATGCCAGAATGGCATCTGGTGCAGATCCTGCAACACCAACTGCAATTTCAGCTCCAGAGCAAGCAGAGGCTACACAGGCTAACCCGGAGGCAACACCAGCAGCACCAGCAACACCAACACCATCTGGTGGTGCAACCACAGAACCGGTCACACCACAGCCAATGGATGCTACAAAAATTCATGAGCCGATACCTCTGCCACCGCCACCAACTGCTGCTGCTAATGAGGAGACGCCAGCAGCAGCTGCTGCTGCTGCTACCACTGCATCCGCGCAATTGGAGACCACATCGACGACGTCGGAATGATGAACACAGCGCCTGTATAAGGCGACCGTATCGAAGCAGCTACGCAAATTAACCAAATTCAAATGATGATAATGGGAAAACTTTTCATTAGTTTTTCCTCTCACCCACGAATTCTTAATTTTCAATCTTAATTTAATTTGATCATTTCTTTGAATTTATCCAACGGACAAGCGACAAATTTTTTAAAACACTTTTTCCCCCTCCCTCCCCACACATCCCCTTTAAAAATTAAAACAAATTATCATGAATTAGGAACTGGAAGCTGGCGATAATATTATATATATGCATATATAGTATTATCATGGATACCCATACACACACACACACACACACACACACACACATAGAGAATCATATACGTACTCCATAAACATGCAAATCTCATGTGACATAACGACAAATCGACAAACAAAAAAACATTACATTGTTTAGGAATTAAGAAACAAACAAAAAAGGAAAATTAAAAGTGCCTGCATAGAATTTTTATTGCAATTGAAAAGTTAACAAAGTTATCCAAAATCAAAGTAATCAAAATGCAACGTAAAAAAAGAAGTTAATTACATTACTTTCAAGAGCTGATTATGTTTAAGCCGAATGTTTTTTTTTTTTTTTTTTTTTGATATGCGATATACATATATATAATACTTACGATCAGATGAAAGTTAAGGCAATTAATTGTAGAAGCCCTAAAAACAGGTTCGCAGTATGATCTCATACAAATCTACAGCAACGAATGCGCCTTGTTTGCCACGCCCACTACTCAGCCTGCTGCAATTTCTAATATCGAGACGGCGGCTATGGTGAAGGAGTGGGGTAAGGCGAATGGGTATGGCTGCTTTACCTAGCCTATGACAACAAAATTGTTAAACAAAACTTTATAAAAGAATGAGAAAAATTATACATAATTATTTATGCTACTAATTAATGAAAAAACAAAATGAAAAGAAAAAAACAAATAAATGTAGATATTGTTGACTATATAAATGGGTGATCTATTACTATTATTATATATACATATATATTAATAAACAGTTTGGAACAAGGAAGGGCAAACTCAAGATAAAACTATAGCCTAATAATGGATCGTAGACTTACGATGATTGTACATCTTCAAGATCGATAACCTTAATAGCTATACAAATTTATATTAAAAGGAAATTATCCAAATTTTATAGTTTCGCTATCTGACTTCTCTCTTCTACAGTGTAGCCTTGATTATAAAGGGAATATAGTGTGATCTTTCAATAGTTCCAATTGGAATATGTATTCAACATATATACATGGGGTGCGCTTTCAGAGCTTTGATGACATATTCTGAAAGGTCATGATAATTAAATGACCCGTACTTGTCTTACGTTCAATAACTGTATAGCATGTAGCATGCTGATCAATTGAACGAGAATATCACTATAGCAACTTAATATACTTTGCATAATTCCATCTCATCCAAATATTGTTGCACAATTATCAAAGTTTATTTGACGAAAAAAGTTTTACAAATCTCCATCTATTATACATGTATATATATATATATAAAAAAAAAAGAACAAAACTTGAGTACAAGTATGAATTTGGGAGTCTTGTCATATTACCGATTCTTAAATACTGACTAAAGTTGGATTACATCATATTAGTTAATACATATATATTAAGAAACATTTCATTTTGTGGTTGTTGTTTTTAAAAAAAAGGACGCAACATGGTTTTCATCTATTCTTTCCGTTTTCACAAACTTAAAAGGAATAACATTTAGGCTTGATTATAAGTTCTACGTTAGTAATATATTTATATAAAACATGTGATCGCACGATAAGAAATCGCTTATAGTCGCTATATGTGTATAGTCTGCATTATTGTTCAAGAATGTGTAATTAGAAGAAGGAAGGGATCAAGGGGGGATGGATATGGAGGTTATTATTAATGTATTAATGCATTTGGAGAAAAAAAAAGTGCCCCATTTTGCTTGGCAATTGGGTATACCTTCTCTTCGTTTTGTATTATTATTTTGTATTTAGTTTCAGTTAATGATCTCGACATAGTTAGCCGGAAACAGTCCATAGGTTCCATCGGGTCCAAGCCCCTGCCACCAACCTTCATCAATTTGATCGATATGCGTTATGACATCACCAGGATCGAAGGTTATTTCCGATTCATCGGCAGCCTGATAATCATAAAGAGCACGAGCACGTAGTCCCAAATCGCCCAAAGTCTCCTGACAGATGAAATCATCCTCGTTAACCAAATCGGTTACTGCAAAATTGATATGATTAAAGTAGAACAGAGATTTATATAGCAAATATATGGATAATTACAGGCATTCCTTTCCAGGGTGCTTAGACTTGAGGTTTTGGCCGATTGCGATTGCTGCACTGTCACCGACACTTTGGTGCGCACTTCCTGCTCTTCCTCCTGATAGACAGCCGTGTCGGTTTCATTTGAGGATGTGGTCTCATCTGGTGATTGAGATTGCAGCGAATTGGTTTTACTGTGTGGCGATCTCTTAATAGTCGAGAATTGTTCACTTTCGTGGGCCAGTGGCAAATCATCTGCAGGCTGAGGCTCCTCAATGGCCTCCGGTATGGTTGAGACCACCTCGGCAACAACTGGAGGAGTTGGAATAGTCTCTTCAACTGCGGGTAATGATGGTGTTACTATTGCTGCTGCTGCTGCTACTGCTGGTGCTGCTATTGCTACTGCTGGCTTAATAGGCGACTGGGAGCGTGGTGGTGAAGGCACAGCTGTTTCCTGAGGTTGATTCTGATTAAAGGCATTAATGCGTTGGGCAATGGAATTGCGAGCAGGCTTAGCTGGTGGCTGTGTGTTAAGTCTAGTGGAAAAAAGGCATAGACAAATTAATACAGGGTTAAGTTGATGCTGCTCGACTTATTACTTGGACTGCAGTTGTCCTTCGCTGGTATGCTTGGTAAACATGGCCTTGGCGGCTCCCACACGAGAACCAATCAATTCCCTAGCTTCCTGATTGCGAGCCTGCCGCATACGCTCTGCATCCGTTAAGTTTTGGCCAAAAGCAGCTACCGTTTTCTCTGGGCTCAAGGGTTGAGGCGATCTGGAAAATAAGCATTGGGAATCTTAATAGAAGAAATCATTGGGATTAAAATAAGTCTGCTTTACGTTTTAATAGGCACATGAGCTGGCTGCAACTTGGTGGTGCTTATAATTAGCTTTTCGCGCTCTTTATGCTCTTTCTCCTCGCGAGAACGTTGCTCCTGCTCGAGTTTCTGCAATTCCAATCGTTTGGCTTCTTTTTCCGCTTCAAGGCGACGCTTCTCCTCCGCTTCTTCCTTCTTCCAGAAATCTTGCATAACACTGGCATTGAGCTCTTTGGTGGGTATCACCCTAGTATAGTTGGTTCCCACTGGAGCCTTTTGCTCTTCCATGGCGCCACGCGGCTCCTTGAAGCTATAAGCTGAACTAACGGTGCTTAGCTTCTTTAAGAGACGTTCCAGATCTACATCATCTTCATTGCGCGCATTGATTGTTAAGTGGGCCCCAGATAGTAGATTACCCACATCACGGATATGATTGGCGCAGGTACCTTTGCGTAAAACCGGTGCGCCCTCGCCCTACCAAAGAAAAATAAAATTTAACAAAAACCAAAAATGTTGATAAGTTGAACAATTTGATAAGATTATAGGGAATGACTCACCTGCCAGTTGATGAGCAAATACTTATTTAGCCCAGTTTTTGGATCCTCAATACGTACAAAGGCATACATTATCTTGCCACTATTCAAATCCTCATTGAGTTCTTCCACGCCCCCATCGCCCGATGCGACCAATTTCAGTTCGTTGGTCTGACCCTCATAACCAAATAAGGACCAATTCGTTGGACTCTTGTCATCCAAGACATCTTTCCAGGCGGCCACAATTTGGGCACGATGCTTCTCAAAACTAATGGCCATAATGATGTGACAATCACAATACTGAGGATGATGACTATGTTGGTTAGGGAATGGTGATGGTTCGGGTTACCAATGACCTTGAACAATGCTTACTAAGCCAGATCTTGGCCAGCTTTCACTTGTTATTCACCTTTTTTGGATTTGGGTGAAAGCCAACGCCCCACCAACTAACAAACAGCAACAACAACAACTGCAGCACAACTAACACTGCCGCCTCCAACTTTGGCTTTGTCTTTTAGCTGGAATTTTTAATTAAATCCCACCGACAACAACAACAACAACAACAACGTCTTTGATTGATTTTCCAGTTGGTTGTCTTCGATGTCTTTGCTGTTACAATATGAGTAAAGTGGGCAACAGTTTGCTTTCCGAATGCTATCCGGCGTTTAATAATTTTGAATATAACGGCTTTACAACATTTTAATTAATTTAATTGGTCTAATTTATCTGGGAATTTTAAACTTTTTGTTGTTGCTTGCGGCCCCAGACAATAAACGTGTGACCGCTTCTTTTAATTAAAATAAAGTCCAGAAACTAGGTGGCGCTTATAAAATAGTTCAACTAGATAGTTAACAGGTGGCGCCACTGCAAACCTGCCATATCGATAGTATCGGAAGGCATAATTTTCAATTCTATATTAGTCAAATAAAGTTTTATTTTGTTTAAACAGCTGCTTGTTTCCATTTCAAATAAATGCTTGTATATTTTTATTTCTGAAGCTTCAAATTTGTAAATAGCATTGATATTATCGAAGGTATCGCACCATCAATATTTTTACAACACTAATACGGGTCAGTGTTATTATCGGTATGTCATCAGTTTCCCTATTCTGGTCACACTGATTCCACGGTGAAATTAAACCATACAAAATAATTGTGATCAAATTAAATTAGACCAAAAAGAAATTAATAAAATAAAAAACGGATATATTATAAACATATTTGCTTACTTAGCGCTGTGCTCAATTCAAATCAATCTCATTATATATTACCAACTATTTCAAATTAACATAATATACAACTACAAAAAACAACAAAAAAAAAAACTAAATTGCATTCCCAGTAACAATAATAATTTACAAATACTTTGAAAGCGTCCCACGACAAGAGTCCAGGTGGAGGAGGAGTAGGCGGAGAAGAGGTAATGTTGGCCGTGGCCAGTTTGGATGCGAATTCGGAGTTTTGGATGCTGCTGCTGCTCTGGCCTGGCAACAGACAAAAAAAAATATTTTGGCATTTGTCAGTTGATTTCGTTTCATTGCCAAAATACACCAACAACAAAAAAGATAGAAGCAAAGAAAATCGACAAAAAAAAAAACCTACAAAAAATGTAAAAAACCAAAAAAAAAAAAGTTTCGGCTGCTGCCTCGTTGGAGTCGAAGTCTTTCGGTCCAAAAAACCAAACCTGTCCCAACAACACTGAACTGCATCGTGTGCCTGCAACACCATGCCATACCCATACCCATACCTTACCCCCCCGCAACTGCTGCCCCACCCCCTTTTCAATATCACCACCCGTTCTCCTGGCAACATATGAAAACTCTGTTTCAGGATTTACTTTACTGTAGCTTCCAGAGTCAGAGCAAGAGCAGCGTCTCAGTCTTTGTTCAGAGTCGTTTTTTTTTTTTTTGTTTGTGGTGTGTGTGTTTTTTTTTTTCTTCTTTTCGTTCCATTTACATCCAGTTTGGGGTATCTCACTGCCACAGTGTGTGTGTGTGTGTGTGTGTGTGTACTATATGTGTGTGTCAGTGTGTTTTGCTCTCATGGTCAAATTTCTTTTGCATTTTCAGTGTGAAACTCATGCGGTGCAGATCAAGAAAGAGGAGCCAGCAAACAGCAGCAGCAGCAGCAACAACAACACTATCATCATCATAATCATCAGCCCACATCCCAGATCTCGTGCCCACTATGGAATCAGCCTTAGATGTGCTCTCTAGAGCAGCCACAATGGTGCAGAATAATGCCAGCGGTAAGTTAAATAATCCAAAAAAAACCCAACAAAAAAAAAAAGAAAATTAAGAAAAGAAACAAACTTAAACCAAAACCTACCTAAACTTGCCCATTAACTAATTCTCCTTAAAACCAACAACCGAAATGGTCAACAAATGTTTTTTTTTTCGAGGGGGGGTTTTTTTCTTTTATTTTATTTTGTTGTTGAATTTTTTTATGGCTTTCACCTTTGAGCCGAAAGTATTTCAACAATTTTTGTGTAGTTCTGTGGAAGTTGTGCCCCAACTCCTCCCTCCTGCCCATTCATTCTCCATGCTCATCCATGTCCCATAACTGAAGCATGATTCATGATGATTGCAACAAGGCGACGACGACGACGGCGACTGCCACATGACATCTTCTTTGTAACTAAAAAGGCTTTTGGAGCGAACTGAACACAACACAACAATATTAACACACACAGACAGTGATCGAAATAATTATTCATACAGACTGAAACAGAAATTTTGAAATGACATGAGTCATTTAAATGAAATTTAAATGGATTCCAAATGAGTTTGAAAATTCCCTAAACGAAAATAAACAATTAAACAATGTTGAACAACTAATTGTGATAACGAGTCAGAAATTGATATAACAATAGCATGCTAAATAAAAAAGGCAATTGTACATATGTATATATCAGATATATATATATGTATGTACATATGTATATATTCAATATGTACATATGCCTGTATGTTAAATATTTGTTTTGATATATTTGAAATATTTATAGAAACAAAACAAATAAAAAAAGAACAGAAAGAAGACAGAATATTGTCGTCTATTAGGTTAACTTTTATTCGTCCACAAATAATGATTATAATTCATAAATTGCAATTAAAATCTTTAAATATGTTATAGATTGAAGGGCATTATATAATGCCTTTTTAATTTGGCCCTTTTCATATACCTCAAGACAAATTAAATCAAAAGTAGGTTAGCTTATCAACTAATTGCATTAAGGGTATGCATGCACCAAGATCGCCGAAATGCATGCAACAGTTAAGCGAGGCTTGTGCAAATCTTAATCTCAGCTTGGGGAACGAACACAATGGGAAAGTAATAATCATTTACTATATTAAATAAACTATAGATTGTAGAATAAACTTATATTACTATCATATATATGTTTAATAGGTAACCAAAATGTATATAAATTTATTTAAATATGTTTCAATGTAGAGTATATCATAGGGGGTAGTAGCCCCATAGAAGCCAACTGAATTCGCTTTCCCCTAGGCCACAAATGTGAACTTTTCTAACGTGAATATGATTCTTTCAATGTGCCAAAAGTTGACTTTGAAATTGAAACAAATCGTTGCAAATTCTTTGCCCACTCCATAGCTATAACAATATTTACAAACTATTTGACAACTACATAAGTTGTATATACATGTATATGTATATATAGTATATAGTATATGGTATATGGTATTATTCCAAAAAGAGCAATGTGACTACACAAGGCACCGACCAACAACAGCACTCAATGTATCTGAGAAATGTTTTATTTTTGTACAAAAACAAATGACAACAAAACATTCCAACAAAATGAGTTTGCGGCGCATTCCGATTCCGATTTTCATAAATGTGTCAAATGCCGCATTTTCGACGACAACCCGAACGACATATATATACATATGTACATATGTATGTCTATATATGTATGTTTGTACATATGTATATGTGAGTGTGGGGTACGTCCGTCCAACTGACTCTCTTTGGCTTATCAATAGCCCCAGGGCAGGCGGTCCGATGAGCACGAATTGTGGATGGCCACAAATACTGAGATATGTATACACACACACACACACATAGTTAGTTGCATACATGTGTTGCACATTTCTGTAGTGGCTACATATCTTTGAAAATACATATATACATAACCATATACATATGTATATATGCATATAATGTATATGTATAAATTTGCAATTTGCATTTTGCCGAACGCGCGACAAACAAAACGCGCAACAACGCTGCCGCGTGACATGCCAAAGAGAACTTTTGTGTGTGTGTTTTTTTTTTTTGTTTTTGTTTCATTTTTTTTCCATATATATACATATGTATATATACATATATACTATATATATGTATATAAAGAAAACAATTTAAAAAACTCAATTTGATTAGGCATGTTCTGAAGTTTATTAATTGCACAATTAAATAAACAAATGTGATAAGCTCACGATATTAAGAATAAAGCAACAACAACAACGAAAAAAAAATTAAATTATAATAATAAAAAAAAAAAAAAAAAAAAAGAATTGGAGCAAAAAAAATGAAACTGGAAACATGCAAATCAAAAGAGGAAGGAAACAATACCGACACGACTTTCTCACAAATATATGTATGTATACACAAACATATCTCAATCTCTGACTGCCCACCCCCCCCTCCGCAATGTGTAGATTTATAAATTCTTTATACATTCCTCGGTCAAACTGCCAACCGCCCCACCCCCTGCTGACATCCATGCCACAATGGTTTTATCAACAACAATTCAACATATTTGACAAATTCCTTTGGCAAAATATGCGTACAGCTGTCAACACAGCCACCAAAATTTATTTCATATTCAACAAAAAATGAACGAAATATATGAAAACAAAATCAACCAAAATATTTGGGAGCAAGCAAAACGCTAGCGTTTCCCAAGCGTTTTCAAAGTGTTCAAAATATATATACACATCACAAAATATCCATAACCAGAAGGTGGCAATATGTGATAGATAAGAGATAAACAAATTATTTATATTGGACAATTTTTGAAATAATGTTGGGAATAAATGTATACATACATACATATGCAGGGGCGGATCCAGAGGCAAATTTTGGGGGGGCAACTCACTATTTAAAAGTGTCTATGTGTTAAAGTGCTTCATTGAAGAACATTGTATTCTTCGTGTTAGAAACCTTTTGGGGGGGGGGGGGGGGCGGGGGGACTCTCCCCCAGTTCGCCCCCTGGATCCGCCACTGTACTTATGTAAACTGAAAGAGATTCCAAGGAAAGTGTTCTAGTCGGTTGAACAATTAAACAACATCTAAAATCAATCACTTTTATAAATGAGTAAAGATCATTAAAAATTATTTCTTAATTGCTAAATTTGCTAATCTATACAAGTTGTAAATTTATTTATTAATTTATATACATAACTTAAATGGGTAACAAAGGTAACAAATTATATTGAATCAGTTGGACTTCCTCTAGTAAATGAATATTAAGAAAGGTACAAAAGTTCTTCAGTACTTTTCAGCTTATGATTAACCCAATTAAAAGAAAAAGATAACAACGAAACGAACTGTGACCAACCTCAATTCAAAATTTATAAAGCATTTTTCCAAGTTCTTTGGAAATTTTTAAACCTAAGAGGCCAGTTAAAAGAGATTCTGCTGTACTTTATCTTGGCCAATTTTTCATTAAATTTGAATTGTACATATCTTAAGCAATATTTTGCATCCTTTTATCTTCTAGTAATGATGAAGATAATGCCAATGCCTTGGGAATTCAAATTCAAAGGGTATTCATTTTATTCCAAATGTCTTTGGCATAGAATTTCTTATGCGTTTCTTTTGATCAAAGCAATTTTTGCATTGCCCCTGAACCAAAAACACACAAAAATTCTGCCGATCAGATGCCGATTTTTGTTCATCGTCACCACAAATTTGATTGATCAGCAGCAGCAGCAGCTCAACGAAAAGAAACAAAAACAAAACAAAACAAAAAAAAAATGTGAAGAAAATGAAAATGCAAAATGTCGTTAACCTGCGCATGATTAATGAATTTGTCATAATCGAACATAACATTCTGGTTCTTCATAAATCACCGAGTTGAGGGAAAAAAGCGGGTCGATTGGTCGATTAACGCAAGAAGGGCCCTTCCATTAAACTATACATACATACATACATGTGTCTATATATTTGTGATTTGTTGAACTTGGTTAGGCCTCATAATTAATAAACAAATAAGTTACCAGCACACACACACACACTCGGACACACTCATAAAAAGCAAGAAAAATTGTGGCAATTTTGAAGAACAGACACACAGCTGGAGATGGACGCGGATTTGGTTGGTTTGTAGATTTCGTTGTGGATGTGGGGCTCATCAGGTAATTTACATGGCCTTTCAATTCTCCAATTCACAGCAACACCAGCAACAACAAACACTCTCTTCCTTTTACTTGGACAGCAAACGGTGCACATAATTGCCACAAAATCTCGACCAGAAGAGAAGCAAAAGAAATAGAAAACCAGTTTGCCAGTTTTGCCTAGTGCGCTGGACTTGGTTGGGAATGGGTTTTGTGGATATGGCAATGGGTATGGGGATGGGGATGGGTATTACTTGCTAAAGCTTTGGTACCTTTCTTTTCTGCTGCTGCTACACGCTAACATGGGCGTAGACAGGATTAAAGAAAAAAGTTTATTGTGTAAATCGAATAAAACTTTGTACATTTGTCGATCAAAGTTAGAAAGCTTTTCCTCTATGGTAACACAAAAAGGATTTCCTTTTTTTTGTTATTTTTTTTTACTACCGTTTTTGTTTAGTTAATGTTGTGTATGATCAAGACTCCGTCTGTGATCATTTGTATCATAGTTTTTCCTTATTTTGAAAACCAATTTGGCTATCTTAGAAACTTTATATAGAAATCAAATTTACTTGCACAAAACAAGAAAAGCAATCATTTTCATTACCTTAAAATTTATGCTAACAAATGTGGACTTGGTTTGTTTTTAGATAGTTTTCCGATATATCCTATGGATAACATCGATGTTTTCAACTGATTTTGTAGAAATTATAACATTACAAAACATCAACTTTCAGAACTTATCTATAGTAAAATGAATCCATACATTCTTTATGCTTAAATATCTTTGATAAATAAGGCCTTGTCTATATATATATACGTATATCTTCTTCTCTGCTGATTCAATATATCTGATCCTTTGTTTATTTAAGCAAATTGATCTTCTTCTATTTGTAAATATTGTTTCTCTGATGACTAAAAAACTCTTTGTAAACGTTTTAGTAAATAAATAATAAAGGACGTAATGGGGGGGGGGGTTTCCCTTTCATAGCCGTCCTCCCCTTTTTGCTACACCCATGATTATTGTTGTTGCTGCTGTGTTTGGCTATTTATTTATTTGAACATAACATTTGCCTATTTGCCATAAATTTTCGCGCGATTCGAGAGCGCAATTTCCCAGCCGCCTGGCTACCAAATGAAAGTTGCTTATCTCTCTAAAGTTATCAATAAATACATATACATATATACATAACTGTATATGTATGTATATATTCTCAATAGTAATATCAACAACTTGTTGTGTTTGTATGTATTTCCGTCACCAATTTCATTAAATATTGAAATTCAATTTTTTTTTTTTAACCAATTTGAATTTGTATTTTTGGCATTAAAAATTTTTCTCACGCCTGATTTAGCACCGGATGATATTTTATAATGACAACTATATTTATGTTATTGTCAAACTTGGCTTGTTTTTTTTTCTTTTTTCTTTTTTGCTATTATTTTTTCTATCATCGGTGTTGTTGTTGTTGTTGTAGCTGCTGTTGCCGTGTGTTCTATACAATAATATCGGAAACCAGTTTCTTTCAAATTGCGCGCACGCTCGCGTTTTATATTTAAATTTTGAACTGGTTTACTGCTGATTTGTGTGTCTTATTTTTGCCATTCTGTTGTTGTTGTTATTATTATTATTATTGTTGTTTTTATGTACCCACAATATATATATATAAGATTAAGATTGTTCACAAAAAAGAAACAAATATAATTTGTCTTTTATCGGCATCTTTCTGGAGTCGTCTTTGAGTCATTCAACAAAAAGAAAAAAATTAAACTAAAAAAAATAAGAGAACTCTTCTTCTATTACATAGATTTTGAACTTCCGTAGTACATAGTGTATGCATGTGTGTGTGTGTGTGTGTGTGTTACACTTATTACAGTGACCCATATTTGGTCTATTTCATCTTTCTTCTCAAATTTCTGTGCCGATTTCTAAACAATCAAGAAAACTACAAAAAATAAAAAGTAAACCAAAATTTCAATTAGCAAAGCATTTTCCGGGTCTCCAATTTTTATTATTCTTCTTTTTTTTTGTTTTTGTTTTTGTTTTAATAAAAATTATACTGAATTGCTGCTTAGGTTAGCAATTGTGTGAAGAGAGTGAGAGAGGGGGGAACTAAAAACTATCAAATGATATCTCATATTGAGCAAACAACAACAATAAGAAAAAGTCTGCTGGATTGGCCAATTCTTATTTGATTGTGAAATGATTAATTCAGAATTGACATACTATTTGATAGAGTTTAGGGAATGATTCAGAAGACATTTATCTCAAAATTCGAATCCAACCACCCCCCCCTTCCCTCCCTCACCTATTAGGTAGAAAACTTTCTTGCTAAATTTCTTGGTATATCCACGGGAATTAGTACTAAATTGGAAATACATACAATCTATATTTATATGGAGAAGACAGCTTTAAGGTAGAATAAACCCATTTATGTCGTTCTCTATAATTACAGGGTATCAGTATCAATTATAAATTTCTAATGAAATTCCCTTAAGTTATCTGTTCTTACCCACCACCTGGCGACATGTGGCTATCATTATTTCCTTTGTCTTTTTAATAGATAATACATATGTATGGATGTACATAATATACAGATACACACATATGACATTAAAAAACAAAAGGGGGGGGGGGACAATAAGGCGTGGTCCTTATTGTAAGATCAAGTTCTATTATTTACATAAGAGAGAAATCTTTTAAGTGGAAAATTTAACAAGTCTAAGATAAAATAATGCTGAATCGCTTTGATATGAATTTGCTAAACGGAGAACTTTATTTTATAAAAGTTAACTGTAAAGAAGATCGATTGTACATATGTATGTATGTATATTTAAACCCTTTTTCCTTTGCAGTACAAAATCAAGTCTAGTTTCTCTTCTTATAACCATATGCAAGATCTTGGTGGACCCTTATTTGTCCCACTTTTAGAGTCATTAACTCATTTCCTTTTAGCATAAAGCAACTTATCATCCTATCCGGTTATCGGCATGGCTATGGATACATCTACCAATATATCTATATATGTACATATATACATACATACATATGTAATGTATTGTTTATTTCTTTGTTCATTAGGGATCTCTAAAAAGTAAGAAAAAAAAAACTTTGCCTACTTTTTGAAGTCTATCTTCTTTTTTTTTTTTTTTTTTTGTTTCTTCTTTCCTGACTATTTATTTATTCTTTGTTTGGCTTGGCTGTAATTTGTTGCCATTGTGTTGTTGTTGTTGTTGCTGTTGGCCTGGGCTCTTCTGCCTGTTATTGTTGTTGTTCTTTTTTGTTGTACCATGATTGCCATTCGATTTGACCTCGTTGCGCATGCGTGCGCATGTTTCACGCTACACTAAAAATTTTCGCACAAAACAACAACAACAACTACAACAAAAAAGGCACAAATAAGCAAATGCAAAAAATTAAAAAAAAAAAAAAAAACTTCTAAAGGTAATTTCCAGTGCAACGATACTTAAATACCCTTAAAATAGATCTTTATCAAACTGAAAAATCGAAAAACTGAAAAAAAAACTGTATCTTTGAAAATATTTTGAAAACAAGGACATCATAGGTTTTTTCAAGAGAAGCTTTTATATACAGTGACTCAAAAAAGTTTTGGCACACTAGAAACTACTACTTGTTCCTATGAATAGTTCCCTTTTCATAGTATTAGCCTCTTCAACTTATTATAGTAGTCTGTCTGATCAAGGAGGTCCATGTCTAGAGTAAATCTATTTGAAATCTAATCGAATTCTAATCAAAAGTATATACATATATAGATATATAATCTTTTCACTTTTTTATTTTGTTGTATACAAACGTTGCTTCAATTCCATAATACCCTGCATAAAAGTGGAATAAACTTGCGCTTGCCGTTTGATGAGTAAGCGGCAAAAATGTATAGACTGTCAGGCCACAGCTACTACAACTTCTCCCCCACCACCACCACCTCCTTCTCTCTTCAATTCGTCAATCCATTTTTTTTTTTACATATTTGGTTGTTTAATTTTCGGTTTGTTTTAGTTTTTTTTTTTTCTTCTTCTGTTTTTAAAAAAAGCCACGCAACAGAAAATTGCACATAGATTAGGAAATTGACTGAATGAAAAATCGATCGATCGATTGGTGATCGATTCGTAAGATCAGCTGAGCTTGGGCAAGCCAGATTAATGAGAATGACGATGACGATGATGGCAACACTAATACACGTACACACACTCAAGACTGGATTCGATTCTGTTTGTTGTTGTTGCTGTTGCTGTTGCTGCTCTTTCTGTTGCTGTTGCAATTCATGTTAACCTGGAGCTGGTGCTGGGGTTGGGGTTGGTACTGACGCTGGAGCTGGGGCAACAACAGTAGTAGTTGTACTACAAATCGGGCGTAAAATTTCATGGGCCTGCTATTGAATTAAAAACGGGTTTGATCTGCCACTCTCATGCATTTCCCCTTCCCTAGCCTTCTTCTCATTCGCTTACTATATAGAGCTATGGCTTTTGCTTCTGTTTGTTGCCGTTTTGCTGCTGCTGCCGCAGTCGTTTTGTTGCTGTTGTTCTCTAAGCTGGTTGCAGCAATGGCTGCTGCTGCTGCTGCCGTTGCTGCTTGCTACAACAATTGGCAAACTAACCAAGTCAAACTACTACTACTAAGCCATAGCCAAAGTGAAGCTTAACCATAGCCAAAGCCAAGCCCCAAATGCAACCAACATAAAAGAAACGTGTAGCACTCTGTCCGACCTATTGTATTTTTTTTTGTTTCATTTATAAGACTCTGCTATTGTGACAATTCTTGGGGTATAAACACTTAACTATGCCAGTTAGCCAGGTTAATAGAGACACATATATAAATATATTTTGTCTTGTATCTAGAAAAATAAAACTATATATACTATAAAGATTCTACAAATATAGATATAGTATTCGAATTGAATTCGATTAGTATCTCTCTAATCTTTGGAGTAATAGCAAAACTTTCCATTGACTGTTGTATCTCTAATTGGTTAGAACGTACTTATATATATGTATGTATGTATGTATGTATGTAGATTGTACGTACTATACCCTCCGGCAGTATCTTAGAGTGTACTAAGCTTCGTTCCGATTCATTGCTAACCTTCCTACATATATGTATTTATTTTCATATACCCTAGAAAAAAAGTAAATGGCATATTAGGATTACCCAATAAGATTCTCAAATACAGTTGAAATCTAAAAGAATGAGAGAGAGAGAGAGAGACAGGACAAGAGAGAGAAATATATAAAAAGAGAAGAAGTATACTTCAGTAACTCGAACTTCTTTCATGCGTATTTTCTCTAAAATGATTAGAAGTAGAGCGAAATCTCCATAGAAATCGATTTGCCCAACTTATAGACTGCTTGACTCTTTCTATATAGATACAGGGTGTTATGCAGTCGGCGCTTATTTCGATTGCAATTGGTTAGTTTTCTTGTTTTGTTGCCATTTTTACTAGCTTGCTTTACAGCGCGCCCATACAGACCAAGTTAACTATGAGCGTATGTTTAGATGTGTTTATACTTGTATTTGTTTGTTTGTCTGTTTGTTTGTGGCAAAAAGCTGTGAGTAAACATTATAATGAGACTCCAATGCAATGACCGGGCCCACAAAAAACAAAAAAAAAATAAATAAATAAAACAACAACTAAGAAAAAAAAAAAATGAACAAAATGAGAAAAGAAAAAGAACGCCCACGCCATGTGCTAAAACCAAAGAAAAAAAAAACCCAACCCAAGATCCAAAAAGACAAAAACCAAAACTAAAAAAAAAATTAAAAACCGTCTTTATGCTACGGACTGTGGCCAATTTCCAATTGCTGTAGATTTCGTTACCCTTTTGTCCAATTTGCCAAGGGAGTTTGTAAGTTGTAGGCGTGGCAGCTTGGCATCCTACAAAGATCTAGAGGCGTTCACTTTTCTTCCCTTTTGGTGATTTTTCTTTTTTTACTTAAGGTTTTATCTCTCTTTTTGTTACCCATTATACCCATTGGGTTAAAGGAGGGTATGTTGAGTGTTGTTAAAAGATAAAGCGAGATATATTTTTGTCCCTATTAATATGTATGTATATATAATCTTGTTCAGCTGCAATAGCTGATATGATGCAGTTTATCTAAATTCTGTGATATTTAATAGTAAAAACAGGAAATAAAAGTTTCTTCAACTACTGGACAATAGGTGTGCTAATGTGTCCAATGAGCGAGATAGCATGAAGAAAATTTCAATGGTAGTTCAACTATGCGTATACTTAATATAGGGTATATAGAAGCCGGGATATTTATTTACCATACGACCCGCCATTCATTTCAATTACAAAATCACCAAAGCAAAGAAAGCAACAGAGACAAACAGTCGAAACGGAAATTGGTAAGAGAAATAAAAGAAAAACAACAGCAGCAGCAGCAGCAACAACAACAACTGGCGCAAGTGCAAATGGGCGGGCTTAAAACTTTACACAGAAAACGAACTGCGACGACGGCGACGTCCCATGGAGAGCACAAATCAAAAGAGAGTGAGAGAGAGCGAGAGAGAACGAACAAGAGAGAATTAACGCTAGTTCGGGCGCTCATAACGAAGACGCAACGAAGCTTTCAAAGTTCGCCCCAATCCCCAAAGTTTTTCAGTCACAATCTTCAAGTCGATGCGATCGGTTAGAGATCAGTTCGAGTTTGCACGTTGAAGCCGCGAGTTGTGTTTATGATTTGGAGTAGAATAGAGCGCGGATTCTAAATGAGAGCTAAAGTTCTACCTATTGAAAAGCCAAGTGTGGATTCAATATATACATTACTACTACTATTTATGTGTGTATGTGTGTGTGTGTGTGTGTGTGTGTGCTTGAGTGTCTCTGAAAGCGAAAACTAAACAAGTTCAGTCAGCGGATCGTTGTTGTTGCCGTTGCGCCGCTACCGCTGCCGACGTCCTCATCGTTGTCGCTGTCGTCGATTTCTATGCAAATTATTACTCAGAAGAAAAAAAAAAGAAACATATAAAATAAAGCGTGCTATTTTTATTTCGCTAAATGTCGACTTGGAGCTGCGAGACTTACCAGAGACTGTAATCCGAGTCGCTAGCCACGAACAGAGCTAAAAAACTCCACCAACAACAAAAGAACACAATACAATAATAATAATATAAAAAGGAAAAAAAAAAATAAATAAATAATTGAAATACAAAAAGAAGAAAAACAGATTGTAAATGTATCTACATACATATATACTCTTGCGACTCTAGAAACAAACACAACAATTAAAAAGCAACAACAAAAATTGTGATTTAAGTGCGTGCATTCGTCTGTGTGTGTTTGTGAGAGAGCGGGAGACAGAGAAAAAGAAAGGGCTACGCAGAGAACTAGAGAAAAAAGACAAAAAAAAAAAACAAAGTTTGTTTAATTGTGTGTGTGTGTGTTTTTTTTTTTTGTATTTGTTTGTTTGTTTTAAAAAAGTGAACAACAAAAAAAAAACAATGGAATGGAATGATATGATGCAAATTGCATTAAACTCATCAACATCCTCATCGGCAGCATCCTCTCAAGCCAGCTCGCCCACAACATCAGCCACAGCAACATATCCATTCCTATCCGAATTGGATAGCCACAGATTGGCGGCGACACGAACATTCCTCACTGCCGCCTTCAAGAGCCACCAGCAGCAAATGCAAAAGAAGCGAGAATACCATCATCATCATCAACCGGAACAACAATTGAAACAACGGGCACAACAGGAACAATTGCAACAAATAATGTTGTCCACATATCATCATCATCATAACTCCAATATGGCAAATGGTTTGATTTGGCAACCGTGGCTCGATTTCCAACAGGGAGCTGTAAATGAATTGCAACAACAGCCATTCCAATTGTACAAAGGTTGGTCTTCTTTTCTCTTCTCTCACTGACGAACACATCTCAAATGGAGAACTGACCTCCAAAAAACTGTCCAAATGAACATGATTTCTAAGCGGAAGATAGATTTTTCAACAGAATTTATATCATAATTTCTATAAATGCACATCTATACTTGAGTGTAGGTTGGGGGGGAGGGCAGATCAGCTTTAATGAGAACCATTTTGCTAGTATTCTTTTTTTTTTTTTTTGCCGGAAAAGGTTTTCTCTACAAATTTGGTAAAATTATCCATTGGTGCATGGAATTTGACTCTTTGCTAAAAATCTTTTAAATGCTAAAGTTTAGTTATAATATCGAAACTAGAAACTGATTTTATCTTTAAATAACTATATACATATATATAGATCTCTATGAAAATTATTGTATTCATGAACATGTTCTTTTTGTTGAAGAGAACAAAAACAAATTTACCAGTTCAAATTGATTATTCTTATCGTTTAAACTTCTTGTTAAGTCTAAAATGATAAGAGAATAATCTCTTACTCTTCAATATTAACAAGAAAAAACTGTTGATATTTTATATCCATTTTGAAATTGGAACTCAATAAAATAAAAAAGTTCATTTCTATTCAAAATACTCATTTTCAAAGATGATATATAGACATAGTTTTTATACCCTGTACCTTTTGGGTAAAAGGGTATATTAAAGTCGCTAAAATGTATGTAACAGGCAGAACGAAGCATTTTCGACCCCATAAAGTATATAAATTCTTGATCAGCATCACTAGCCGAGTCGATTCAACCTTGTCCGTCTGTCCGTCCGTAATTATTGAAAACTTTATTGTCCTAGTTTTTGCTTTGATTATGAGGAATAAATGTTAATCTCATGCTCAGATATATGTCCTTAATTTAGTATCAACAATTAATCATCCCTATAGATATACTCACTTCTTTTCTAGGGGGTATCAGAACCAACATACTTCATTTGTGGCTAAACTATGGCCCCGGCCCTCTCCGTATATTTTATTTTCGCAAACTATCACGTTGACTCGACTTGTGTGCAGTTCACTAGAACAACAGAAAGACCGACCCCATCCCACCATTATGGGTCTTTATTTCTTAACTTTTAGGGCAACCTATCGCTTTCTAGTCATTGAACCTCTGCTCCATATTACACCTGTTGGTCACGTGAAACTCAGCATACAGAGCACGGTCAGAGCAGCACCCTCCATTGCTCAATGCTAAAGTTCAGATGGGACAGAGGGGGGGCTGAGACGGGTGGACTATTTATGTACGTGCCCATTGCCTGGGCACTTGCTTAATGAATGAAAATCAAACACGGATACAATATTCTTGAGTGTTATTTATCCAAGATTCAATTGTATAGAAAGGGTGAGACTTTTGCGTGTAGATAGGAAGTGAGGGAGATGGACACTCGTTGAACCGATGGGGTGGAAGGTATTACACCAACATACATACATACATATATACCTATAGGCTCTTGGACGTGCCAATTTAATGTCGTCGTTGTCGTCGTCATCATCGGCGTCGTCGTCGTCGTCGTCAATCGGTTACGCCAAGCTGACCATTGACGTCTACTCAATTTCATTTGGCTTGAGGTGGAAAATTGGTAATGAAATTGGCAACACAGTGTCGTAGTAGTTGTTGTTGTTATTCCTGTACTTGTTGTTGTTGTTGTTGTTTTAACGCCCGACACCGGCTGTTCCACAATTGGATTAAATTCGATTGGCTCCGATCGACGTCAAGTCCAACCCCAAACCCCAGTTTCAATCCCCCTTACCATAGCATCAAATCTGGCGCTCCAGCCGCCTTATCAACTGCCAGTTCTGAGCCGTCTCCCATTCACTGCCCTCCTACCCCCTTCTCCTCTTATATATAATTGGCCACATTGCACAAATCATACAAATGCTTTCAATTACATGGTGACGCCAAAAAAAAAAAAAAAAATAGCAAGCGAAACGAACCGAGCGCCTGTTTAAACATTAAAACCTCCATTAGACAAGTCATGCAGGAGGGGCAGGGCATATGCGGGTGAGGCAAAACGAATGGTGAATGGGTAAGAGTGAGGGGTTTTCGGCTGCTGTGTTTCTGCTGCTGCTGCCGCTGCCACTGTCGGTGCCTCTGCTCTGGTGCTTGGCTCGACTCCAATTTGTTTTTATTTTTTTTTTTTATTTTTTTGTTAATTTGTTGACATATTAAAACCAGATTTGCAATCAAGTCGTAACAGGGCGGTGTGGTGCAGTGATGGCGGCAGCTTGGCCAAATGGGGGCGGTGTGGTTAGGGGAAGCTAACAGAGTAACGGGTTACGCGGCGACAACGAAGACAGCGGCGTCGGCGGCGGCGGCGGCGTATGACTCATAAGCCGGCGCGAGAAATAATATAAATAATGATAAACGCCTGCGAGACCGACTGATCGAGCGACCAACCGACCGACTGACAAAAACCCAACAACCAACTTGTTTGCATAAGCAACAAATGTGTATTGTTGTTGTTGTTGTTGTTGTTGCTAGTGTTGTTTGTGTTAGCGTTTGCTATTTGTAGTGCAATCCCCATGCCATATAAGTCGAGTATTTCCACTTGAGTTTCGTTCGTTCTCTTTTCTTTTTTTTTTATAAATAAATCTGAAAGCTTGCTTTTGGATTTCATTTGATACCCTAAAGCCATACCTATTAAAAATGACAAGCATTTGCGATCCTATAGTGCAGATATGTTTATATATCATTAACAGATTCTTGCATTGAAGGAATTTTTAATAGATCTTGGTTTACATTAAAAAGTCATATAGAAAAGCAAATAGATTTAAGGTTGATTCAAGATAATATACATATATGTATATATATCCATTACATATCCATTGCTTGATATATATATTTCGATTTTTATATACTATTTAGGGATATATTCAATTCCAAACATATTTCGATTTTATTTAAATATATCTAAGAAATTGCTTAACCAATCGCCTTCTCTTTTCCTTTGAAATTGTTAACAAAATTCTGTTTTAAAGCGTATAATCTAGTCGTCGTTTCCATTTATCTAATGGAATATTTATTCATTTTTGTTTTGTCTGGGATTAGGCCGACGATTTACGGAATCAGCTAAAAGTCTCAGATGGGGGGGAGAAGGTGAAGATCAAAGCTAAACCAAAGAGTGCAAAAAAGGTTCGAATTCATTTGAATTTTAACAATTTGCCTTTTTATGGTTAATAAAGTTTTATTTGTACAGAAGTTTTAGTTGTTGAAATAATTTGCATAATTCATAGATCTCTCAACTGAAACCTTAAGTTCGTGCTAGAATACAATAATATATCGCATACGATTTCATATTCATCCAAAATTAAACTTTCTTCATTTTATTAGCTTGTGGTTTTCAGATTCATTTGCCTAATAATATGTCTATTAAGGAGTTAATTTAACTAAAGTACAGTTCTCAAAATGTGTAATACTTTTTTTTTTTGAATAAGATTTGTATCTCTCTGTATGATAGATTTAACTAATGATAGCTTTCCTGTCTGTCACTCTGTTGGTTGTGGCAAACTTTTGCCCCTTTAGCTCCAATTAGCCGTAGACAGAAATGATTATAAAAAGCTTGAATATGTCCAGCAGCAAAAAATTAAACAAAATAAATAAATAATACAGAAGAAGGTAGGAAAAGGCACAAAGAAGAAGAAGATAACCAACAGCAACGAGAAAAAAAAAACAAGGGGGAGCAGCCTTAAAAAGAAAGCTTCGCATCGTCGTCACCATCGTCGTCGTCGTCGTCGTCGTTGTTGTTGCTGTTGTTGCTGTTGTAGTAGTCGATGTTGATCCCCCAACCCAAAACGACAAGCGACGTCCAACGACCGGAAATGTGCAATAAAATTTGAATGTTTCTTTATTATTATCATCATCCCCATCATCATCCGCAGCCGTAGCCGCAGCCGCAGCAGCAGCAGCAGCAGCGGGAGCGGGAACAGAATCAACATCCAGAGCCAGAGTCTCCTCTCTTAGTATGTTGTGTCTGTGTTCGTATTCATGTTGCTTGTGTTTTGTATCATCTCTCTTGCAACTCTTCACTCCACTTGAGACCAGTTTTTTTTTTGTGTTTCCATACAATCTGCTCTCCGTGACGCAGGCGCAGAAATAATAAATTGCAGCTCGCGGTGACGTTGCCAAAAACAGGACAACAACAACAACGACGACGACGACGATGACGACGCGTTGCAGCTTGTACGCCACAACTACAACTTCAACATAAACACCAACGCCACCGCCTTCGCCTCTATACCAGTTCCAGTCCAAATCCCATCCCATTCATTCATTCATTCATGCGTTTGCCCGACCAATCGACTAACCCAACCAACCGACCGACCAGGCTCAAATCTGCTCGAAATGTGCGCACAGAAGTCGCCTGACTGGTTTTTTGGTGTGCCCCTTCGACTTTTTGTTCCTCTGTTTTTCCGTTTTTTCTTTTTTTTTTTTTTTTGGCTCCAAGTTGTGCGCGCCCCTTGGGCTGAGATCGTTTGGGGTAAGAGATCCGACTTTATTCTGGGCAGTATTTTTTCTTTCCTTAGCCAGTTCTCTTTTTAACAGATAAACAATTTTGCTTCCTGTGCACTGAGCACAAAATTGTACAACAAAAAAAAAGAAAATGAGCAAAGTAAAAGTTCAAATATAAAAAACATTCACCTAGATCTTAATTTGGAGCAAAATAATGAAAAATAATAATGCTAAAGACGTTAACTTACACAATCTTTTAGTTGTAGATCATAACCCGATAAACAAAGGATCATGCGAGAGTATAATGAATCTTCTGGTATTATCATTTTATAATTTTGATTTTATAGCCAAATGGTAACAATTGAAATGTTTTGCAAACTAGGTCAAAACTGTTTGCAAATCGAAACGAAAATGAAGCAAGATCGATCTTCTACCTAAATCTGAACGATTTACGACTTACATAGATTAACTTCCATTTATATATTTGCAAAATATGTATACAAAAATACCGTTAATAACGGTTTAGTTTAGTTATCGTACATCGATAATTGTGTTTGACTAATTAGTGTCCTACTTCTTCTCATCTTTGTTGGTTTTCAGTTTTGGGTTCTTTCATTGGTCAAAGGCCACTATGAAATTCAATTGAAATCATCAGCCCATGGCTCGTATCACATCCATCATCCCAATTCTACGAATCATCCGCCCCACAAATCAGAAAAACCTAAACCCACACACGCACACACACACAGACAGACACAAGTTTTGCCAGACTTCCCACGCCAAAACACAACAAAAAAAGAAAAAAACCAAACAAAACAAAACCTCGTACGATATTCCTCCATCAAGAAATTGTTAGGCCAAGCACGTTTCGCTTTAGTCAGACAAGAAGAGATTTTTTTTGCTCAGTGTAAGCCACACACTCACACTAACATACACACACACACACACACACACACGCTAGGAATGATCGTAGAAAAACGAGTTTTCTTAGCCAATTTTATTTGTGACTTGAAGTTTCGATTGTTTTTTTTTTAGTCTGTTTCTTTTTTGTGTTTTATTTTTTATTTATTTATTTTTTTTTTTTTTTGCTGGTGACGGCTTCGTCTTCGTGTGTCTTTATGCATAATTTTTTTTTTTTCGTTTTCTGACCGAGCCTGCTCCGCTCACCACCAGCACTGAAACACTCAAAGAGCTTTTTTACATTTGTTTTTTTTTTTTTTTTTGTATTTTGTTGCTTTAGCAGAAATTCATTCAAAAAACGAAAGACTTAGGCAACAAACTTGAACGTGACGGCAAAGCAGCAGCAGCAACAACAGCAACAACCAACAACAGATAAAGAAAAAAAAAAGAGGGGGGTACGGTTAAGGAGTGTGTGCTGATATGTGATGGGATGAGGGAAGGGGAGGGGAGGGAGGGGTATTTGGGGGAGGGAGGGGTATTTGGGGGAGGTAGGGCCGTCGAACAAGAACGGGATTTGTATTGAGATTGAGACGACAACGGGGCCTCGCCTTAAAAATTTAACTCAACTCCATGTGATTCATTACGCCCACTCTAGAGAAACGACGACGACCGCATAATCAAAATCCAAGACGATAATAGTTGGCGAAGTCAGCCGCAAGAAGACCGACCAACTGCCCCCTTGTTATACCCCCCCCCCCCCCCCCCCCCCATTGATATAAGCGAGGTGTGCTTAAGCACTTTATTATGATTATTTGCCAATAAATAATTAAATCAAATTATTAAAATCTTTTTCAAATAAAAATGGCATTTGTATGTGTGTGTGTGTGTGTGTGTGTGGGATGTTTTATGACCTACCCTCGCTCGACCACAACGAATTGGCCGGCTGCCACTACTATGTATGTATGCCGCATCGATGTATTATTCCGACGATCAAAAACCACAAAAGCCAAATTCAAATTTATGGCCTTTAATTGAATACTAATAAAAACAAAAAAACAAAAAAGACAAAATAAAGCTTATAAACCCAAAAACCAAAAGCCCCAAAAACTAGTTTCCTAAAGACCCCAAAACTCTTCTTCTCTTCTAGAAATGCATGTGACGTCAAAGGAGCTGCCAACAACGAAATGGCGACGTGATCGTCTCTCACGAACGGCCGAATATCAAGTTCATGAGACCGGCAATAGCGAAAGGGAACGAAAGAGGGAGCGTGAACGAGAGAGGGAAAGGGAACGGGAACGTGAACGGGATCGGGAGGATCGCGATATGGAAAGCCCCATTGATATGTCGGTGACATCCAGCTCATTGAGGTATTATCAGTTACAGAGGGCCTCACCGCCACCACCATACCGTGAGCCCTTGCCAGGTACCAATTATGCGGCCAATAGTCGTCCCAGCGTCATTACCCAGGCGCCACCTAAGCGAGAATTGCAAGAAGTTACCAAATTCTCGGGTAAGTCAAAACTCTAATGATTGTGCAAGCAAAGTATATGTATATGTTTATCTTTTACAGACAATGCCTGCGACATTGATGAACATTTCCGTCGCTCGCTGGGACCAGTCTATGCGAATTTGTTTGCCACAAAGTCGTCAACGCCGACGCCAACGCCTACTCCCTCACCCAGTGGCACACCCTTGCAACAAGTATCGCCACAAGCTCACCACTATCAGCCACATCGTTCGCCACTACCACTGGCCAAGCCCGGATTGCCAATAATGCACTCACCCACGCTGAGATCTCAGCCAGTGTCGCCGCAACATCAGCAACAGCAATCAGAATTGCCGCCACCTCAAGAGGAGCCACTCTCTTTGCATCGCAGCCAGACGCCACCATCGCCGGCACCTTTAACTCCAACATCAGCAGCAGCAACAGCAGCAGTAGCAGCAGCATCATCATCATCATCAATACAAGCTGCTGGGGCGGATCTCCCAGTGGCCGCTAAGCGAGCCCTGGACACGCCTCATCACACACCACCCAGATATAATACTCCGCCACCGGCTTATGGTAGTGTGACTGTAACAACAACAACAACGACAAATGCCGCCACGACACCCACTTCTACGCCAACACTAACCCCCACACCCACCATGCCTGCTATCATACGCGTCAAGGCCGAGCCCGGCTTGGCTGCTGTCGCAGCAGCATCCTCCTCGTCAACCCAAACGCCGCCTGCCTCACCGACTTCGTCCACAAACATTTCGATATTCACCAAGACTGAAGCCTCCGTCGATGATCATTTTGCCAAGGCGCTGGGCGATACCTGGAAGAAGCTCCAAGGCGGCGGCGGTCTCACCAAGGACTAGAAACTAGTACAAGAAACAAGAAGCCGTCGAAAAAGAAAGAAGTGTAAACGAAGGAGAAAGAGAAGGGAACCACCACAACCAAGAGCTGTTTATTTTACAATTTACTACATATATATATATATATATATATATATATATACATATATATATATATATATACATATATATATATATATATATAAATATATACATATTTCAACTACACAATTGACGTTTAAAGATCTCATGACGATGTGAAACAAAAGGAAAATTTCTTCAACTGCGTGTGTATTAAAACAAAACAAAACAAAAAAAAACATAAAAAAAAATGGAAAACAAAAGTTTCTGATTTATGATTTTATTAAAATATTGAATATTGCGTTATGGTTATAAAATGGAAATGAGTATACGTACAAGTGACAACATTTTTTTTTTCTTAGAGACTAATCCTTAATAAATATATATACACATATATATATATATATTTTACCTATTAGAATTTTAAGTGAAACAAAAACAAACACAAAAATCCTACGAGAAATAATAAATATTATTGCTTATATTTAAAAAGAAATCATTATTATTTATTTTTAATTAATTTCCATTTTGGCGTCTCAAAATTCAAAATTGAGCGTCGTTTGTGTTACAACAACAAAACAAAAATTGGCAAATTTTTCCCCCTATCATTTCTGCCCCTATTGGATATTGTGGTTTTAATTAAAGTGTGACCAAAATGAATTACTATCGCCGATAGCAGGGTTGCTTCGCACATATCGATAGAAAAGCGCAAAACTGTTGCGTTTTTTCGTTTGTCGCCTACGGTCACACAGTCACCCCAGCAATCGAATCGAAAAAATTTATTTATTTCTATATATGTTGTGTGATAAATATTATTAAAGAAATCGCGACAAGTCCGGGCCTTAAGCATTCAAGATCGCGTTCAAGCATTCAATTCATTTCCCCGGGCAAAGCGGTGGCAAAAAGGCACACCAACGTTAAGAGGGGGCGACAGCGAGAGAGAGAGAAAATGTCACGCAAAGAAGCAGAAAAAGAGTGAAGAAATTACAATATTAAAGTGTGGGCCGAGAGGGGGAAAACACACACACTAACACACATAAACATATACACGCAAGGGAAGGAAGAAACGGCATAAGAAGCATTGAACAATTTTCCAAAAACAACAACAACAACACATTTAAAAACAAAATTCTAAAATATTATTGCAAAATTATCAAAGTGAGTGAAAATTGACGGGAAAACGCAACATCAAACGGGCAAGCAAGCGTGTGAGCGAGCCAGCGAGCTTGAGAGAGAGCATAAATAAAACACAGAAGAAGTTGTTGTTGTTGTTGTTGTTAATGGTGTTGTTGTTGTTGCTGTTGAAGTAGTTGTAACACAAAAGAGGGGGTAGGGAGGATATATCAGCAGACACCTGCAAGGGAAATAAAAGGATAACAGAACAGTAGAAGAATATGAGATCTCTGCCTAGCCGCCTGTCCAGCTTCAATCCTTGGTTTGAATGTCGAGGGTAATTGGCATCAGTTGGGATTGGGATACGCTGCCTGCCACACACACCACATCCACACCCCATTGCCAGCAACAACAATGCAAAGTTTGGACTCATCATGCCAAGAAGCAGATGTAAGTATTGTCACACCAAATTAAATAAATCCGAATCCGAATCGGGGAAAAGAAATCGGACAATTTATCAAATCTTTACCGTTGATGATAATATTTTTTCATTCTTGATATTTTCCACAGTTTATCATCAATGACACTTTGAAGAAATTGAAGGGATCCAACGCGAACGCAACAACGGATCATGTGCAGGGATTAGGGCTGCCGGTGCAGCACCAGCTTACGCACCAGCTCCCACCCTCTACACAGTCATCACCAGCCATCAGTTTTCCCACCAGCAGTAAATCATTTCTGGAGACAAGTCTTCTTCAGGCAATACCACAAATACCTGCGCAACCGCCTATTTGCATCTTCGATGACGATGAACCAACAGAGGCAGCCATTGGTAGCGGAGGAGGAGCAGGGGTTATGGGAGTCGGCCTCGGCCTTGTCGGTGGAGCCGGTTCAATGTCACTGGGCATTGTCCCATCACCATCTTCGTGTTCCTCCTCAACGACAACATTATCGAATTTCAATTCAATTACTTCACCATCGCCGGTAGTCCCAGATTTGTTGCTATCAACGCCTCCGGGTATTAATTCTAGCCTCAGTAACAATACCACGACGACGACGGTGCCAACAATAATAGCTGCAGCAACAACAACGACAAGAAAATTGGAAAAGCGTCCTTCAAGCACAAACTCAGGCCATCATCTACATCATCATCATCAGCAACAGCAGCAACAACAGCAGCAGCAGCAACAGCAACAACATCATCATAACCATGTCCTGGCCTCTCCGACTTCCTCGCCCAGCAAAAGACAAAAATCCAGCAGCATTAGCAGCAACAACAACAACAGCGGGAGCAGTAGCAAGGAAAGCAGCTCCTCTAGTCGCCCCACAACAATTTCCACATCATCATCCACATCGTCCTCAGCGCGATCTGGCAACGCCAACTCAAAGGCATCCTCTGCGTCCTCCTCATCCAACACCTGCCCTTCCAGCCACACTGCAAAGTTCTTTAATATACACGAAAAGATCAGGGAACTATATCTGCAATTATTTAGCAACGATTTAAATCACTTTGCTGAAACGGGGGTAAGTTATATAACTCCAAAAAACAAAACAAAATGATTAAAAAAGAAAAAACTTTGATCTGGAAACGGTTCTCAAAGCATCCTGAAGGAGAGAAAATACAATTTAAACAGTTTGATTATTTAGTTGTGTTCAAAATTCAACAATGAGTCAGATATATAACTGAATAAACAGCGAGAGAAATCGAGAGAAGAAACGAAAAGAAGATGAAAGAGATGAGAACAGTTTTGAAATGCTTTCAGTGTGCTCGGGAACAGTTTTATATGATGAACAAATTTATTTAGGATAAAACTTGAGCATTTTTTAAAATTTTTTTCTGTTTTTTATTGCAGGTGAAGCAGCGCACACGATCATTTATCCTGGAGCGTTTGGTGGAGCGTGAGAAACTCAATACAATTGTGGTAAATCTTTATCCTGGCAATAAAGGTTACTCCCTGGCCCTGCGCTATGATGAGCATTTAATGCTAAATCCGTTAACGAATGAATGGACAACGATAGAGGATGATGGTGGATTGGGAGCGATAGGATTGGGGGCAAGTCATAAGAATCGCAACAAAATATCAACCACAACAACAACAGAAGACAGTCAACCCAAAGATACCTATAACTCTAATTGTGCTGCCAATTCTTCGTTTGGTCTAGTGGAAGTCCTGCGTTGGCCCTATGAGAATGACTTGCTCCTGCAGTGTATTGATCGTGAAATGTTACCCGAATTTCTAATGGATTTGCTGAACGCGGAAACCATTAGCTTGTCGGATGGGACAAGCAGTGGCGGCAGCAGCAGTGGCGGCGGCACAACGGGGGATGGTATAACGAGAGTGTATGCCAAGCCTAGTGTATTCTATGCCGGTTGCGTTATCGTCCAAATCCGTGACTTTCGTCAGACATTTGCCACCTCAACGAATATCTGTGATATGAAGCATATATTGCTAAGACCCACAAATGCCACACTTTTTGCCGAAGTGCAACAAATGGGCAGCCAATTGTCCACAGAGGATAAACTCGTTCTCGAGAGTCAACTGGTGCTGGCCACGGCAGAGCCGTTATGCCTAGAACCAGATCCACGGATTGGTAGGCAGGCCATTAATGCCCAACATCAGAGGCAACTCTACAATTCGCACGAGTTGCGGCGACAAATGAAAAAGTTCACACAGATTGCGATTAATCGGAAACGTAAATTGGATCAATTTACGCATCATCACGGTTTGGAGCTGTGCGATTACTTGGCACGATTGCGGCAACGGCCCAGAACGGCAAGCAGTAGTGGTGGCGCTGGTGGATCTGGCGGCAGTGGAGTCAATGCAACACCGCCGGCGACAGCGCCAACCAACAATCCGCTTGTTGGTGCGATGCTCTCATCGTTTACCTCAAAGGTGCCGCGACGACCACATGAAGTCATTAGACCCATACGTCCGCCTTGCCTAGAATATCCTGCCAATCTAAAGGTACCCGAACATGTTATCAGTGTGGAGAAATATGCCAAAACCTTTGAGGCATTAAATGAGTTCAGTGACTCCTGTAAGGATGGCTGTCAACCCAATTGCCGGCATAATTTCCAACCGCAGCTAATTGAGGAATATGTCCTGGAAACTGAACGGGAGGCCAACAATGAGGGTCGTCGTGCTTTATACCATATTAAACTGTCCATCTATCAGCGTCCCTCGGATGCTGAATATCTGGGGGAATTGTATGTGGATCGGGATTATCGTGAGGGTGAACGCAATGGTGAATCCTGTCGTTTTGCATTGGGCACTCGGGTGCATGCCAATCGTTATATACAGCAATTTCGTGAGATTTTCACTGAAGAGGGACGCAAAGCGGTCAAGATTACGCATCTAATACCAGGACATGTGCCAATTGTTACCCACACTGGATTAACCAATGAGCAGAGATTGTTAATGCAGCAGCAGCAACAGCAGCAGAGACAACAGGCTCAGCTTCAGCAACAGCAACAACAGCAGCAGCAACAACAACAACAACAACAGCAGCAGCAGCAGCAGCAACAACAACAGCAACATGTTGTTGTAGTCAATCAACCCCAGCAGCAACAGTCGCAGCAGCAATTGCCTGCCACAGTGCATCATGTGGCTCTACCTCGTCAGCAATTGGCTACTAAAACTCTTCAACTGTCTGGGGCAAATGTTATTAGCCTGCAGCAAAACTTCCGCCAGCAACAACAACCTGTGCAACAGCAACAAACGTATACAGTGGAAGCATCGGCGGTTGCGGCTGCTGCTGCACAACAGCAACAACAACAGATTGTTGTGCCGCAACAGCAACAAAATAACACAACTACCACCACGCATCAAGTTAGTCTCAGTAATGGTTCCTTAGTTCTAGTACAACAACAAGCCCCACAACAACAACAGCAGCAGCAACAACAACAATTGACACAAGTACTGCAACACTCCGGCATCACTATACAACCCGCAGCAAGTAATATGCAGCAGCAGCAACAGCAAGTGAAGGTTAACTCGGCCATAAGCAACGCAAATTCAGCATTGCGTGCTCAGCTCAACTCCAATGTGCCAATTCTGGTAAGTGAAATAAAAAGCTTAAATTTGAGAGAGATAAAAATTATTCTTAAATTATCTTGCATATCTTCTTCTTCCTTTCTTTTTTTTTTTTTGTGCCTGTATCTTATCGTTTAGCAATCACAGCTGAAGGCTCAGCAGCAACACCAGCAATTATTGCAAAAACAACAACAGCAACAACAACAGACAACTGCCAGCAGTAATAATAATAATAACAACAACAATACCAACAATAATAACAGCAGCAACAATAATAATAATAATAGTAATATCAATAATAATACAGCCATGCATCCAAATCCTGCTATCAACGCCATTGTGAACAGCATCATGAATTCGGCAAATCAGTATCAACAGCAACAACAGCAACATCAGCAGCAACAGCAACAACATTGTAAGCTAAAGATAGCCGCATCTCTATATAGAAATTATTTTCATTTTCCTACAATGATTAATTATTTTAATTTTTAGCTGCCCAAACGACGCCTAGTAGCAATAATGTTGTTACAACGACTAACAACAACAATAGCAACAATAACACCAGCAGCAACAATAACAACAACAATGGTAACATCATAGGTCCTCCGCCACCCACCACCACACACACAACGCTCAAGAATTCAAGCAATGCTTCAATTCTAAACCTGCTCAATAGTGCACCAGCTGCCATGACCAGTACACCAGTGGCCAGTGGTACATTTACTTCATCAACAGGTCAACAGCAACAACAACAGCAGCAGCAGCAGCAGCAACAACAACCGCAACAGCAGCAGCAACAGACCCTAACACTGGTGCAACATCACCCGCAACAACAAGGCACAGCATCCACAACCGATACACCCACAGCCACTTTTGTACAAACTACAAGAGGCACTCCCACTCTGGTGACGCAACAGCGTAAACAGCAGTCAAGTGAAGTGTTGCAAAATCTTCTAAATGCCAATCGAAAGATTGGCGGTGGAACAACAACAACAACATTTCGTACTAATTCTGCTGGTAATTTGATTGCTGTGAATTTAAATCCGACCACACAAACGGGTCAGACAATCGATGGAACTGCCACCGGCCAGACAGTGCGTGTATCGATGTCCGCTTTGGCTTCCCAGTTGGCTTCACCGCCAGCGGTTATGACAAATCCGACAACCAGCTATACAGTGATCTCTTCAGGAAATAGTGGTGCTGCCGCTTGGATACAAAGTCCTACAGGGCCGGTGCAACAAAGAATATTAAATTCTTTGCGAAGGGATAGTACCACAGCTCCGCCCAATGCCATAGTTGTGGGCATGGCTGCACCATCACCGGGCAGCGATTCGAATGCCTCCAATGCTAGTGGATTTGCAGTACCTAGCAATGTTGCCAGTGGCAGCTCTGGTGGTGGACCTTCAAGTGGTGGTGCTCTGTCTGCATTATTGACAAATGCGGCCACTCCATCACCATCCGGCTCAGATCATTCGCAATCCTCGCAAACGCATCAGAATCAGGCTCTTCTCGAGCGTCTCTCCAATGTGACATCCAATGTCTCGGCTGTAGCCATGCCGCATATGTCACCGCAGCAGCCGCAACAGTTTATCACAAAGACATTGGTTCACTCACCTGCCACCTCGTCCATACATTCGCCTATGTCTAGTCCGCACCCGCAGCCGTCGGCTTCCCCGCAACAACATCAACAGCAGCAACAACAGCAGCAGCAACAGCAAACCACCGCCACGCTCAATTTGCAGGGAATCAATCTCTCCCAACTGCAGGGGGCCATGGCCAATTTCGCTGGTCTCCAAAATGTTCAAGTCCAAATCCCTGGATTCACACAGCCCATTTCTCTGCAATTCTCTCAGCAGCAGCAACACCAACAGCAGCAACAAACCGGCGGGTCTACAGTTGTTAATACAGGTGGAGGAGCTGGCACCCAGGGTCAGCAGAGGAGTGTACTGGTCTCTGTACCCGTTTCTGGTCAACAGCAACAACTGCCACATACCATCACCCTGCAAACTCAGCCAGCGACCCATCAGCAACAGCAGCAGCAACAACAGCAGCAACATGCACCGCCCACTGGCACAATAGTCAGTTTACCCTCATCTGTGACTGGCACCCAAACGGTGGTCATTACAAACAATGCTGCTGCCACGGGCACAGTTGTTGGCGGTGGAAGCGGCAACACGGGCAATCCTAATAGCGGCGGTACTGGCGGAGGAGGTACCACAACCGCCATGCTAACGTTACCCATTGGTGAGTGTAAAAACAAAATTAAATATAATATTTAGAGTTAGTACAAAATTTCCTAAGATGAGATCAATTCAAAATTAATCCAAAACGATTACTCAGAGAAAGAGTTATATTCAGTTTAAAACTCAACATAATGAGAATACTGCCAGTCGCCAATATATCGAAAAGAGTTACATGGATTATATTTCCAAAGGATTCGTCCAACATGAATTATCTCTTACAAGGATTACTATAACCATATTTCTGTCTGCTTTTAGTCTGTTTCTATTTAATTTCCTGAAATTGTCCAGATTGGATTGGCGTTTATTTCAAAAAACTTCCGGATATTATTGTATATGTAAATTTTTGAGTTTATTATTCGATCGTCTTATTGATTAGTTGTAGATAAATGTGGATTTCCATGTAACTCTTTGATGGGCGTATTTCTTATTGGTTACTTGTGTCCATGTGCTCGGTGTGGAGGTGGAGATGGAGGAAGTTTGCTGATTAATTGCTCTGGATTGGCTTGCGTGCCATTTTGATCTTATTTACACACAAATATATATATGTAAATATATATGTATATATATATTATATATTTATATATACATACATATATATTTATGTATATATATATGCCTATATATATATTATTTGCATTTATTACAATTTATTTATTTAATTTAACTCTTTTTTATATATTTTTTTGAATACGCTTAATTTTGTTCTCTTCTGTTTCTGTTTCGTTTCTCGTTTACAACAACAACAAACAAAAAAACAAAAAAAAAAACAAAAAAACAACCAACTGCAACAACAACAAACAAAAAACACAAACACCAACCTTGTTAACAACTCGTTTCGATTATCCGACCAACCATTCAACCCACAAATCTCCTCCACCTCCATCCCTTCCTACCTCCCCCTTCATTCCTCTATTCATGCAACCCAACTAAAAATAAATCGAAAATTCTATATTATTTTCTTTATTACATATTTGTGTGTCTTTTGTGTGTGTTTTAACCAACTTCCACCCCATCCGTTCCATTGGCCAAAAAACAAATCCAAAATCAGTTTGAGACTCAAAAATCCACAAAAATAACCAAAAGTTCAAAAGAAATTTAGTTAGTAGCCGTCGCCCATCTATCTATCTATCTATCTATCTATCTATCTCTCTTTCTCTCTCTTTATATATATATATTTAAATATGTATATATATATATGTGTGTCTATCTATCAATCTATCTCTCTTGACATGTCTAGTTCTCATTTGCAACCTTTAAAAACTAAAGCAAAAAAAAAAAAGAAAATCAAACAACAAAATCAAAAAAAAAAAAAAAAAAAAAACTCCCCGCACACCCACGTTCTGCTCTTTGCTTACAGCTCAAATAGTCGGTGCCGGTGTACAGAAACTAAATCCTCAAACGATACGTACCTCAAGTGTTGGTGGTGGTGTAGGTGTCGTCCAGTCATCGCAGCAAACCCATCCCCAACAAGCCCAGGTTCAACAGCAACAGCAACAGCAGCAGCAACAACAGCAGCAGCAGCAGCAACAACAGGTCACCACAGTCCAAGCGCAGGGTGGGAATCAAACGACAACAACAGCAGCTATCCAACTGGTGGGCACCATTCAGCAAAGGGCACGAAATGTTCAAGTGGTTGGCGCCAAGCAATTGGCCACCAATCGACAAATCTTGACAACACAACGACAAATTGGAGGATCCACATTGAAGATAGCCACAACACCGGTTAATGGTGAGTTGGAAACCAAAAACCAAGACAACAAAAATAAGGATCGATTAGATAACATCAAGGAAACAGAAATAGATCAAGATAATCGCTTTAACTTAGTTATCGTTTTAAATCTAGCAAAGTCAAGGTTTTTTCTTTTCTTTTTAAATAAACGTTTATGATGAACCAGAAGTTTTATGTAATATTTAACGTAACGTTCTCTAATTTGAATGCTGTTAATTTATGTTGCAGCTGCCAATGTGGTCACTAGCACCGCTAATCTGACTGCAGCGCCAATTGTGATGTCCACCCAGAAGCTACAGTTGAAAACTGTGAAGGCTACCACACAACTGCCGCAACAGCAATCCCAGCAGCAGCAGCAGCAAACACAACATCGAATACTCAATCAGCAGAATAGCACAATTACGGCCACAGCTCAGACACTGTCCGGTCAGGTGCAGCAAGTGCAACAGCAGCAGCAGCAACAGCAACAATTGCAACATATACAGATAACAACGGCTGCTGCTGCTGGTCGAACAGTAACTGCCACTGGAGCGACAGGCATAAGCCAAAGGACGTTGACAGCTTTGGCAGCGGTTAAACAACAACAACAGCAGCAGCAACAACAACAGCAGCAACAGCAGCAGCAGCAGCAGCAACAACAACAACATCAGGCAGCGGTCAATCGAAGGCGCTCTACCACCGATGCCACAAAATAGAGGCAACCGCATCTCCTCCTTCTCCTAAACACCAAACCACTCCCGCCTCCTAGAAAATTGTGATTCCTACGCAAGAGAAGAAAACCAATGGCAGAATCTATTGTTTTTTTTTTTTTTTTTTTGGGTTAAAAAGAAAGAGAGCGAATGACAGAGAGAGACAGAGAATGAGAGTAGAGAGTGAGTGAGTGAGAGATAGATAGAGAAAGAGCGAGTGAAATAGAGAGAGAAAGATAGCGAGATAGAGAACCTTAAGTGAAGAGAAGAACAATTAAAAAGGCTACGCGTTGTGTATTTTGCATGATATTATAGTTTATATATGGTTACCAACAGCAACACTTAACTAGCCCTACTATCGTACATTGTATACCCCCATACATAGATATATATGTATGTATATATATATATAATATGATGCTATATATATATATATGTAGATATATGTTTTTTGATGTGTAATCGTAAGAGGAATGAATATGCAAAACCTAGTTTATAGTAAATGCGACTGCGCTTGTGTTAATTGTATTTTCCCCCAAACCCAACCCACCCACCCCCTTACCTCTCTTCCTTCCCCTATACATATGCACACAAACACAATCTAGAAACCGCCAATTCCCAATCTAAATCTTACATAAAATCCTTCTTAACCATATACCATATAATTACCCAGTTCTTACACCCCTCCCCCCCCCCCCTCTCCCCACCCCTCGCTCTTTAATAATATTTATCTAGTTTGTATATATCTTATATATATAAAAGAAAATTGTTTCAACAAAAAGCAAAAAAAATTTTCATCTATCAAACTCCAATTTGTTAAGCCCCCCTAAGACTAGAATTCTAAGCAGAAAATCACAAAAAAAAGAAAAGAAAAGAAAACACACAAAAAAACAAAGCAATAATAAGAAACAAAGAAAAACAAAACAAAAAAAAGAAAGAAACGAAAAAGCTAAAAAAAAAAAGAGAAAAGAAAACGAGAAAAAAAAACACACACACACACACACATAACGTACATTTATTGTAAAGAAATTCTAATTATTATAATTAAATTTAGTTTACGAGAAAGCAAAAGCAAAACAACTTATGAACAGGTTTAATGGTTCATATTATATAGTATACATATATATGTATATATACACTTATGTATATTTATATGATTATATATACATCAAATTGTACTATGATTAATTATTGCTAATTATTTAAACAATCGCGCTAAGTTTACAACAACAATTTTAGTTTGTAATCAATCGAGAAACAAAAGAAACGAAAGATGATGTGAAGAGAAAACAAAAGAAAAGAACAGTCGTAGCCTCAACAACCTATTTAGTACTTCCAAAATTTAAACAAACAAAAAAGTCAATATATAAAGGAATTATCTAAACAATTTATTTGTAATAGTTTAATGTAGAATGCAGAAAGACGAAAGCGAGGAATTATTAATTATTATTATCATTATTATTATTACTATTATTATAATTATTGTAAAAAGTTCAATTGCTATGACTAAAAACCAATCAATTTTTTTTCTCTCTATTAAGAAAACGTGAAAACTTTGCCAGTTTTTCCCCCTCCCTCCACCTACCCACACACACACACACCACACACTCACACATATACAGTACACATCAATACAAACACACACAATAACCAATATATTTTTTTGTAGCATGAAATTATTATATTTATTTAAGACACGATTTTAATTATGTTACAACTTTTCGCTGTAATTGTTTAATGCTTTTGCTGTAAAACTAAAAACAAAAACTTTAAAGAAACCAGAGAGTCAGAAACACACACACACACACACACAAGACACAAACACAACATACACACGCAGATATACCCAATTTAATTATATATTCTCATAAACCTTTCCAAGATCCTTCGCCCCTCTCCAGCAACCAAGAAAAACCAACCACACTCAAGCATAATTTACTCAATGTTAATATTAAATTAATAAATGTGATTTAAGAAAAATAAAAAATTCAAACTAAAACGACAAAAAAGAAATGAGGAAAAGAAAAATGACAAGAAAATGGAAAGTTACTCAAAAGTGTAAGCAAAGAACTGGCCAAAAAAAGAAAGTGAAAGTCAAAACGAAACAACTGAAACCTGAGTACGTTTATGATGTTATATATAGATTATATAGACATTATAGAAAACAACAACAATAGCAACAGTAATTGCATCAACAACAACACGACGTCAAAGAAGAGGAGAAACAGCAAGAGCAACAAAAATGTGTGGTCTGATCAAATGGAAATTGAAACGTAATTAAAAAAGATTTATTAATTGTAATGCGGAGCAATCTAAGCAGCAGCCATAAGCTAATTATACATAAATATATATAACAACCAAATCGAAAAAATATATATATATAAATACATATATATATCTACGACTATTAATATTAAATGTGTAATTTCAATTCAATAACTGCTTATCAAAAAATACCTGACTGTAGAAACTTTTCATTCTGATTACGAAAAGAACTCTTGAGAAATATAACTAAAATAATACAAAATTAATCTATATACTATATACATATTAACCTATATATGTATATATACATATATATATATCTAAACGCATATATATATGTATGTACACATACATATAGGTTTATAAATGAAGCGCCGACAAAGTCACTGCAAAAGCTCCGTTAATCAATAAAGTGTGAAATGGAATTATAAAATTACAAAATTTTAATATGTTAACTTTAATCTGATCGGAAGAATTACTTAGAAGAATGCCACAACAAGTGATCAGAGTAATATTGGAAAAAATGTCAAAACTTATGGAATAGTGCAGAAGAACATTTCGTCTTTAGTAAAAGTAATTCTTTCATAGTAAATAATTTATTATACAAATATCTAAATACATAAAAAGCAATTCACAGTTATTATTCAACGGGATGCAGCAAAAGATTTGGATAGAATCGTAATCCCTCGACGGACTCATCTCGACACACTTTACCCAAACGTTCGGCCACCAATAAACGTTCTTTGGCCAACAGCAGAGAGATGCCCAAATTCTTGGCCAATTCCTCAACAGCCAATGATTCAGCGGCTTCAACCTGCTCCAATGTAGCAACAGCGATCAAAGCATCATCATGAGATTCCAATTGTAGAACTCTTGCACCACTGGGAAAGCTGCGTAGTCGTATGGGACCACTTAATTGTTCACAGGCATGTAGTAAGTCTTCTGGTGATAACAATTCCAAGCCACGAGCACGATTCACACGGCAATAGACGTCGGCCAGGGACATCATGCCACCATGTTCCTAAAAGAAAACAAAGGAATTCAGCAATAGTTTGATTTGCGACTAATATGTGGCACCCACCTCGATGGGATCAAGCAGCATTTCACAAATCTGTTGTGCCAGACTATTGAAATAGGCAGTATTGCTGGTGAAGTTGTCTCTGGTCACAGGATCGTCGATACCCAAACTCAGAAGATAGGATTTAAACCGCACTGTTTCGTCGTCTGAAATTTCGCCTTTCTGCTCTCGTATTTTTCCGCTTATTGTCTTGGACAAGCCCACCATATCCTTGGCCATGGCCATTAGGACGGAAAGATCCTGGAATGCCAAAGCAATATTCTCATCTGTTGCTTTCGCCTTGGCCTCCAGATGACGTTCAATGCCACCAATTCCTGTTCGCTTTTGTATGCGAGCCAATCGATCGTCGCCTGGCTCCGATTGGTTACTAGGACTACTAATCATTATCTCTTGGGTGAGTGAGACTTCCCAGATACGGGCCGACAGCGTCTCACGTAAGGCACTATGAAATTCCACACTCAGTCCATTTTTGCCAGAAAGTTTTATGTGCGTTGCGCGACTAGTGTCTAGTGGACCAGGTCTTTTATCCGGCTGTGGTGGTCGCAAATGCATAATGATTCGGGTTTTGCGTCCAAAGAAGTTGGAGGCCGTAGTCTCCTCACCCAGTGATATCACATAATGTAAAGGCAAACAAAGGGTGACAGCTGCCCGTGCAATTTCACCAGGACGTCCCCAAAAGAGTCGATGTGTGGTTAGCACCACTTCCCCTTCTTCGAATTCAGTCTGAAACGGATTCAGAATATTCAGTTTAAATTTACACCAAATGTTTGATGGTGTTTTACCTTCTGGTCGCCATCATAGATTTTAACATTACGGTCGCGACTGACAAAAGATTCGTTGGGATTTAGACGGGCCTCGATATAGGCAAAGCGATTCATTTTTGTTATTTTTATTTATTTATATTATATTTGTTTTTTTCTTCATGTTATGGTGACAGCCCTATGTTAACAGGTCATCTGACTCCAAAATGATGCTGTTAAATTTAACAGACGTTGCTATCGATATTTTTAGATAATACAGGGGAATGTGAGAATACCTTGTGGTGCGGATCCCGCTATTTACGTCCCGGTGTTTCACTTAATTATAGCAGTTGTAAAGTTATTTTTTTTTTTTTTTGCTAAATTAATATAGTTATACCTAATGTGACGTGCAAAATGATGGGGAATGTGTAAAGCTATTATGTAAGATAACAAATAATGCATATAAGTTCCAGTTGAGTTCCACAACGATCGATCAAAGGTGGATTACAATGGCTACAACAACAAAAGCAACAACAACAACGGAAGCAAAAGCTGCTACTGCCAGTAAAATGCTAGAGGCAGCTCTGGAGCAAATGGACGGCATTATATCGAACTCAGGTCAGGTGAGTGGAGGATCAACAGTTGGAGCTATCTCATCCCTGACCCTAAATGAGCGCAACCTAATTTCGGCCACAAATGTTCTATCGACGGCCAAGACTCTGGCCCTAGCCCTGCAACAGGTGAGTCACCAGCCCTAGTTAAGTGCTTGTCTTAACTAAATCCCGTTAACTTGTTGTTTCAGGTTGGTTTGGCTGCTCCGGCTCCCGATCCCGTGACGGCTGCCATTATTAGTGATTGGCTGGAGACGCATATACCACGCCAAGATTCAGATGAGCGTATGCGACGCCTGCAAAGAGATAAGGAAGGTTTGGCGCTGCAATACCAAATGTTAGCCGAGCGTGTTTCCGAACAGGCAGACAGAATTATTGAGCTTGAGGGCATGCTGCAGGAGAAAACGCAACTGTTAGGTGCCAAGGATGAGCAACTACAACGCCAGCTGATATCCCGATCTGCTCTAGAAACGCAGAAACTGGAACTAATGAGTGCCTTAAGTGAACTGAAACTTCATCGTACAGCTTTAGAAAAAGAAAATGAGTTTCAGTCCCACCAAGAAGAAGCAGCAGGCGGCAGTTTGAGCAATCTGAATCAAAAAGCTTTCTTGGGTTCTCCCAAAACTCCACCATCTGCCTTGCGTCATCAGATCAAACCGCAGTTTCATAGTTTACCTCGTGCCCATGGCAAGCATAGCCATCAGAATAACAACAACAATAATCATAATCGTTCATTGGATGTCAATGCTAATACAAGTGGCAAGCAGCGGAATGTGGCCTTTGCTTCCAATGAACAAATTCTCATCGATGATGCTATGCCGGATCCAGAATCGTCCATGTTCTCAAGCTTTGCGTCCCAGTCGACGCCGTCACCCAAATTACGTGAACGCTCGCGTCTGCGTTACATTCTTGGCAAACTGCGACGCAGCAATAGTAGCAACTGTGAATTGACAGCTTTGGAGCAAGCGGAGCCTGAGTTTCGTCGTGGCGGCTCAAGAGCCACAGCCGGCGGACGCATCGAGTGGAGTGCCCAGACTTCATTATTTAGTGATGTGGCTAAACATTGGAGTACCTGGAATAGTCAGGATGTGTGCCAATGGCTTGGATCGATGGGTTTGGGTTGCTATGAAGATAATTGTCGGTAAGTGATAAAAATGAATTTTATTTTGGGGAATGCAACAAATAAACAACTACAATGGTTACACTAGCTGAAAATTTAGTTAGTTTTGCGTAAAGCATGCAACATTCGGCAAATCTGTTAGGCTAACATATAAATCGTTATCAGACCATTCAATTCCCTGTGCTTTTTTTTTTATAGATGACCTCATGTAAGAGGTCTGTCTGCCTGACTGTTTGTCTGTTTGTTTATCCGAATGTGTCCGAGGTCTGTCCGCTGCACTGTGTTAGTATAGGCCGAATGGATCGCACTGAGATCTTTTAAAAACCGATTTCTTATTCCTTTTTTTTTTTTTTTTTAAATTGTCACCAAATTTATATAAGTTAATAATTTTTGTATGATTTCAATTGATTTTGCCGATTTGATCTTATGATAGATATAGGAACGATCGGTCCTTATTGTATTTGGTTCCATCTTTTGCTATGGTATCAATAATTTTATTCCTTAGTCCTTTACCGATTATGTAGTAATTTCTTAAAACTGTCGTAGGACTGATCGATCATCAATCTGGAAAATTTTGGCCATTTATTTTGTTTCTTTGGAAAGATTTTTGTCTCTTGGGTTTCATCTTTGTTTTATGGTTTTTTTTATTTTTGGTTGTTTGGTTTGAAAATTGGAGCTATGTAACCTCTGCATTCCCCTGTGTGTAAGATTTTAGATAAATTACTAATTGTGGAGGATCTCGATATTCCTTTGCGTTCCATAGAAAATGGTTAAAAGCCAACCCAACTGTATCCATATTCACTGCCTCGCCCGTGGACATTGAACATGAACTGAACTTAAAGTTGCCATTGCATCGCAAGAAGATATTGCTAGCCATTGATGATATCACTGGCAAAGAGTTCGATGAACTCACACTCAAGGCAGCCAATTTGGATGTGGGTTGGGTCCTACGTTGGCTAGATGACATCGGTTTGCCTCAGTACAAGGATTACTTTCTGCAGGCCAAGGTTGATGGCCGTATGTTGCACCGTTTGACACTGGAGGATCTATCGCAATTGCATGTCAGTTCCTGTCTACACATTGCCTCATTACGAGCTGGCATTCTATGTATGCGCAAAATGAATTGGAATGCTGAGGGATTGATAAGACGATCAACCCGCATACCGAATGACGATGATGAGACATTAGCCAGCAGACCGGATACAGAAAGTGTTGAACTTTGGACAGCTCATCGGATAATGGGTTGGCTGCAGACAATCGATTTATCCGAATATACGCCAAATTTGCGTGGAGCTGGCGTTCATGGTGCCTTGATGTTATATGAGCCTCGTTTTAATGCGGGATTATTAGCCGATTTGCTATCAATACCGCCAAGTAAGTCGCTTTTGCGTCGCCATTTGGCCATGCATTTCAAAGAGTTGGTTGGTCGAACGGTCATACTGTCAAAACGTGACGCCGAAGAGGCGCCCGGACATCAGCCATTGACCATAACGGCAAAACTGAAGCCCGTGAAGCGTACGCAATTCTCTTTAAAACGACGCAAAAGCACCAAAGGACAAAGTGATGTCGATTGGACTGAATATGTGTGCCCTATGAATGCCTTGGTGCCGGAACTAACAGCATCCAAAACTGAAATGGTCAAAGACCCGGAGAGCTCTATGAGTTCAAATTAAATAATCATTGAATGGGTGCAACAAATCAATCAATTGCACAATTAATAAAACAAAATACATACACAAACACACATACAGACACATATACAATTTATATTGTTAATCTAGTTTTAAGTGAAAATAATTATTATATAGTAAAACAAAACAAAAACAACAAATAACAGGGCTACACGTATTTGGGCCACCAACGATTACAAAACTTTAGTTGGCCGGTAAGAGAAACCAATGCGAAGTAGTGTTCCTACAGCCCTGCGAAAGAAATGAAAAGAAACTGCCCCCAAAATAAGCAAAGATACCAAACACAAACATCGACAATATTAGCAAAGAATTTAACAAACAAAACAAAACGAAACAAAATACGTAGAGTTAACCATTTTGTTTAGCTCAAAATCCAATCTTCCATCAAATCTACGCGAATCTACGCTAACCTATACATACCAGGAGTAAATCCTTTTTCGATTTTGATTTTCGTTTCCTTTTCCGTTTTCTGTGTTCTTTCACAATTTTCCTAAGCTAAGATGAACTTTTTCTTTTTGCTATAAAAAAAAAATTGAATAATAATCAAACAAAAATTATTAAAAAAAAAAAAAAACAAAAACAACGAGAAGTATTTAGCAATGGCATTGAAACGACCTTTGAAAGCAAATTAAAAATAAGCCCAAAAGTTCATTTATATATACATATATTGATATAAATATATATTTATATGTATATATATAAATCGTATATTAATACATACTAATAGACTTATAGACCATTTTGTGGAGTTTATTTTGTACTAACATTTAACTGTATTAAAGGAAAATTATTTTGTATAATAAAAAACAAAAAAAAAAAAAAGAAAAGAAAACTTTTTTGAAGAAAAACAAAAAATGACACACAGCGATATTTTGTGGTTAAACATTTAGATAAAGTTGTTAACAAACCGACTAGGAAGAAGAATATATATATTATATATATACTACTAGAAATATACAAAAGATATATATATATATATATATAGCAGACCGCTTGATGGACGGAATTCAACACTTAGATGCTAAAACTTATAATCTTTGGCAGTGCATATAATGTATGTATGTCATCATCATCATCATCATCATGATAACCTCATCTATCATCTCACTCAAGTGCTGGTCTCCAGGGGATTCAGCAGACTCTCTATAACAACTCCGCTATCGTCATCATGTCGGATGCCGCCGGTGCCATTACTGTTACCGCCACTGGCAATATTTGAATGTTTGGATGCCAAATCACTATCCGGAATGTGATCCTTCCAGTTGCGAAATAAATATCGTGTAAATTTCTTCAATTGACGAAATTTACAGTATGTTGCCCCTTCGGCTGATTGCAATTGTTGGGTTTGGATGAGGAAACCCTTCTCTTTAAATGTCTTTTCCAGTTTCTCACGTTGCTTGGAGCGGCGCGATGAGCGGCGTTTTGGTTCACTGTTCGCTTGTTGTTGTTGCTGTTGTTGATGTTGCTGCTGTGATTGTTGTTGGACTTGAGATGTAGAACTTTGAGATGTTGTAGAATAGGCCGATAAGGGACTACTTTGCGGTGGTGCCACCACAGTGGGCAATAGCAACGATGATGTGGGCGATTCTGGCGGTATGTGTAACAATTCCAAACTGAGATCCGTTGAGGGCGGCGGTATATCGATATATATTTTATCTGGCCCCACATTTGAAGCCATTGATGGTAATTGCTGATGCTGTTGTTGGTGCTGTTGCTGTTGCTGCTGCTGCTGCTGCTGTTGTTGCTGTTCCCGCGAGATGAACTCATATCCTCGCAGTGTTTTATCTCCAGTACCATTATAATAACGATAATTACCCTCAGCATCCACTGAGAGCATCTTCTTCTCCTGCAAACTTGGCTTGGCGCCGCCAGTGAATTTAAATTTACAAATGCTTACCTCTGTCGAGGGACTGGCCGAAGGTTCAGCCGGCATGGGTGGTATAAAAATGGCAGATCGTTTACGTTTGCGTAGGGTTAGAGGTGAGGAATCTCTATTCGTTTGCTCTTTGGCAAAGAAACCATTTGGTATGGGTATCTTTAAGGCCAACTGATTGTCTTTTTCAATAGTTTCAATTGCTGACAAATTGCAATTCTCCATCAGCTGCTGATAGTAGAGGCCAACAGGTTGAAGTAAAAGTTTTGTTTGTTGCTCATGCTCCAAACCCAAAGGTTTTGTGGTGAGTTGACTTAACGGTGTCGTACAGGAACTACGACAATCTGTGGTTGTTGTTGTCGGTGTCGTTGTTGGTGTTACAGTTGGCTTATCACTGCTATCTGTACTGGAAATGGAGTAACGATCGTTACTCTGATCCCGCAGGCAGAGATTAAGCGGTTCGTCGGGCAGATGGAGAGCAGAAACTGCTGTCGCCGATGTCTCTGCAATGGCCACATGTCGTACAGGTGGTGCAGTGGGTACAATCGTGCCATAATTCTTATAGATCAAATGGCATATATCTGCTTTTTTTGGCTTACGGCCTCGTCTTGGTTTATAATTGTCCAATGTTATCTCACCCATATATGGCAAATCGGTATATTTAACTGTATTCCGTTTGATCGGAACAGCTATATCCTTTGTCCTTGGCATCGAGACATCTACCTTGGGTGAAATGTTCATTTGTTGTTGTTGCTCGCGTTGGTGCTGCTGTTGTTGTTGTTGTTGCTGCTGCTGCTGCTCCTTTTGATGCTGTTGCTGACGTTCAGCGGAACGTTGAATTTCAGCTATTTTTCTTAACCAACTTCGTACATTTTCATGAGCCGGATTCGCTGGCGGCGGCGGCCCAGGTGTTGTTGCTGCCTGCAAAGGCGGTCTCGTTGGCCTACCCTGAGTGGCCTCAAAATGGGCCGCATATTCCGCCGGCAATGCCTGATGATGGAAACGCAATTTCAGTGCTCCGGCAGCTGCTTGACGTTTCTTACTTTGGCGTGGCTTCTGTTGAATCTGTGCGGTCTTTAGTTCACCCAACTGGGACTGTGGCTGAGATTGGGGATTGTGCGTTTTTGTCACTTTTCTGGCCCCCATTAGCAAATTGGCCTTCAATTGCTGTTTGGTCAGGGAACTGCAAGCGCCAGCAACATTATGTTGCTGTTGCTGATGTTGTTGCTGCTGGTGCTGAATCTCTTGAGTTTTGCTAGCCAAAAGCGTTTTAAATGGATGGTCCTCATCGTGTACATCATTTGAGGCGCCATGCGATATCAGTGGATCATCAGAGTTCTGTAGCAGCAACCTGTTGGAGTTTAAATCCAAACGATGATGCCAGCAATCCAAATCATTATCATGCTCCAGTTTTATTGTAGCTCCGGTATTGGGTTGTTTATCCTGCATCCTCACTAAAAACGTAAAGAAAAAAAAAAACAAAATTCTTATTAAAAACTTTTGTCACAATTATGTCGAATTTTTCTTCGTTTTTTTTTGTTGTTTTTTTTTTTTTTTTTTTTTTTTTGAGGGTTATATGAGGTATATACGCTTTGGGGAGACGACACACACACACGTTTTCTTTATTATTTTATTTAATTTTTTTTTTTCGCTCGCCGGCGGCAGAGATTGTACGCTCTGCGGAAAAATTCTATTTTGAATGTCTGGCAAGTGGCGCTCACACACAGACATGGGAGAGGCGAGACCAAGGAGAATGGCGAGGAAAAATCAAGAAGAAAAACCAGAAAATCATCTGAAAAGAGCAACGCATTTCGCTCTATGTGAAATGACTGAAAATGTTTTTGTTTTTGTGTCTTGAAATTCGATGCCCTAGCCAGAGAAATGTATGACCATAAAAGGTCTAAGCGGGAATATGGCATAAAAGATCCGATCACATGGCGGATGATTAATTTCGTCCATTGATTGAAACGTGTGTCCATGTGTGTGTGTGTGCGTTCTTTTCATTTTCCAAATTACCTTTTCGACCACGTTATTGAAAATGAAAAAAAATAATTGTAAATCCTTTTACTTATTAGGTGGTTTTTCTTTTGGTTTGGCTTTTCTTTTCGCAGTTCGATTGTGGTTGGGGCTTGGCTTAGCCCGGCATTGGTCCTATCAGTCTCTTTTTGTTCCTTTTGTCTTTGGTATCTGTCTGATACTCGTCTTTGATCTGATCCAGGCGCCACTCCACACTCTGCCCCTCAAATCACTTTATGCCAGCATTCGCGTGTACATCGTGTTGACATCCAAAACGCAACTAGTTGCGGGTAAAGCATCTTTTTTGTCGGTTTCGCTTTTTCTGTATGTGTGTGTGTGTATGTGTGTGTGTTTTTTTTTTTTCTTTTTAAAGGGGGGAAAATATGCTCCTTAGATGGTTGGAGAGAGAGAGAGAGCAGAGACAGAGCAACAGGCCGCCCCAACAACACACAATAGAGGGAATTCAGAAGCAAAGCAAACCAAACCAAACCAAAAACCAAATGAAAAATCAAATCAAATTCCTCGCGTGCTCCTCTTCTTCATAGTATTCGTCGTTTTTCTTTAGTATCTTTGTATATTTTAAAGCCAAACACGAAGATATTTTTCGTGTATTCATTTTTAGAAAATTTTCAACTTGTTGCCGGCCATATAGCCCAAATAAAAAAAAAAACAATAAAATAACCAAAACAACAGCAACAAAAAAAAAAAAAAAAAAGAGCCAAAGAACGAAAATTTAAGAATATAAAAAGGAAAAAAAAGAACGAAAATTTCGTTTGCTTTTCATTCATGAGCCCAGCCCTTGGTGAGGAGAGGAGATACATATGTAGCTATCAGGCGGAGGAATTTTTTTTTACTACGTGTGTTTGTTTTATCAACACAGATCGGATCAGGGTGAAGATACAATCACACATATATATATAATTGGCTTCTTAGCTTTTTGGTAAATGCAATTGGATCACCATCAAAAGATGCTATTTTGATAGAAATTTGGTATGAGTGGATTGTCTAAATTTGGGTAGAACTGATACCAATGTATACCCTGTAAAACGCTAATTTATAAAGCATGTTTATTGTGATCCTTTCATTACATTATATATATTTTTAACTCTCTTTCAAGTAACTCCAAAATGTGCTTAAACTTTTCGTTCTAATTTATTTTTCCGACTTTTATTAAATGGTTATATAATACTACAAAAATATTTATTGCGCGAGTAAACTCTCCTATTTCTTTCTCTTCTCTTAGAATCCATTAGGTATTCCTTTAAAGTCTCAATAGAAGAAAATTCAAAAGATGCAAATATTGAGAAGATTAAGAAAACTATTCGAAAACAAATTTTATGATCCAATATCGATTGCAATCGCTAATAAATCTTATTCTCTGTCTATGTAGAACAGTTTAAGATTTTTGTATAGATCACTTCAATAGTCTAGCATATTGTATGATATAATTTTTTTTGCTTTGCTCTCTCCATCTCTCTCGCTCTCCATTTCTCTACTCTCTGGCGATAGTGCCTCTGTGTTGTTTTTCTTTTTGGTTGCAATGTTCAAGGTGTGCTTGATACTACGCATATATAACTAAAAAGATCGCTCAGTTGATGCCCAAATTCTATTATTAGCCAACTAAAATATAAGACTTCAGGTTAGGGCAACTGAGATTTGCTGAGATTTGTGCGTGTGTGTGTGAGTGTGTGAGTGTGTGTAAGTGTGTGCTTGTGGGTGTATTGTCAGTTTATGAACAGGAAAAAATGCTTCTCAAAATAGATGAAATTGTTTGTGGTATCTGAATATGGGTCAATATTGTATTTATTTTTGATATTATAGGTTAGTGGGACTTAAGATATACACACACACACACACACACAGAATCAATCAATCAGTCATCTATACGATATAGTAGATATATACATATATATGTATTACTCTCACTGTTTTTTCTTTTTTTTTTTGGACACATTTCAATTTTTGTAATTAATAGAAATACAAAAATGCAAAGCACAACAATTGCAGGCCATATGCGAAATACAAACCATTTGAGGGATTGTACTTTTGGGGAACCAATTTTGGTCGCTCTGCCATAGGCGATAACTGACAATATATATATATATATATATATACATTTGTATACAATATGAATCAATTTCGTTAATTTGTTAGACACATGAGAAGCTGAAATGGCCATGTGAAATATATATGTATATAGGCTAGATAATTTTTTTTTTTTTTTTTGGATTTAGAGTCAGTTTTGATATTGACGAGCTATGCATAATATAAATTTGCTTTAAAAGTGATTTTTTTATTGGTTTATTATTAATTGAAATATGCATTTACATTTGTAATTGTTAGCACTAAATATGCAAATAATTATTGAGTGGCAAACTCAGAAATAACGAAATGGGGATATATAGAAATGAGTTTCATAGGAAGACCACAGAATTGGTTAGAAAACCTTTTGAAGTTACTTTTATAAGTTTATTTTTTAATATTAACTAGCATTAACTCACACCAAATGGCAAACTTTTTGGAATCGAAAATGAATAGTTTCTAGACAAGGTCACATTTTTTTTTCCTTTTACAAATGTTGCTTATATTGAAAAGCTTTTGAATTCAAATACTCATTTACTCATTTTCTTTTTCTCCAGAAGAGTTTTGTCATTTGTAAAAGTGACCCATTGACTATGCAATTCATTCAGTTCTCTGGTTGAAGACCACTTCACCCACGTGTGGAACAATAATGCATTTCATTGCTGAGAGAGAGATAGAGATAGTGTGGGTGGACAAGTTTTGGTTGATCAATTAATCTTTTTACCATATACATATGTATATATATGTATGTTTATATGCATATGCAAGCATATTTAACAGCTTTACATTCGCCACAAGTAGACAGCAGTGAGACAGAACTTGGAGCTTACATCACCAAAGATACATATTTTCAATTTGTTTGTAGGTTGGTCTCAGAGTTTATGTATATACTTTTGTTATTATTATTTCTTTAGTGATTATTGCACATCTATTCGGTTGCCACAAATTTTGATTCAATACCTGCTTACCCAGTGTACGTACATATTTGTATTTTATGGCCATAACTGCCACTTTGGACGCCCACGCGGTGTTTCGTTTCAACAACAACAACAACAATAATAATAATAACAACAAGAAATGAAACCACAAAAACAAAAATCAAACACAATTTAGAATCGATCGAAGAGTCATTTGGTCAACGGATCTCTAAGTATAGTTTTTTTTTTCATTTGATTGGCCTTGCCCTTGTCTCTGATTTTCTTTCGTTTCTTTGCAAAGCTCTGTGGAATTTCTATTGTTTATAATTTACATTTATACACTGTTCTTTGCTTGCGCTTAAAGAATTTGCAGAATATTCCAACGCGATTTTTGAGTTTTCGCGCTTGAAATTGACGACGTCGCCGCCGCATTGCGACTGGGTTGCAAAATCGAAAGAACGTTACTAATTCGCATGGGCAAGAGAGCAGCTGGAATTGAAACGTTGAGAACAGAGTTGTCATCTATTTGGCATTTTCTATCGTTACGTGAAAGATGCAGAGTTTCAATTAGAACTCGATTCGTTTGGGGTAATCAATGATTAGTCATTCCTTGAGATTAATATAGTTTGCTTGGGATAGTTTGTTTGACTCTGTCTCCATCCATAATGTAGTTGGGGTCTAAAATTTCTAGAATTCCAATAGATTTTCGTTAACCTCTGAGCAGTGGAAAATCTCTATAGTGATTCATTTTGAATCTTTGATTTCTAAGTTTGTTGGATCTGCAAAGTAACTTACCAGTTTATATATATATACATATGTATATAGCCAAACGAAAACTCAACTTTATATTATATTCATTTGTTTCTTTTTTGATATTTTATGGTAAAAGTTTATTATTTGTAACTTTATTTTTTAGTTTTCTTTCCTTTTGCCTTTTCATTTGTTTCATGTTTAAATGTCTATAAAGTATATATAATATATATATTTCTGCATTTTTTGTTTTTTTTTTTCTTTTTGTAGTTTTACCTTTGTGTTTGTAATTTTTTTTTTTATATTTTTGTTTTTCTTTTATTTTGTTGGTTTTTTGTTTTCTTTTTTTTTATTTTTATATGTAACTTGCCAGTTGGTTTTGGGTTTTTTTTCTTTTCATATACTTATTTTTGTGTATAATAATTATTTTTTAATTAATAATAATTTTTAATAGTTGTAATTATAACTTGGTTTACATTCAATTTCAATTCAATTCAATTTCAATATTTTCATCTGCTCCGCGTGTGTGTGTGTGTGTGTGTGTGCCGGGGTTGGGTGGGTGTATGTGTGTGCGTGTGCGGGGAGTGGGGATGGGTTTTCTTTGCATATTCTTCTCTTCTGCATTTCTTGCCCGTTTCAGTTTATAAGAAGACGATGCATCTGTAGCTGTAAATGTATTTGTATCTGTATCTGTATCTGTATCTGTATCTGTGTGCCGCACCATAGGCGACTTTCAGTGTTGGCAAACGAAATGAAAATTTACACGGTTTGCCTGGCAAATATAATAAATATAAATTTAATGCTAAGATTTTTATTCATTTCATTTTTTTTTGCATTTGTTTGACTTGATATATTATTATGATTTATGTGTGTGTGTGTATGTGTTTGAGGGTCTTTCTTTTGTTTTGTTTTGTTTTGTTTTCTTTTACTCTTTTTTTTTATATATAATTTAATTAAATTTAATTTATTTATTGTGTGCCGCTTATGTTTCTTCATCTGTGTCTGTTTCCATTTTGGCCGAACTTTGCTTGTGGTTGGATTTGTTTTTGTGTTGTTTAGTAAAAAAAAAAAAGAGAAAGAAAAAACTTCAGTTGAAAATGATAGAAGAAAGTTTTGATTTAGAAGAATTCGTTTTCTTGTTAAGGGTTTCTTTTTTTTTTATTTTCTTTCTAGCGGCTTTTGCTCTAATCGTATTGTTTTTTTTTTTACCTCTTTTTGCTGTATATAATTAATATATTTTGTTGTTCTTGTTTCTTATGTTTATGGCATATCTAAATAATTTGTATGTATGTATATGTGTGTGTGTGTATGTGGTGGGGCCGGGTGGGGCTTGGGAGGGATGGTTGTGTGTCTGTGTATGTGTTTAAAATATATATTTTTTAAATATTATTAATAGTTGTTAGCTTTTTGGTTTCTTTGTTTTTTTTTTGCTTGGTTTTTGTTAATTGTTGTGTGGCTTCAACTTCATTAAATTGAATATATATAAAGATATATACATATATCTATATCTATATGTATATATATATGTATATATACACATATACCTACATGTATATGCATATACATACACACATATATATATATACACATATATATTCTTGTTAATGTTGCTTGTTTTCGGTGTTTACTTTCATCCTTTGGTTTTTCTTTGTTCTATTCATCATGAACGAATGCACAAATTTTTACACACTTCGTCATTGATTTTTGTATTTAATTTATTTGTTTTTGTTTTTTTTGTTTAATTTACACATATGTATAGTATAATATATAATATAGATTTATATAAAGATTTTTTCCTTTTTTGTTTTTTTTTTTGTTTTTTTTTTGGAGGTTTGTGGCTAGAAGGGAGGAGAGGTGTGTCGGGAAAGGGGGGGGGGGGTGTGGGTGGTAGGGGGGTGAGCTTGCTATTTTAAATTATTATTCTTTATGCTTGCCAACTACATTGCCTATTAAGAGTTAGTGTTAGTTTTGCAGTTTATGTAAATTTAAATATAATTATTTATAAATCTTGTTTTAAAGACATGTATGTATGTATGTGTGTGGGTGTGTGTGTGTGTGTGTGTGTGTGTGTGTGTGTGTGAGTGAGTGATATAAAGGCAGCAGATAAAATAAATACGTCTTTAACACTATTCAATCTTCACATTCAAATTTGCTTGCAATTAAATATCAATTGGCATTTAATCTTAAAGGAATTTCACCAAATGGTATCACTATACACTGTCCGATCGTAATTAAACCATTTTAAAGTCTCTCATTTGCTTGAATTTGTAACTAAACCATCATCAGCTGTCATTCAATTCAATTCTTACTGGGAGTGGGTATTGTAACAAGTAGGAGATCCTTATCTCCACATCCCTTCTCCGCCCTCATAAAACAGATTGTGTCCTTTCAAAAAGAGATCAGATCCATTTGTCCAGATTTTGATGGTCTAATTTCAATTGCTCCTCGATGGATTATAACTAATCCTAACTTTAGTATTATTCACTATCCAAAATGGCATGAAAATATTGACATCGTACACTTGTTTGCTTCCATATACATACATATATCGTATATAGAAATAATCTTGACTTGTTTTACTATATTTTTTCGATCTGCAAAAGCTTTTACAATTCTCTGCTGAATTATCCTTCAAATTTATCTACTGCCTTTGTATCATACGGTATGGGTTAGTGGTTAAAAGTCAAGTGCAATTGTTTTCTCTTTTTTTTTTGTTGAATAAGATTTAGAAAACTATAGAAAAATGAAATGAAAAAACATCAATTTAAGTTTGTGGCTTGATTTTTGGTTGATTTTTTGGTGAAAATATTCTTATTCATTTAGTTCTTTTACATTAATGTTTTTCATTAATTGTTTTTCATCTTTTCTTTTTTTTTCTTTTGTTTTACTTATTTCGTTTTCTTTTTTGTTTTTGTTTTTCTTTTTCGATTTTGAAACCATTTTATATTTAATATTTATTTGGTTTTTGTTGTTGTTGTTGTTGTTGTGTGTGCGTGTGTGTGTATTTTCCTTTGTTGTTGTATTGTTTTTTTTTTTTTTAGAATGTTTTACTTGAAAGTTGAATTCATACTTCATCGGTTTGGTTTTCATTTCAACTTCAACGACAGGAACTAATGACAAAGCAAGCTTTATGCTTGATCTTGATCTGGATTGTGATCTTGATCTTGTATTTCTCTTGTTTTGTATTTCTTTGTTTCTTTTGATTTTTTGTTTCTTGAGTGTCTTTGAGTGAGATGGGGGGTTGTGGAGGAGGGTGGGGATAAATCATAGACCACAAACATAATGCATATCCAAATCCAAATTTCTATATTTCATTATATTCTTTACTTGGCTTTTGTAATTGCAAAATTCTTGATCTCTTTTCATTCTCGTTTTCTTGTTCTTGTCGTTTTCTTTTTCTTTTTTTTTTTTCTTTTTCTTTTTAGTTTATATATGTTGCTATGTATATATGTATGTATGGCTGTTGCTAAACTTTTCTTTTTATTGTTTTCTTTAAAGGTGCTCTCTTAAAAATTTGTTTTTTCGTTTTTCTTTCTTTGTTTTTTTTTTTTTGGGAAATTATAAACTAGTTTTTAAATTGTTCAAGTGTTTTAGGTATTCATAAAGAAAAAAATTTTGCAATTGGAATTGTTGTAACTTTTATTATTTTTGTGGCAAATTAAATGAAAAATTTTAATTTTTTATATATTTAAAAAAGTAATGCAGTTGGTGTGCGTGTGTGTGTGTGCAAGTGTGTGTGTTCTTGTTTTGCTAAAATACGGACGGATTTTTAAACGGAAAGCATAATTAAGAAGAAAAGCTGCAGCTGCTGTTTGCAAATTGTTTCACTTTGGATTCATTTTTGGCCAAGTATCTGTATCTGTTTGTGTGTGTGTGTGAGTGTGTTTGTGTGTGAGTGTGTCTGGGTGTAAATGATCTAGGCTAAAATCTAGACTATTAACTATTTTTATATTTATTATTATTCTTTTTCTTTAAAAAAAAAACACATTATATTATAGTCTAACCCTTTTGATTCAAGAGTCTCTTATTTGGATTTCTTTTTTCATTTTTGGTTTTCTTAGTTCTTTCTATGTACAATATAAATTCGCTTTGACCTTTTCTCTTTTTTAATATTTTTGTTTTTGGTTTTTGTTCGTTTTCTGGCTTCTTTTCTTTACATACTTAGTCCTGACGCTTCTTTCTACCATCTTTTTTTGTGATGTAAAAAAAAAAAAAAAATATCTATCTCATGTTCCCCATATGCTAATATACATAGTCATTTCTTTCCTTTTTCTCTTCTTTTTTCATTTTCTTCTGTTGGGGGGCCGTAACCACCAAGTAGTTTGAGTAGATCATCTTTCCATTATCTTTTGCTTGTGTGTGTGTGTGTTAGTTAGTATAGTTTGATTCCTAATATTTGGCTAATGTAAGTACTAAAAAAAAATTAACATTTTTATCTACAAAAAATAACTTTGGTGTATGTGTGTGTTTGTATGTGAGTGTGTTTGGTTAACCATCTTCTTGGTTTTTTTCTGCTTTGATAATAATAAATGTCATATATATATATATATATATATGTAATTCATCGACCTCTATAAATATGACTAAATTTCTTTCATTCATCTGCTACATCTTCTCTTTTGCTGCTTCTTTTTACTCTTTAAAAATGTTTATATTTTTTCTCTTTGTTTTTTATTTTGTTTTTGTTTTAAATGCACTTTCTGAGCTTCTTTACAAGCGCTGCCAATTATTGTTGCTGTTTTGTTGTTCTTGTTAGTATGCCTACTACCAATATATATATATATATATATATATATGTATATATAGGTATATATATATATATATTTCTTTTAAGTTATGCCCAAGCAAAAATCTAATTGTTACGCAAAGCTTCTCATAAAAGTTCAATTGAAGTGCAAAAAGGCTTAACAAATAAAAATATTGTTAAATATTTTTTTTTCCTCTTTGTTTTTTTTGTTTTTTTAATTGCATAGATTACCCTGTATCCTATAAGTTATATTCCTGTGTGTGTGTGTGTGTGTGTGTGTGTGAGAAAGTTTAGTGTGTAGAACTCAATTAGCAAATGCTACAAAATAGGCCAAAAGATATGCACTCCTCCCTACCAAACATTTTCTCTATAATATTTTTTACTAGCCCTCTCTTTCTCTATATATTTTTGTATACAGATATATCTATATATATATATATATATCGGGGATTGCATGTATGTAGTAAGTAGAAGTCAATTTTTTTTGGGCCCGTGTAACTATGTGTATGTGTGTGTGTGTGTGTGTGGTTCTATGTGTGCTTCAAGGGTTAATGACGTTTCTAATGTATGCAAATTGTTACGGTTAGTCCTTGGTTATGGTGGGGTTAAGTGCTTCATCTTTTCGTTATTCTTCTAGTTTGGTTTAGTTTTAGGTTGAGGGGGGATAGGGAGAGGGATTGTTTTTTCTCTTAAATTTTCAATAGATTTTTTCTTTTTCATTTTTTTGTGTTTTGGTTTTTTTGTTTTTTTTTTTATTAGGTTTTTTAATACCTGCAGAAAAGTGTATCTAAATATATTTTTGATTATTAAGTTCTAAACTTGGACTCCAGTGTTGTTCTTGTTCTTGTTTCTTTCTGTTGCTGTTGTTGTTGTTGTTGTGTCGTAATGTTGTTAAGCTTCATTCACTACTATATAGTCATTAACTAGCATTAAGTATATGTATAATTTTTTTATGCTTTGTTCTTGTTTTACATAAATAAATAATAGAGTTTTAGTTAAGTTGAGTTTTTAGTTAAAACATTCTATAAGAATGCTTTTTATTTTCTTTTTTTTTTTTGCATAAAAATACAATTACATATACATATATGTGTGTGTATATATATATATATATAAATACATATATATATATATATGTATGTATTGTATATATGTAAGTGTATATATATGCCATAGGACAAAAAATCTATTCAGATTAAATATCTTAGATTAACTTTTCTTTCTTTTCATTTTTTCTTCTCTGTTTGCACATTTCCTTTGCTAGATTTTTTCTTTTCATTTATATTTTACTTATTTTTTCATTTTTTTTTTTTTTTGTTTTTTGTAAGGAACGATCATCGATAAGAGACTTACTATTTGTTTTTTTTTTTGTTCTAGTGAAATTTACAATTACTTAGATATTAATGTTAGATTTAATATTTAAGTTTAGATCAAAAAACTTGTAAAAACAGAAAATGATTTAAATTTGAAATATCGCAAAATATATTGAATCGAATAAGGATAGTACTACCAATTGGTGTGTGTGTGTGTGGGTGTATGTGAGAGGGGTGAGAAAGGAGAGGGTTTTTTTTTCAAGAGTGCAAAGCTTTAAATATATATTATTAATTGATTTTAAATTTGAATATTATTTCCATATTAGTTACTTTTTTTTTAAACTTCTTTTGGTTTTTGTTTCTTTGCAATTTTTTTTTTTTTTGATATGATGTGCTTTGTATTTTGTTTAATTTGTGTGTGTAATGATAGGTTTGGGAAAGGTAGGGGAGGAGGAGTGGTGCGATTTGAAAAGGGTTCAGCTGCAAATTTAGTTTACCAATCCTTTTCACAATGAACTAGTTCTATTAGTAACTTCGACTGCAATGGCTGAACCAGTTTCGGATTTTTAAAGTTGAACCAATCTCATTTCACTATAAATTAATTATTTCAAACTATTTCAAGAGTTAAATTAGTATGAACTAGTTCTCAAAGTTTATAAAATAAATAAAGAACTTTGCATCTTTGAAAATTGCAAAAATTATTTGTTGTCCTCGGTTTCAATTGATTTTCAAATAAGTTCAAAGTAACATTAATACTTTGACAATTTAGTAATTAGTTTTTGTGCACTCGAATAATTCAAAATCTCGAAACATTCCATTTACAAACTATTGGATCTAATTTTAAAATTTCGATTATTACTGTTTCTAGAACTATGAAAAACAAGCCTTTATTTTTTCCCATTAATTAATGATTAAGTTTTCACACAATTATGTTTGATAATTGTTTAACTTTTTAAGAACTCGAATGCAAAAAAAAAGTTGATCAACTTGGAGCATATTTGTCTTTTTCTTTTAGCTTAGTAGGAGACTATTCTTCAGCATGTGCTTGAAACTTAACCTATTCAAGAACTAGTTCCATACATAATAAGTCTTACCAGGGCTGAAAGTACACTGCTTGCTAGTTGCTATAATTGAAACGGAACATAACCGTGTAGATTTTCTTACCGTTGTTTAATTTTGCTAAACATAATTTTCTGTTAAATGAACTTTAAGCTGATTTCAAAATATATAGATTTGAATTGCCATTTTTAGTCTATAACTTTTGAAGCCAGCAGTGTTTTTTGCAGTCCTGATCTCTTGTCGACAGCTTGAAATAATGAAACAAGAGCATATTAAGATTAGAGATTGGAGGGAACTTTCCGCGCAATATTTTATGTTTTTTGATCACAAATCACGTAGATTGACTCTATATACATACATATACATATATATATATATATATATATATATAAACTCCCTCGTCTATATCAACTGTATTTTGGCAAAATTTGCAAAACTTGAAGTGCCAATTTTTATTTATCTTTATCATTTTCATAGAACATGATCGATGATGAAACGAATCCAAAATATAATGCATTAATAATCTGATAAATATGATGGCTTCCGGAAACCTGTCTGACCATTGTTCAATTCAATTCAATTCAATTTTTAGAATTACTTCTTAAGTTGAGTTCCAATTTTACACTTTATGTTCAAGGTACAATTGTTGTTGTTGGTTTTTCTTCATCATAGTTTCATTTTTTTTTTTTGGATTTTTTTTTGTTTACAAATTGAATGAATTTTGTATTGTTTTATTATTTTATGCTTCCGTTCATCACATACGTTTTATTTCGTTTATATTTATGTGTTTTTATTTAGTTAATTTTGATTTTGAAGTGTTTTTTTTTTTGTTTTTCATTTTATTATCACCGCATTATAAAAAATAAATTGTTTAAGGGAAATGAGTCAAAGGAAAACCGATCAAATAATAATGAAAATATTTGATTCTCGTTTTTTTTTTTTTTATTTTCTTCTCAAACATTTTTCATTTTGTTTTTGGTATTTTTTGTTTAAGTTTTCATTTTTTGTATTTTTTTTTTTCTTTTAAGTCACAGCCCTTTTTTATGTTTTAGTTTTTGTTTCTCGTTTTCAAAACAAAACTAAAATAAAACAGATATTGATATATTGATGTAGATATATTGTTTGCCAAATTTGATCGGTCCTGAAGTTGATGTGAAGAGTCGGTCCAAACAGCCAATTGAGTGAACAACAAAAAGTAACCAAAGTAGAAGAAAAAAAAAAAAAAGAGAAAAAAAGAGTACAAATGGATGAAAAATGAAAAACAAGTTCGATTTTTTAATTTTTCTTTTATTTCTCGGTTTAGTTGTTGGTTTTTCTTGTTTTTTTTTTTTTTTGTGTTTTTGGTTTGTTTTTTTGGGGGGTTTTTGGTGGATGGGGTTAGGAGAGAGAAGATTGGGGGGAAGGGGGGGATGTATGGATTTGTTTTAGAAATAATAGTTATGATAGGTTTAAATTTGCATAATTTTGCCAAAATCAGTTTTTTTTTTCTTTTTGCTTTTTGCACTAAGTTGTTGTTACCTTTTCTTTCATTTTGTTCGTTTGTTGGTTTCTTGGTTTTTTTTTTGCTTGTTTGTTTGTTTAATAATATTATAATGTAATGTATATTGTATATAATCTAAAACGTTTTTGTTTTGTTGTATTGTATAATAGCATAGAATAATCATAATAATTATAATATAATAATAATATATTTTATTTAAATACTTGCTCGTATTTTCAATACAAAGAATAAATCATATTGCATAATAATAATTATAATAATAATAATAATTCATTATTATCTCAATAGTTTGACTTGGTTTTTTTTTATTTTTATTTTTTTTTGTTTGTTTTTTCCTTAGTTTTTCTTCATATTTTCTTTTAGTATTTTCTTTATGCAATAATTAACTTGAATTTGACTAGATCGATAAATACATATACTTGGTGTGATGGGATGTGTGTGTGTGTGTGTATGTGTGTATGTGTGTGTTGTGTGTATATGGAAGTGTAAAAGTAAAAATCTAATTTTAGCATTTTCCTTTATTTTGTTTCATTTTTTTTTTTAGGTTGGTTGTTGGGAAATTTTTTGTTTTTTTTTTGCTTTAACTACTTTTTTTCCACTTGGATTTCGATAGAGGCTAAAATCAATTTGATATATGTTAATGCATGTTGTATGTATATAGAATTTTCTTTAATTTAGCTTTTCTTTATATATGTTATGTATGTATGTATTAGTATGTATGTTGAAGTGAAGTTTATCCATTTCATTTTGGTTTTTTTTCATTTCATTTCTGTGTGGGACTTTCATCCGCCTTTTGCCTTCTAAGTATTTGCCTTCTGCTTTACTTTCGCGCTCTCTTTCTATCTCTCTCTCTCTTTCTATTTCTACCTTTATATACAATCATTTTCCATTTCCATTATCATCTTCTTCCATTTTAAGGCTTGAGAATTTGACAAAATTATAAATTAAATATAGACAAATGAAAAAAATATGTATGTGTTAGCTAAGTTCTCTTCTATATATATATATACATATATATATATATGAATTGTATTGTATTGTATGTATGTATGTGTAAGTTAGATCATTTCTAGGCATATTTAATACTGGGGGAGGAGGAGGGAAATTTGGGGAGTTTTTTGGGTATGCAAAAAAAATTGGGCCGTGGAATTAGAGGGCTAAAGGATAATAATTTGTAAGTATTATTGCACTTGTAACAAAACTAACTTTAACTTTCGATAACAATTTCATTAATGTTTAAATATTCTTATAATAATAATATATATATATATATATACATATGTATGTATACATATATATACGTATATATATATACATATATGCATATGGCTTAAATTTTCTTTATATCTTTAGTATCAAATTGGTTTAGGCTGGTCTTTCACCCACCACCACCCCACAGACTAGCGACTATACAAAACTTCTAAATAATTGTTCAATTTTCCACTTCTCCCACTTTGCTTACGCGTTTTCCCTTCTAATTTTTGTTTTCTTTTGTTTATTTATATTTCTTTTTTTTGGCATATTTAGCTGTAGATTTGACATTTCTCCATTTTCTATATATCTTTTGTACAGAGTCTTCTTTCAATTCTTTCATCTTCTTCGGTTTACTTTTTGGATTTGAGTAAATGTTTTTTTTTTTTTTTCTTTTCTTTCATTAGATTAAGAGTAATTAGTATTTTTATGTGAAGGATAAGGATTTGGTTTGGAAATCATTTTTGGAAGTTGATTTGCAATTGAAACTGGGAACAGTAGTTGTAAGTAAGTGCCCCTCTGCCTCTTCAACGATTCAACTGTTTATGTTTGTGTGTGTGTGGAGCAGAGTGAATACAGTACAGTGAATACAGTGAATCGGATTAAAGCCAGTTTTTGTCTAATCTTTCATTTTATATACCCTTTAAATATATTGACACCGATTACTCTACTATCCAAATAAATGGTTCTGTATACTCTGCATTCCTGATAGATGATCAAATGTCAAAATAATCAAGTTAACCTTTTACTTTACTGGCTTCTATACATGTTCTGAATCCATTTTTGTTATCTCTTTCTCTCTTTCTGACTCTGTGTGTTATGTGTGTGCGTGTGTGTTGATGTATCTGAAATTGAATTGAGTTCGAAAATTGATATACTCTGTTTCTTCTATATACTCCTTTGATCTTGTTGTGTGAAATCAAGTTGACTTTCTAAATTGATAGAGATTAGAATTGTGTGTGTGTGTGTACGTATGTGACTGTGTGTGTGGAGATTTTGCCTAGTTATAAAAAATGCTAAAGTTAGTTTATAATAATCCATACTAATATTTTTGGAAAGATTCTGTTTTTAGTATTATTATTCATTATTATTATTAATTTTTTGTTTTTTATTAAAAGAGCGCGCTATGGTCAACTTTATTGGATGAAGGAGGGGGTTAAGGGAGAGGGGGTATGTATCGGTCTGTGTTTGTTTTGTTTCTTTTTTTTTCTTGTGGAAAATAAGTGGCCAAAAATTGTTTTGCATTTTTCTTTTCTTATGGTGATTTCATGTATATATGTTTTGTGTGTATATATAATATATATATATATATATGTATATACACATCTATATATACCTTTTTATGTGTAGTTTATATATATATATATATATACTTTCTAAAAAAAAATTCTTGCATTTTTCTCATTTTTTCTTTATTTGTGTTGTTTTTTTTTTTGTTTTGTTGATTTATTATTATAATTTTTTTTTTGTAGCTTATACCTTTCGCTCATATATATATATATATATATATACATATATATATATATATTTGTTGGTTTATATATATACATATATATATATATGTATAATTTGTAAGTACCTGTATTTGTTTTTGTTGCAAGCAGCTAAGTTGTTTTAAGTGTAAAGTTTGTTGTTTGATTTTTGTTTTGTTTGTTTTTTTTTTTAGTTTTCATTCATTTTTTTTTTATTTTTGGTTTTGTTAAGCTAAAAAATCGTTTACGATTTTTCCTTTTTGGTTTAGTTCTTTTTTGTTTTTGGTTTTTTTCGTTTTGCTTTATGAAAATGAAATCAAAATGAAAATTTTGTTTCCATTTAGGCCAACTCAAAGCAAAAAACTGTTTAAGATATTTTTCAATTATCATTTTTTTCTAGTTTTTCTTTTTAATAGCTCTAACAAATTCTTTAGATTATTACATATAATATATATTTATATATATATATAATTTTATATATATATATATATATAAAAAAAATGATATCCTTGCCAGGCGGCGAAGCAAACTAATCCAAAAAAAAAACCCAATCTGTGGTTCTTTTTCTAGCTTTTCACTTATCAAGTAAAGCTAATATATATGAATATACATATATATATATAGTATATATATATATATAGATCTGTTTCAAAGCATATCGCATATTAGTTTGCTTGCTCTCTAGTGCTAACATCTTTATCTTCAACTCTTCTTTATTTCCATCTTCCATCTCTTCGCGTTTTCTTTTTTCTTCTTGCTTCTTTTACTTAAGATTAATTAAATTCGAATTTTTGTGTTAATTTTTTATTCATATACAAATACATATATATATATATATATACATATATATATAGATATATATCGTATATACATATATATATATATACATATCATTTGCCATTTTGCTTAGTTCTAAATGCTAAAAAGTTGCAGAGCTACCTTCAATTTCATTTTCAACTTTACTTTAACTTTTCTCCATGTTTTCTCTTTTAGCTTCTTTCTTTCTCTCATCATCATCGAATTAACAAATTCAGTTTTATTTTGATAGGTTGTAGTTGTTTTTTTTTTTTTTTTTTTTTGGTTGTATTTTTTTCGCTTTTAGTTTTTTTTTTTATTCTTTTGTTTAAATGTTTTGCAGCTTTAATTTTAATAAATTCCCTTTACCAATATTTCATTTGTTTATATGGTATATAAAATGGCTGCTAAATTTATTAATTTTCCTTATGTTTTTCTTTTTGTTTAATATTCTTTATTCATTTTGTTTTTGTTTTTATTGAAAACCCAGATAATTTTGGTCTCTTACCAGTCAGTTTTTGTCTCAAGTGTGTTTAGTGTTAAGATGTATGTTAGTTGTTGGTTTTGTTTTATGTTTTTTCTTTGTTTGTTGTTAACAAAACTATCAATATCAATGTGTATGGTTTCCTCTTGTTCTTCTTCATTGTAATCATCTTCTTGTTTTTTTTTTCTTCTATAAATATATATATATATTTTATATATAATATACATATATTAAATCGATATTTTGGCAAAAATTTTGTTCTTACATCTTCAACTACAATTTGTCTCAATTTTTGTTTTTCTTTTTTTTTGTTTGTTATTTGTTTTTATGGTTTTTTCGCTTCCATGTATAATCAGATAAATATATATACATATATATGTATATATAAATATGTATATATGTATATATGTATATATATATACATATCCATGGGCTTGTTGTTATTTTGCAATTTTCCTGTCGTTTGTTTTTTTTCCCTCTTCACTTTTGTTTTTGTATATATATATATAAATCTATTTCAATTTCAGCTCTAATGTATATCATTTTCTTTTTTCTTTGTGATACATTTTTTTTCTTCCTTTTTTCATTTAATTTTTTTTTTGTTTTTAATTGTTTTTTTCTTTTTTATTTTTTGCTGTGGTTTATTATGGATTTATTATTATTATTATTATTAATTCTTTTGTTGCAATTGTTACATACAATTGGGTATATGTATGTCAGTATTTTCGCATGGTTAATGAAGACCATCATCTGAAAGAAAGAAGATATATATATTATCAGTTCTAATTCTTCAAAACTTGTAAAAACAAATCCAAGTAATCAATATAACAATCTAATCATCCTTACAATATTATTCAAGCCTACTTTTGGCTCGAATTTTATATTCGATCGGTTAACTTGAAACTTTAAAATATTTTAAATCAAATTTAATTTAATTAACTGATTCGTTTAAAAAGAGAGACAATGGAAACTAAATCTATCGGTTAGTAGTAGCTTTTGTTTTTTGACAAAGTTATTCAGAAATTCCTCTATATTCTCTATATTTCTCTTTAGTTCAATTAAAAGCTTTCCCTTCTTAAACAAATTCAATTTAGTTCAATTTAATTCGATTTCTTTCTTCTTGAAATGTCATTGGTACTCATAAATTGACTATTTATTAATCGACAGTTCTTAGTTCCTGGTTGCTGCTCACCCATTTCAAAAGTTGCTCCATGTTGCTCCTTTATTGTAGTTGCTGCTGCTGCTGCTTTTGCTGTTGTTGTAGTTATCGGTATTGGTGGCATTTCTAGGCCTTTCGCTTTTGTTGCTGCCACATGAATAGTTTCTCAACTAGCTCAACTTTGGAATAGTTTGGATTTGTTTCAGTTGCTTGTGAATTTAGTTCATTCTGTTGGCTATTACTTTGGTTGTTATTGTTGTTACTATTGCTGCTGGTGGTGGTGGTAGTAGTAGTGGTGTTGTTGGTTGTTGTGTTGTTGCTGCTGCTGGTACCGCTGCCGCTGCTATTGTTGTTGCTGCTATAGCGATAACAATAAGTACCATTACGCCAGCTGGCAAATTTATATGGTATGGCATTATGATTTGCATTATCATTGGTTAATTGTGGCCTAAAGCTCTGGCTAAGAATATTATGTGGTGTTGTTGCTGCTGCTGATGCTGATGCTGTTGTTGTTGCTGCTGCTGCTGTTGTAAGTGTTGTTGCCGTTGTGGCTCCTGCTGTTGCTCGATTAAATATTGTTGTTGCTGCATTGAATTCTTGCTGCTGCTGTTGTTGTTGCTGTTGTTGTTGTTGATGTTGTTGTTGCTGTTGCTGTTGTGAATTACGTTTAAGGAACTCCGATTGTTAATAGGGTCGACTGGCATCCTTTGGCCGCTTCAATTGAACTTTCAGTCTTTTCATGCCAATCTGGAAGCCATTCATGGCCTGAATGGCCGCTTGAGCGCTGGCGGGATTATCAAATGAAACAAAACCTAAAAAAAATTTAAAAAAGAAAACAATATTAGTATTAAAATCGATCGATACAGATTAGAGGGAGAGATATATATCTATGTATATAATGTGCTTTAGTTACCGAAACATTTGCTCTGATTTGTAGCACGATCAATGAAGACCTTCGAACTGATCACATTGCCAAATGGCAGGAACATTTGCATTAATTCAGCGTCACCAAACTCTTGGGGCAAATGATAGATAAATAGATTGCAACCCTCTGGGCCGGATATCGAACATCCTGGGAACATCAGAAAATCTTTAAAAAGAAAAAAAAGAAAACAAAAGACATAGAGAGAAGAGAAAAATTAAGTAGAGAAAAATTTATATTAAATAGATGAGCTAAAATTCATATGGACGAAAATGTGTTTAACTGAAAAAAAAAAAATACACAACAAAATAGAAAAACCCAATAAAAAGTTCAACACAATCTTGATGAAGAGTTTTTCATTGTCTATATATCAAATGACTTTCTGTTTGTTTCGTGTGCGTGTTTTCTTTTCTTTCTTTTGGTGTGAGACTAAATTTTCTTGTGATTGAACATAATTAAAACTTACTTATCAAACAATTATAATAAACTCAACTCAAAATGAAAGATATATGTTTGTATATATAACTAGAATCTATAGAAATGAGTCTTAATGTGCTAAATGCTAATCAATTGTTACTTAAATTATACAAATTCATAGATTAAGCCAACCCCCCGAAATTTCTCTTCTAATGTGATATGGGAGACATTGTTTAAATAACAAATTTATGTTTTTGCATTGTGTTTTTCTCATGCAATAAAACGAAAGAAAAACGAGTTAAAGAAAATTCACAAATTCAAATTAAGATACATTTTAGACACAGACTACAGGAGAAAAAAAAAGGACACCCGCACACACACAAAGAGACATGAGAGAATGTCACATTTAAAGTTAGCATAAGGTATTAGTATACACACACACACACACACACACAGACACTCGCACACACCCGCACACACAGACAGATAGAGAGAGAGAAAAAGAAAGAAAAAGATAGATAGATTCAGAGCAAGTGTGTATGTGTGTGTGTGTGTGTGTGTATAAAAGAGTGACATATAGACAGGATATATGTTAATGGTATTTCAGTGTCTTTGTCTCTAAAGCATAAAAAATTTTGATGAGCCAAATGTCGTCTTCTTCTTTTTCATTTTCTGTCGCTTCGTTTTTCTGGTTTCATCTCTTTTCCGGTTTTAGCAACAAAAAAAAAAAAACGCCAACTTTGTATATAGATATATATATATTTTTTATGAGATTTTAAGCAGTTTATATGTTATTTTTACGATCACATGAAATGGCCTTTAAAATTGCCGGTGCCCATTAAAAACGATTTACGCCTTTCCGAATCATTTTTGCAACCCCTTTTTGCCGAAATCCGAAATACCAAAAACAACAATAACATGAAGAGAAGCAACAGCAACAACAACAAATGAAAAAGGGGTTGCCCCGGCCAAGATAAAATGTTTATCAAAATATATAAAAAAAGACAAGAAAAAGAAAAAAAAACAGAAACAGAAGGAAGACCATCAAAATGAATAGCTGTATGCCAAGTAATTAATTTTTATGCGATTTTTTTTTTTAAAAAGAAAAAAAAATGAAAAGTGAAAAATTAATTACTTCTCAAAGAGTTATCTCTTTATGGGCAAAATCGGATATTAAACTGTTTCGAATTAAATTTGTAAATTTTGTATTAGTTTGTTTTACTAATACATTGTTATCCTAGTGGAAAAGGAGGATTTCTTTAGTATACGTTACTTATAATTATTAATTAATGTTTAACCAGATTACGTATACGACAGATGGGCCAACGACTTTTCCAAATGTAGTTTATATTGTTCGGCAAACCCTGATAAAAGGATTTAAACATTTAAGATTGACTTTAGTCGTTTTTACGCTACCTTTTCATAGTTTCATATTTGATTAGCGCAACAAAGAGACAAAATAATACGAAGAACTTTTGATTTTAAATGTTCTACAGATATATGTATAAGCTTTGTTTCGTTTTTGTTTGATGCTTTTGGTTTAGAATGTATGTATATATAATATATACATATACCTTCTATAAGACGCTTGCCGTTAAGCAATGAAGGGTACTTAACAATTGTAGACCATGATACAAATCATAAAACATATATAAAATGTATTTATGTATATTAGGTGAATGGATTATGATGGAAACAGACAAACTGAGCAACTGCAATGCATCTCTTCTGCATTTCCATTTATTCTCTGATCTCAAGACCATGAAATATGATAGATATGGTAAATATATATTTCTTAAACATATAAACTGTATCATATGGCTTTATGTATATATGAATGTATGTGAGAGTGGAGGTTTGTGGGTTAATGTGTGTGTGTGTCTGTGTGTTTTTGTCATATCTATGGCATATAAAAAGTTAAATGTTTACAATGCCAAAAAAAAAAAAATATATAAAAAATGAAGAAGAGAAAAAATCAAGTGAATTAAATGAGAAACGAAAAAAAAAAAAACATGAAAAACAAAGTAAAATAGAAAAAACAAATATTTTTCCAGCTATTTGTTTATCATTGGTGGAAAAATCAAATACAATATTGAGTTACTGAACAATAACAACAACAACAAAAATAATACAACTAACATTAAGAAAAAACCCATAGAAAAAATGTTAGAGGGTAGGGGAGAGGGAAATTCAAAGAAACAAAAAAAAAAAAAAACAAAAACAAAAATGAAACAGAAACGTAGAAAACGAAATGAAAATGAAAATCAAAAGCTTACCTTCACGCTGAGTGGGTGCAACCGCCGCTAGGGGGGGTGGTAAAGCTTGTGGAAACTGTCCATAGACGGCGGGAAAGGCTGCATTATATATAAATAATTTTTGTTTTTTGGTTTTTACACAAAATTCCGAAACATTTATTAAAAAAGACAACACAACAATTAAGTAAGTCATACGTATATCATATAAATATATATATATTGATATATATATATATATATATATATATATGTCTATATATATATATTTTCTTTTGTATAAACTATTTTTTCGATATAGGTCTCATAAAATTTTTTTTGTTTTTCTTTTATTTTAGGTAAGGAGGGTTAATTTTATTCGTCAATCTAAGTAAAAGAAAAACCATAAATGAAAGTAATAATAAATTGATAAATTGGTATACCAGCCAAAATGGGTAGCTGGATTTCAGAAAGAGAGATAGAGAGAGAGAGAGAGGGAGAAGAGAAATTCGATGTTGTATATATGTATATAAATAGTATAAAGAAAAATCAAAGAGTTGGCTTTGGAGTTTTGCAACAAACTGTTTAACACAGAGTAAAAAAACCTAAAATAAATAATTGATGATGACCAAAAACTAGATTAATAATAGTCCAACAACGTAAATAACAGAAGCTATTGAATGGAAGAAGTCATATAACAAAATGTTGTGAAACACACTATGACAACTATGCGGGACTGTACTTATATTTTGATCGATCGGTTTTTGAACTCAAAGATGGAAAACTTTGATCGCTTTTGCACATTTCTCAATGGTTTTACAACATTTGATTGACTCTATTTGGTGGGGTTGTTTATTTTTTTATTTTAATTATATAAATATAGATATATATATATGCATGTTTGTATATATATGTATATGTATATATATGTATAAAAGTTAGAGTTATACACTTTTACTAACAATTAATATTTATGGCATGACACAACAATTATTAATTATTCTTGATATAAGAAAACAATTATGGATTATGATTGGGCTGTATTCAATTCTTTTTTTTTTTTTTTGTTTGATTGAAACGATAATGAATGAAAATGAAAATGAATGTAATAATGATACTGATAATGATCTCTGATTCAAACGTGACTAGTTAAAAAAAAGGAGATTTTTATTTATATATATAAAATATATAAGTTGTATAAGGGAGTGTGTAATGATGATAAGGCATTAATTTCTTTACGTTCCTTTTTTTGTTTTTGTGGAAAATAATGAGGAGAAACAAAAAATAGATTGTAATTGATTTGCCTAGGCACACTAATTTAAGTAAGATATTCGTCCTGGTCTTAGAACTAAATATTATCGTGTATTTAGGTTTGTTTTTAGGGAAAAGACGGAAGAAGGTTGTTGGGGGGTGGACCTTAAATGTTAAAAACTAAGTCATGTTTCTGTTGTCGTGGATGAACACTTACCAACTCCTGGGAATGGTGGCAAGCCAGGGAAGGCATGTTGCAGGGCAGCAGCATCGCCATTTGCCAAACCTTGTGGTGGTATGGTTAAATGCAGCGGATCTAGTGGAATATATAGAGAAAATTATCATTTTTAACTGGAAAACAATCCCTAAACTTGCTCAATTTCAAGGATAATCATTTAAAGTTTAATTATGACTTGGTAATGATTTTGACAAAAAAAGTGTCCCCAAAAAGTATGCTTCACTTTTTAAAATTCTGTAAACTTGGTGCAAATTTAGCTAAAGTGAGGCTGAAACTAGTTTTTTGATGACTAAAACATTGCTCTAACACATATATTTATGTTTAATAACATGGATAAAGATAAGTTCTTTAAATGAATTATAAAATTTTGTTACTTACGTCCTGGGAATGCCGTTTGTGGAATGCCATTCGTAAATACACCATCTGCTGCAGCAGCGGCCGCAGCGGCAGCAGCAGCTGCCCCACCTGGCTGACCGTTGGGCGTATTGGCGCCCATATTGAAATTGGGCATAGTTGGGGATGGCAGCGATGGTGGCTGGCCTGTGCCATTAAGGCCATGAGGTATTTGCGTTGCCAGTGCAGCCATTGGATTCATATAGGCAGCAGCCGAACCGGGCGCTGTGGCAGCTGCGGCCATTAGAGCGGCTTGCTGTTGTTGCTGTTGTTGTTGAGGTGAGATAGGAATTGTGATTGGCGGACAATGGCGAGGATTTCAATTTGAGGACTCGTATGAAAATGTTATCTTTCACTTACCTGAGCGTAGGCGCCGTACGGACTGAATTGATTAAAGACAAATGGATTCAATAGGTTCATATGACCGGCCATTTGTTGCATTCGCCTTATTTGTCGCTCCTTCTCCGTATCAGCGTATTTGACAACCAGACTGGAGGATGCACCCTGTAGATGATAAGAGAAGGAGGAAAAGAGATGAGAGCGGGTCGTGGGTAAGTTTATGTTTGAGTGGGCGCGAACGTTACTCACGTTGGATATTATAGGAATGGGGGATAATGGATGGTTGCTTGGTTGGTATTGGGTGTTGTGTTCTGTGTTCGCTGTGGGGTGTGGAGGCAAATTGTTACTTGAGCATTGCGTATTTATAGGCAGCTTTTCCGTTTACGTATTTTCCTTTCGAGTTGCTCGAGGAAAGAAGGAAAGCTGCACAGGAAATCCTATTACAGGCCATTATTATTTTGTGATGACAACGTAAAAGGAGCTCATCAGCTGGTACTCTACCATCAACCTTTTTCATTTACATTTACAATTTCCTTCACCACTGTCATTCCTGAACCATCTCATTATTATAGATTGTACAAATATAAAACCGAATAATTACATGTATACATACATATATCAAAATAATTGGCATACGGCACACTTCAATTTGCATTTCTATTGAAAGCAGCTTATAGATAATAGCCGCCTACCCATTCTTTTAGTCTTTACAAAAGTCCCTATTTTCCCCCACTCACTTTTCTATTCCTCTTTGTCTGTATGTCAATATGTCTGTCTGTCTGTGTGGACCTCTGTCCATCTTGTCTCACTCTTTTGATGTCAATTAATTAGCATAATAATGGCAACAGGCTTCACATTTCACAATATGACAATTGAAAAGAGACATTTCGCGAATGTCATTTTCGTTCCATGTTGTTTTTCGTTTCCGGCCATAAGTTCCCCCCACCCATTCGTATCCACATCCCCATCTCTCATTTATCCTCACCTTCATTTTATGCTCTTTCCCTTCACCATCGTTACACCCCCACCTCTCACAATTAAGATGAGTTTGCTTTTCGATTTTTGTGTAATGGGAAACCTTTCCTGCTTTCATGATTTTCCTTAGATCATTAATCAAAGTAACAATGATATTATGTTGCATAATTTTAGGCACTTGCCTGTATCGGTGCGTGCGTGTATCTCTCTCTCTCTCTCTCTCTTTGTATGTGTGCCGTTAATGAGACAACAACAAAAAACAGGTGCTCCATGCTTTATGCCCTGAACACAATTTTAATTAATGAAATATGAAACTTCAGTTTATGCAAAAGGCCATAAAATAGCAGCGACAAGAGATTCATAAGAGAAGCGGAAGGCTCAAAATGGTTGGAGGCATAATGACTGAGAGCTCTATGCGGGAGTGGAATGTGAAACTATTTCACTTGTGCTCTAAAGATGTGGCTGGGTAATAAGCTTTAATGAGCTCCCTATGCTCCTATAACAAATTTAAGTTATTTATAAAGATATTTAAGTATATATACTAATGCTGAACTGGCATGTACATTTATAAATATCAATTTGATTTCTTTTGCCTTCAATTAGAGTGAGATAGAATCTTGACTCTATCTCATTCTAATTCGTAAGGAACATTAGACAAGCTGTTTCTGTCATATATTTACAACATTGTTTAATTAAAGGCAAAATAGATTTACTGAAACTAAATACTTTGAACTATTTAACCTTTGGATATACAATTTATTATAAGATAAATACTGTTTTCCTTTTAAAAAACAAATATTTTAGTCATTTTTATTAATAAAACTTGATACTATTAATTGAGAAAGATACAAAGATAATTGCCAATGCTTCACATTGAATATAAGGGGAAAAAGTCCATTAATTTCATACTATCATCAGGATACTCATCTCGGCTTTCATTGGGGTAATCTCTATACTGTCTTAATTAGTTATACTGTCATAGAACTATGCAACAGGCAACCACAAAAGCTCATAAATTAATTCATTAACGTCAATTTAATTGCCTAATAATCCTACACTTCTGCCTGACCCTCAATCTCCTTACCACCACTTGCCACTATCCATCCTGCACCGTCTACTTCGTTCGCCTCTCTTGTCATTCAACTGAAAACCGACAATTCGACCCAGCTTGACTTGAGTCGATTGCCAACTTGGTGTTCATGTTTTCCATGTTTTAGAGGGGAGAAGAATGAAACCTCAGATATGGACAAAAATTTTAGTTTTGCAGTGAGCTCAATATGAAAACCGTTTATTAAATGTATGTATGTATGAGAATGTTTGGCCTGTTCACTTCCTGTTTCCTGGTGCTCATGGTGCTGCTGCTGCTGCTGGTTAAAGAAGACGACACGAAATTCCCATTCAAGTGAATTGCTGCCGCCAAATGAAATGAAAAATTCAACACGACACACAGAAGGAGTCATCGCTGTCGTCCTTCAAATGCAACAGGCTGGCAGCAGGCAGCAGGCTGCCGGCTGTCGGTTGCCGGCAACTAACAAGCCAACTAACAAGTGAGGTCCTGGACTCGTGCCAGGCGGCACTTTTGGCAGCAAATCGCATGTTGCATGCCACACAAAACGTGACGCCATTAGATGGGCCTTACCATCGCCTCGAGGGTAAATACTCGTACTTCTTATTTTTTTATTTTTTTTGTTTTCTTCTTTTGTTTTTTGTTATTTGTTCCTTTTTTTTGGCTTCGTTTTGTTTTTGCTTTTTATTGTTTTTTAATGTGAGTAGCTCAAAGTTCGTTTTGGTTTGCCTTTCGTCTTTTTTGTGGTTATTTTGGCAAAGTTTCAGAGGCCAATTACAATTGAAAAGGCTTACAGTGCATTTAAAAAGTAATTTGTCTGAGCTCTGGCCAAATAAAACAAAAATTTAAAGCCCTGCACGTATTTATATGTATTTGAATGCAAATATGCAACTTCAGTCTGTTGCCTGCCAGTTGAAAGGAAGAATAAAATTGGGAAGGGGATATTGTGGGGGGGTAATCACAGTTGCCCGTGTTCACTAATGGTTGCTACAAGCCACAGGACAAGGGAGCTGAAATGCAGCCACACACGGCACACACACACGCTCAATCGCGTAATAAACTCGTGCAACGTGTCTGGGGACATGTTAACATGGCAGTCGTGCCAAAAATTATTATTCCCGCCTCGCCACGTTTCGGTTTTCGCCTTTTGCCACGTCCTCCATACACCTCCATCTGTTTTTTCTCTTCCTCTCTCTCTCTCTCTTTTGGTTATCGTTTTTGTTGTTGCTGCCTTTGCTTGTTGCATACTTTTAGGCATGAGTGTGAGAGTCGATTTGTCAACGCCTAAAAGGACAACATATTTCTTTTCAAAAAATACTCAACAAATGGCCCGGCAAATGGTTTTTAACAAATGAATTATAACAATTTTTATTATTATTTTGTTGGTTTTTCTGTTTGCTGCTGTTGCATATTCTATATACGATTTTTTATAGAACTGATTTGCATTTTATAGTTTTTCTTCTTTCATTTGAACTGGTCCAATGGCGGCGGTGGCAGCTTGTTTTAATTGCTAAATAAATTGAATGGCCCGGTCAGGGCATTTGTTTAATGGTTAGCCATTTTTATCTATCAATTAAAGCAGCGACAAACAAATATGTTCATGCAATATATTTATATACCTCCATATATATATATATAGAAAGAGGGAGAGAGAGAGAGAGAGAGAGACAGAAGAAAGAGAGAAAAATGAGTTGCACATAAATTTTTAGAGCAAATGCAAATGGTTTTATTTCTTTTCATTTTGTGCAACATCTGTTGATAGCCAAGGGAAAACGTTTTGTTCAAGGTGTTGCGGGATTTATAAGAGGAACTTTTTTGTTAAATAATCTTTAAGTAAGCTTTAACTATGACAAATACAATTACCCGAATTCAATTCATCCATTGAACAAGAACTAGTGTTAGGAGCAGACTTGGTATCATATTTCTTAACGAGGTATTAAAAAAGTTTTTAAACATACCGGAAAAATCAGTTTACTAGTTGTTGTTCGCTTAAAGTGAGTTTGTTTTTCCAAAACTAAATAGAGTGTTTCTTCGATAATCTAGACTTAATCCTATGCAATTATGGCCATGCGTATGTACTACTTGGCCAACAACTCGCATGTAATTTGTCCACAGTAATTTTCGGTCAACGTGTCGAAAGATTTAACAACTTGCCACACATAGCACACTCACTCACACACACATACATATGTCCACAACGTGCTGATTGTGTCCACCGCTAAAACGCCTAATGACGTTTACACGGTGCTAGCTGTTACCCCTCTGTTGTCACCTCCTTTTGCCCAGCCCCCATTACCAGCAAACATAATTACAGTAATAATGTGGCCCATACTATGAGAGAGCGAGAAAGAGAGAGAGAGAGAGAGAGGGAAGAGCAATGTTGTCGTAGCTGTAGCTGTAGTAGTAACAGGTACTTGTAGTTGTATGATGATGGCTTCTACCACCTATAGGAAAGCAACGTAACAACCCGGCCAACCCAAGGCTGGTGATGATGTTGATGATGACATTAGCGAGGTGTCAGGCGACAATTTAACGAGTTGTCCTGGACATATATGCGCGAAAAGGATTCCTTTTCACACATGCCACATGGCCGTACATGGCATATGGCACATGCAACAGTGCCAACAACAACAGCATTCGTCACGAAATATCTTTAGTTCGTGCAGGATAGACGACGGGAGGAGCCACTAACAATTTTGTATGCTTTTAAATTAGCCAAAGTGTGAAAGTGTCATGTTTCGAAATATGAAATTAACAAGAGCAGAAAAAGTGTACAACCTGATAAAATAAAAGAAAAAAAAAAAAAAAACAAGAGCAAGAGAAAGAGAGAACAGAGACGAGGAGGACAATGTTGAAAGAAGTAGTCGGTCGTCCTTGCCAGCCTTTTGATATGCTGTAATTTTGCTGGAAGGCAAATTGAAAGGAAATGCACTTCAATTAATTATTGTTGTTGCTTGCATGCTGCTGCCTGATGCCTGCTGATGGTTTATCCTTTATTATTCCACGCTTACGAGTCCTTTTACTCGCCCCAGTCTTCCACTCTTAAATCAATGCCAATGACAACTTTCAATGAGTTTTTCAATTAATTTTCATTACAAAAACTTCTCAAATTCAAACCATCGGTAAATAAGTAGTGTGAAAAAGTAGCAGTAAAACTAATTACAAATTCATTTTCCGATTTTAATTTCGCTGTCAGTGGCAGTAGCAACAGCAGCAGCAGCAGCAGCAGCCGCAAATGTCAAAACAACAAAAAAAAAACGAAACGAAATAGGGTAGGAAAACGGGGAGAGACAGAGAAAAAAAGAGAAAGCTACCACAAAAACCAAGTAAGTAATCTTTTCCGCCAAATAAATCACACCATCGCATAAAAAATCGACTCAGAGCCAGAGACAGACAGAGTCAGAGAGACTAAGTGAGTGAGTGAGTGAGAGAAATAAAAGGGGAGAAGTCGCCAAATTAGTGTAAAATGCCACTAAGCTACCTAAAAGTATGCTATGCATTAGCAACAGCAAAAAAAAAACCCCTACAAGGAAAAAAGAAGGGAAAATTTACGTACTACTATGGGAAAAGTTACTTTTGGTCCTTTCCAAAAAGTTGCAATGCGTTGTTAACCGCAACTCTGGCCAGAACTTCCACAGCTCCTCCTTGTCCAATTCTCCCATGCTCCTTCTCTGGCACACTGCATACATTAAACAACTTTTGGCTCATTGCATTTCTCCTTTGCCATTCTCCCCGCTCCGGCCGCTGTTGGCTACCATCAAAAGGCAGGGCTATTGGGCCGCCGGCGAAGCGTAAAATGCGGGCAAGCAAAAAGCGCGACCCGTCGCAGGACTAAGGACGATGGATGCAGAACAGCACGAGCGCAAAGGCAAGAGAGAGTGGCGGGGGGGAGGGGTGTTGGCAACAACGACGGCGTTGACAATGCAACTTGGGCCTTGGCCAAAATGAAAAACTTATTTAATTTACTTTGCTTTTTGCCACAGACCTAGCCATTTAATTCAATTACTCGGCGAAGAGTTCTCTTTGACAAGGATTTCTTTTTTAATTTTTTTTTCCTTTCTATCTGTTGTGTCGTTTTTTTTTCTTTTGCTGCTGTTGTTGCTTTTTGTCAAAGGAAAGGAATGGGCCTAATAAGCCCATCAAGGGGCAAAAATATATCAAAGTAATTTCTTAAAGTGGAAAATTATACAAAACAAAACAAAAAACTTGTGCAGAATATAAAGAAACTAGTTCAAAGGACTAAAAAATAAAGAAAAGAAGTAAACAACTACCAAACAACTACTAAATTTACTTTAAGCTTAAAGTCTAAAGGTCTAACTAATTCTTTAGAGCAACGATAACGACTTATCTAAAATATAGTCATAGGATTTGTTTTTATTCAATACACTAAGCTACAATTATTTGAAGTTTAATTTATTTCCACTAAATCACCCTTCTAACTTGTCCCTTCCACTTCTTTCCCATCCTTTTCTTTTACTAAATATTGGTTATGTTTCACAAATTGTTGCCCTTAACTAAGTTTAAAGCTTCACTTTTTAGTGAATAAATTGCTTTCTAGGCTTAGCAGTAGCATAGTTTCCAGTTGCTTTGCTTTCTTTCTGTTGTCCTTTCAATCTTCTCCTCGCACACACCCACCCACCCACAAACGCACACAGACAACAAAGACACATTGCAACTGTATAAATCGCCTAGAAAACTACCAACTACCGACTGCCGTCTATCATTTCCGCTCAGCAATTTGAAGGCAAAAAAAAAAAAGAATATAAAGAGGGCAAAAGAAAAAAAACTCTTACCTGGCAGAAGAAAAATTGTCAAAATATAAACCGCGCACATGAAGAAGAGACTGAGACTAGGAATAGGAATGAGATTGGGAATGGGAATGGGACTGAGACTAAAAGCCTGAGCCAGGTAACCAAGACGACACTCGTTTATCAAAAAGGGAGCAGCCCTAAAAGAGTATTCTCCTTATTTTTTTCCCTCATGTATATATGTGTGTGTGTGTGTTTTCTTTCTTTTTTCTTCAACCAAATAAAACGTTTCACGCCGCCAACGCCTAGAAGTATGCAGTAAGCACACATTTTTTTTGTTGCTTCCTACTTCTTCCAAATATATTCATTGCAAGATTTGTTTGCAGCGAGTGGAATGAAACGTTTTGCATATGAAACTTCCATTCTAAAGGATATGCCAAAGGATGTAGGATGAAGAAGTTGCCAGAGAAGAAGTGTTGGAGAAGGAAGGCTATAAGTGTAGAGGGGGAGAGAGAGACTTATGCTTGAATTGCAAATAGTTAGAAAAGATTTGCCATGATTTTGGCTGTTACTTTTTCGGAATGCAGCATTTTTCGTCCTTGCCAACTCTTGCGGCTTGCTTTTTCAATTGAGAGACAAAAAACGAAAGAAAAAAAAAAAGTGAAAGAAAAGGGACGTCAACTTGGTGTATGTCTGTCTGTCGGACTGCCTGCTAGTCTGTCTCTCTTTCTGTCTGTATGTCTGGCACGGCATGCAAACGATTTGTGCTTACTGCATTTGGGCGGTTCAAGGATTTCAAATGATTAAATTGAGGCAGTCGCTTCTAGACATTGATAGCTTTACTTCTGTGTTTTTTTTTTTTTAAATTGGTTGGCAACCGGCAACAACTTAGCAGTCAAAAGGGTATTACATATTTGAGAATTTCAACGCAAATTTAATAAAGAGACAGAAAAATAAATGCTCTTAGCCAAGACCAATTCATACTAGTCGCATCTTTTTCAACTTTAAGCGGTAATCCTATTAAAAATTATTATATTTACTATTCAAGTTCTTACCCACATCTAACCACGTATAAATTTATTGGTATTTTAAAACAGTTTTTTTTTTTTCAAATATTCTTTTTACTTGCAGGTTCGTTGTTATGGCATTTATATTCAAGTCAAATGTGGTTATGACTTAAAACAGAAATGAAGCAGTTAAGTAAAAACAAATCGAAATACAAAATGAATGTAAGTAAGAAAAAAAAAAAAAACTAAATGTAATACCTTAACTAGACTTTTAACCTATTGACCCTATAAACTATTTAACCTTTAAGAGTTCCGGTTGTGTGGGGAAACTTTTTAAACAAAATTAGCGCTGTTTATTATCCCAATGTGATTGATTTTGATTCTGCATGCTGTTTCGGTTTCGATTTGTATTTGTATTTGCATTTGTATTTAACTCTGCTGTCACTACTCATTTTTCTGGCATTTTGCAGCATTAAATAATATTTGAAACAATCAGAAATCAACGCGCAGCAAGCAACGCAAAGCAAATAAAAATATATAAAACATTTGCGGCCATTTGTGCTGTTGGCAATTTGGCTTGCATTCTCTTTTACTCATTCTCTTACTCTTTCCCACTCTCTGTGAACCTTTTGCTCGATGTTTTTCTTTTGGCCATATATGTATACATATATGTGTATGTATGTACATGTACATGGACGTATTAGTGTGCAATTTGGCCAAATGTCGCCAACATGGCAGCCTGTCCATGTTCTTTCTTCTTGCCGCTTGCCTCGGTTTTGCTGTAGTCCCCAAAAACTTTCACAATATTTCCGCAAAACAAATTGCGCGTAAAAATGGCAATGCAATTTTTGGTCGTTTGTTGTGGCGGCCAGTTGTACCAACTGGACGCCACATTGCATCCACATTCACATATGTCTCTCCCTCACTCTTCAGTGGAGGGGGTATGGTGTGCATGTGCATGTGTACATATGTATATATGTGTGTGTGTGTGCGCTATGGGAACATGTTTCTGTAATGTTTGCCCAATTGAATTTAATAATATTTTCATTTGGATTTTAGTTTTCATGCAATTTTCACTCGACCAAACTACAACTGGGCCTGGCATGTCCTTTCCCCCTATCCCACCCCATATACGTGTGTGTTTTTGTTGTTGTTTTCGAAAATGAAATGTTTTGTGCCATTTGTGGCATAAAGCGTAACTAGTCTGGGGCATTGAAGCTAATTGGGTTGCATCCAATATATTTTCTCTCTTTCTAGCATTCTCTGTGGTTAATTTTGATTTTTGATTATAAAGTCGACAAAACGCAGCCGATAGAGACAAAATGAGAGAGGGAATGAAAGAGAGATATTTGGAGAAAAAAAAAGAAGAAATAATAAATGCATCTACAAATGCAAGTTTCTTAAGTTACATGCAAAGAAATAGAAGTTATGTATATATGAAACATATTCTTCAGACTCAAGATATAATATATGTACATTATAAGGATGTATAAAAAATACTAGTAACTGAATTGAAATCTCTTTTCAAAAGGGTTAATCTCTATCTCTCCCTCCCTGTTCTATCTCTATTTACAGGTATTTAAGCTAGTTATCACTTATTCAGGGGAAACAAAAAACAACATCATCAATAAAAAAGAAAACCTTTACGCTCATTTCCACACCAAAAAATGTAGTCCACAAGAACCGTTTAAAAGCACTTACTGCTTACGCTTTTATCCTTATAGTCCTTCTTAGTCCTTAGCCATCCATTCGGATGCCTTAGTGCAAACCGAAACCAACTATCGCATCAACAGCTCGTAAAACCAAAAGCAGCAAATTAAACTGCCACCATAAAAACTCAACCAGACTTGGTTTACATCAACTCCCTCGTTTTACCTCTCCATCAAAGAAGATCTGCTTCCTCCATTCAGTTACACCCACCAATGACCATTGCCCATTACACTGACCATAAATATAATATTTGATAATTTTATTAACAATTTCGACTGTAAATTGTTTACGACCGAGTGTAGGACTTGCATTTCCAAAAAAAAAAAAAAAAGGGCAACAAGCCGGCATTAAAACTGTGCAGTTTTTATAGCCGAAAAAAAAAAGGAAAGAGGAGGAAAACTGCAAATGAAATATTCATGTTTCGTCCACCAGCCCTACACTGAGAAGGACTAAAAAGACTGAGTCGTAAATTAAATTTGGCCTGGCCTGAACAACATTCTGTTCAATCAACCACAAAAAAACACCGCAGACAGACAGCAGCAACGAGAAGGAGCAGGCGGCAGCTCAAGTTCTATCCTGGTTTAGTTTTTTGATTTTAACTGCATTAGAGGCCCAAAGTCCTTATGGGTGATGCTGCTTCTGCTCCTGCTGCTACTCTCTCTCTCTATCGTGCAACTGAATTCAATTTTGTTGCAATGCTATGCTAAAATCAGCAACCCAAAAAAACTTTTTTTTTGCACATTAAATTTATGAAATTTGGTAGCTTCCTCGTTTTACGTTTTGCCCTTCTGTTTTTTTTTTTTTATCTCCTTGTTTTTTTGTTGTGCTTTTCGGTTTTCGTTCATATTCTCTTAAAACTCAATCATGCTTGCATGTAATATCCTGGCCGCCTGACTGCTTGCCTGCCTGTGTGTCCTTTCGACTGGTCCCTTGCTGAGGCCATTTGCTCGGGCGACATTTATATACACAGACCAACCAACAGCAGCAACAACAATTGATAACAAGCAAAATGCCAAGGCAAGTTGTCCTTAAGACCAACGCCCACCCCTCTATCGCCATTCCGTCATCCCGATCCGCTTCGCAGTCGGAGTCCTGCAAGAAGTTCTATGCAAGACAAATGCAACAAGGCAACAAGGGAGAGAAACTATAGAAAGGAAGGAGTGTGTAAGCTTTAACTATCTTCCACCTATTTTGCAGAGTTCCTTGAGCGGACGACAGAAATTGCCCTTAAAAGTTTTGCTGTCACATTCTTGGCATAGTCCCACCATAGAGTCAGTCGGGTCGAGTTGAGAAGAAAAGGGCAGGATCTTTTGTACAAATTTCAAGCCTGTTGATTGCCTAGTTAGGAATATCCTTGCCAAGGGTATAAGTTGTAACCGAGAGCTAGTTTTCTAAGCCTCAATGTTGTCTGTGACAAATAAATGCACATACCTACATACAAAGTGTACATACATACATATATACCTATATATTTTTCAAATTTAAAGCGAAATCCTTGTTATTCAATAACTACCAAGGAAACAGTTACTCTAGTTGGCACAATCAGTAGTTCCATTTTAACAGTGATTAAATTTGTAAAAGCTATCAAAGGGAACTGCTTTTTACCCTTGAAACGTTTACAAATAGCTAAATCAAATTAAGGACATTTTCCTTTATTTAAACGAAACATCTTTAAAGTGATCATACATAGTCAAAGAAGCCTTAAAAGTTAACCCAGGAGATCCTTTTTTCTTCAATAGGGATATTTTTTTCCTATTGTATTACTTATTACCAAAGTTAAATTTCAAGAATCTACTTGAAAATTGAAACTGTTTACTGCTTAGACTTAAGTACATTCTAAGCATTAAATGTAATTGCATTTAGACCAAGTTTTGCATTACAATTGCCATTTGATAATAGAAGTTTGATTTGCAATGTTATTCTTCAATTTGCATTATTCCATTGTATGGATTGAGGGTTGGAGGCGGGGAATGAGGTACAACTTTATTTAAACATAAACAGCTATGCAAGTTGCTGTATGCAACTCGAAATTTTTGTCTCCCTCTTTCTACCCCATTTACAATTCTCTCTTTCTCATTCTATTAAATATTTTTTATATAAACATGCCGCTTCTGCTTGACTTGCTTATCATAACAAAAGTTGCCTGTCCGAGCAAAAAAAAACGAAGCGAGTGAAAAAAAGATGAAGAAAAAGTCGAAATAATATGCCAAAGCATTCTTCACTGATTCTGGCTACGCGTTTTTGCACTTCAAAGTACTTCAAATCAATTTTCTTCACTTATTTTCATAAACCCTGGCAGACCCTTTACAACCAACCCGCCCGCCTCTTGCCACCACTGCCAAATGTACCCCATCAACCCGACCCCAAATCTCCATCATCTAGCTCAACCCAAAGGACTTGACGAAGACGAACAAAAAAATTTGCCAGAAAAGTTCAATTTTTGAAAAATATTTGCAAATTTCATTCACAGCGCTCGTCCATTCAAATTTCCTGCATTTATGTACAGAGAAATATGAGAGGAGGAAGTGCAGGGAAAGGGAGGTACAAAAAAAAATGGAAATAAAGGACAAAACAGCCATGGTCCAAAGGGGCAGCTGCGTCGTTGCCTTTTTTACGTATTTTTTTTTGCTTTCTCTCCCTTTCCCCTCTACATTTTTTTTCGGCACATTTGCCCGAGCGCAAGGACCTTTTGTTATATTGAGAAGGCAGCAAGCAGCAAGAAATTGCGCTAAGATGCTTATCCTTTTTTTCTTGCTTTTTTTTTTTGTTTTTGCCTTCCTTTCGGAGGGAGCAAAAATGGTAAAAATGCTCCATTATTATTTTTATTACTTATTTGCTTTTAATACTTCACGAGGACGAAAACGAATGGGGAGCAAAAGGCAAGTGAGAGTGATGGAAACCGGAGGAGGTAAAGTTAAAGAATGGGGGAATTGTGGTGGGTAAGAACGTCATCCAATCTCAAAGCGGATGTCGTCTACTTTGCATTTTGAGCCGTTTCAACTTATATGCTTCCTGCTGTATCCTAGTCCCAAGTCCGAGTCCAAGTTGGAGTCTGAGTCTCAGTCCGAGTCCGAATTCTCTGTCCTGTGTGTTCGCGTCGAGTGGAGTCTCTGGCCAGGCATATTTTAAACGACGTCTCCAAACGCCCCATTCTCCTTGAAAATTATTATACTTGTCCCTTTGGTGGCTTGCACTTATTGAAAAATTCGCCAAATATAAGTATATATATACATACATACATATATATATATATATATATATGGATATATCATCTTTTTTTTGTCTTTCTTTTTCTTCCCCCAGTCTTGGACAGCTACGTCTTCGATTTTGGTCCTTGTTTTAAGTGCAATGGGTAGTAGTTGGCTTTGTCGTCTGTGTTTATGCAAAAAATTTGTCTACTGTCTGCTGTCTCTTCGCCTTTTGGTCCACGACTGGTCAGGAAAAGTGAGTGAAGAGAAGAGAGGGAGGGGTGGTGGTGGTGGTGGGTAAGAGAAGTATGGGAGACCTTTTGTTATTTCTTGTGCTTAAGTAGTTTTTGCTGTTTTTCATACTTTTAGCTTGTAATCACTGTCAATGTCGACGGGTTTTTCTTCTCCTTTCCTACTTATCCTATCCTTTCCTTGGCTGGCTTTTTTTTCTCCTCCCTCTTTCTCTTTCGTTGTCTCTGTCTATCTGTTGTTTTTGACATGCTGCTTAAATGCTTCTCAAGATTTAGCTACTTGATGGAGACTCCTTACAATGTTATTAATAATAAGCTATACAAATTTTTCAATGTCTTTGGCCAAGGCAGAAGGCAGTCGGCAGCCGGCAACAGACAACAGAATAGAAGACACTTGAACTTACTTGGTACATTGGATGTGCATGAGAAAGTAGTGGACAGAGGGAAGGGGGATGGGGATGAAGGAAAGAAAAAAGGGTTGGACATCAGATTTATGCAAATTTCTCTTTTTGTACATACCTGAAACGAGATGGTAAAAAGAAAGCCAAAAAAATAGAGGTTAGATATATCGTTATTATGTTGAAATTGTACAAGGAAATTTGTATTTGATTTGACTTCAATTTAAATGTCAATTTTGCTGACGGTTATAAAAAAATATATATTTAAATATATAGAAGTATCCAGATTGGATTACCTTGAATTGGTCTACAACTTAACTAGTTCTTTACTTTATTCAAATTTGATAAGTTAAAGCTGACATTTTTTTATTTGTGTCTATTTTTTTTTTTATAGACATTTGCCTTAAATTTGGTTTTTATTTGACCCATGGGAGAACTGATGATAACTGCTTTTAATTTGATCTAGTGTCTGAAAAATGGTTTTAAAGTTGTACGTAGCAATTAGGGCATGCTTCATTGGCTGCCAAAAGGTACATAAAGTACGTGTGTATGTGTTTGACTTGGTTACCTCATCCTCATCCTCAGCCTTAGCATCGGCATCAGCATCATTCCTATTCTCATTCTCATCCCATATTCTGCATCTGGTACATTCGTTCACAATTCTCCTACTACTGCCGTTTGCCCTTATTCATGTAAACGCTTGCTTTGCCATTCGTTCCGAGTCATTTCATTTTCACTTTGTTGTTGCACAGTTGGAGATGGAGACGGAGACGTAGATGGAGATAAAGAGAGAGAGAAAGCGAAGGCAAGAAGTTTCTACAATACCATTTGTGTGTGCTCTTTTGCCCATAGTTCCACCTCACTAGCCTCACAGCCAGCCATGGCACTGACTTAAAATGACAAACAACATTGGAAGTCTCACCTTCCCCCCGCTTTCCTATACACACTCTCTATCTCCCTCTCTCCCTCTCGAAGCCCTACCAAAAGCGAAAAATGCTTTTCTCTCTTATAGAGTAAGAAACGGAAGAGAGAAAGAGAGAGGAGAAAGGAGGGGGAGAGAGAGAAGAGGCGCGTACATGCCATTGCACAATCATTGGATTCCGAAACATTTCTAGAATATTTAATAAGAAAACTGAAAATCGTTGAAATGCCAGCAACACTCATAATGTCGTTTCACCCAGTCGAAAGTCGAAGCCGTCTAGGCAGACCCCTCCACACACACACACACACATACACATACACCACCCCCACCAACCGTTCTCCCATCTACTTTACGTCTCTGGCCCCTAGATAAAAGGCTAAGGTCAAAGACAATATTGAAATGCCAATTGAACTTTTTGCTATTATTAAAATTTTACTGGTCTTGCCAACCATTTAGATACGGAAAAAGGAGTGTGCGTAATACGAAAGAGCAAAGCGAGAGTGTGGGAACGATATAGAAAGTTGAAATTGTCGTTTCAACAGCTATTAATACGAGCATTTTTGTCATGGCATACTTTTAGGCTGACCTAAGTCCTTAAATATATATATATATAAATATATATTTGTATAAAAAACAAAAGAATGGCTTGGTAATTGATTTTCCCCTTTGTGGCCTAACACTAAAAGGATTGTTATTGAAATGAAGAGAACAGATAACAATGGTTTGTCCATAAAACCAATTGCTAATGGGGAAAGGCTTAAAAACTAGTTTGTGACTACAGAAAATAGATTCAACAACATACAATAACAAAAGTAAAAAAAGAAAAAAGAAAACGTAACTAGTAATTGCTTTAAGGCAAACAGAAGAAATACCAGAGCATACTTTAGGGTAGCAAAACGTCGTAATAAGAATTCAAGCAATGTTGGATAAAGTTTTATACTATATGTAGATGAATTCTTTTTTTTTTTTGCTCCTTTTTAACTAGAAATTAATTAATTGAACTGTTAGTTTAGAACAAGTCTAAAGACCAATCAAAACACTTTACTAACTTTAAAACATATTAACAGCCGCTGGGCATACAAACACAGCCATACACACAGAGACACACACACACACACAAGGACGCATAAACAAACTCGTATATCAATTAAATTATAAATCATGATGCTTTGACCTTCTCTCTTCAATTGCCTCCCTTCTGAAATTTATCCACATATCAACATGTTAAAACAATCAAAATCACATTTTGCACTTTAAACACACTTGTCAAATAAATCAGCTCCAGGGAATTGCCAAACAATTTTAAAGAGCCAGAAAAAAAAACATCATTTAAAAGCCGAAATGCTGGCGGCACTGACAAGAGTCTTCCATAATAATAAATTACCTTTAGGTAACTCCCTGCCCCCTACTAAACCAATCCAACCCTTTCTAATATGCCACACAAATAGAATGATAGGGGAGCGGAAAAACAAAAACTAAATAAACAGCCGAAAATTATGCAACACAAATCAGCGCATTTTATGCATGAACTAACCCATGAGCGATAAACAGGCGGCTGCAGCGGCGGCGGCGGCGGCAACCAACTAATTTTGAAAGAAATCAAAAAATCTCATACAATAAAAATGAAAAAAGAAAAAAAAAAGGTTTTGTTGTACCGACAAACTAATTTTACAATGAGCCGCAAAAAATTCTGAATTGCCACATGCACGTACAGACAGAAAGGGAGAGAAAGAGAGAGAGAGAGAGAGAGAGAGACATATGTATATCGAGTGCAGTGTAAATATCCTGCGGTTTTTAGTTTATTATTAATTTTTGTCAACGAGTCCTTTCGGCCTGTTTGTCCGTCTGTCCGTCGCATGCCAACCCGCCCTATCCTGTCTCTGCCTGTCACTGATAATAAATTCTGCACTTGTCGCATAAAAACAAAAATATTTTAGTATGTCGCCTGCCCTAAGCGAGTCCTTGCCATCATTTTCATTTTCATTTTTTTCTTTTTTTCTGTTAGCATACTTTAAAGCGTCATTTAATTAATGGTAAAAGCGACAACATTGGCAAATGTTCGACCAAATGTTGAAAGGCTTTTAGTTTGCCAACAAAATTTTATACAATTTCGTGAGTAACAAAAGCAATTGAAAGTTTTAAATTAAAAAGAAAATTCAATACTATATAAGCAACAGGTCAAAGGATCATTATTGACATAATAAATTGAAGATTTAATTGTTTCCAATTGAAACTTGTGATTAACTTAATCTAGATAAAAAGTTTACCGAAAATTTAGATTTTTGATTCTAAATAACCAAGTCGAAGGACTTTCCTTTTGCTTTCATATTACTAGTTTCCAATTGATAGATTTAATGAATTTATTACTAGAACTTTTGAAATGCTTTGTTTTTAATTGGTTGAAGTTCTTGAAATCCGGGAATCAGGAGTAACGCCATATATTTAGGCCTATTAAAGTGCATTCACAAATTCGTTATTGAAAAGTTAAAAAAAAAACGAAACATAAAACTTGATGGGTGTGTGTTTGCAATACTTTGTTGTGCGCCCATTTGCTTTGTCATTCAGGCTTTTGTATGGAACAAAAACACAAACAACAAAAATCTGAAAAGCGGAAATCACGCACATTGCGGTTAGGAGTCCTGTCGTCATGTCCCTTTCCCTCCCTAACCATCATCTATGTGTGAATCGTCTCTTTCTCTTAATATTTGTTTGCATTTTTCGTGTGCAGAGATATTTACTTGATTAAAAATTAATAATTGCATACTAGAATATAAAAACAAAAATGCCAAATATATACATATATATAATATATATGTAGGTATATGTATGTATATATATATATTGTTAATACATATATACAAAATTTATGCACACGGATGCAATTTAATATTTTAAATATGTCAATTAAATGGAGGCGCATTGCCAACAGACAATCGCTGACAGTCGGGCGGGCTGCTTATAATAAATTATATATAAGTATATATAGATAAATATATATATATGTGTATATTTATATGGATCTAGGTAGTTATAGAAAAATAAACATTTATTTAATAGTTGATAAATTTATGTGAGTCCGTGTGGCCATGGAAAATATTGAACTTTATGACTTTGGCCACTTGTGTTCATAATTCCATCAGGCTTTAAATTATCTAAGCGCTAAGGATTTTCAAGAGAAAGAGAGAGAGAGCCAAAGTCAAGTGCTTAAAGCAGCTCAAGAGAGCGATGACGTCGAGGACAAGAACGAGGACGAAGTGCTCCATAATGCACATGAAAGCAGACTCAAGTAATAAAAAAAAAAGAAAGAAAAAATAGAAATAGAAGAGAGAAGTAAAGAGAAGCGTTGGAGAAATGGAAAGAAAAAGAAAAAAAAAAAAAACAGAGTCGAGACAGAAAAAAGAAAAGGCACTCGTCAAGTCCATGACGATGAGATGTCGACGAAGACGAGACGAGACGCGACGTCGAGGCGCAGTTTAAACGACTTAAGCGCCAAAGAAATCATCATTAAAGTCTCGCCTGATTCCTTTTACACCGCTAGCACCCGCAGTACACCAACATACCGTAACCTATACCACGCTCCTCATTCGTCCCACCATTCTCTCCTCTTTTTTTTTTACTTTAGCAAAAGAAGTGTAGGCGTGGCCAAATGCAATCGACAATGCTGGTTAAGTCAAGTGTAGGTCGTTGGTCGTTGGGACTTTGCGTTGTTTGGGTTTGAGACAACTCAAGTTGAGAAGAGGGTAAGGATGCGGGAGGCGTGGTGAGACGATTGTACCGCTACCATAGCCATACTGTTGTACCGGGTTACTCCCACTGCCATGCACTTCTTTGGAACACTTAAGTAAATAGAGTTCAAAATGGAAAATGCTTGGCTGCCTGCCTGTTCGCGAGAGTGAAGTGCCTGCCTGACATCGATCTGGTTTTTGGGTTTGGAGGGATGTTGATGTTGGCACTCTCCGTCTCCAACAACATGCTCTCCCTACATTTGCAGCACTCACAAGGGCTTACACAATGCTCGGTCAGCTGTGTTAAGCATGTGTAGAGGGGGCTTTAATGCCTTGTCTGCCATTTGTTTTCAACTGTCCGTGCGTGCGCCATTTTAATTAACATGCAAATCCAGTTGAAAATGCCAATTTATGCTTGACATAATATACAAAAAGCAAAAATAAAAAAATACCGAGAGAAATACATATAAATGCTATATATTTATACATACATATACATATATGTATATATATGCCAAATGGAAGGCGCAATATAAATGCAATTGCCATGATTGTGTGAGGGGAAGTAGACACAAGTGAGGCTGAGAGGGAAAAAAAAACAATGCGGGGCATTATTATAAAATCAGTTCATTTAATTGGTTATTTAAAAAAAAAAATAAAAATGATCAGAGAATGGACATGAAATAAAAAACAAAAAAAATGTACACATACATATGTACAAACACCCATATGTATATATATATAGTATGCTTCCAGGTGATTGGAAAATATATGAGAAATCAAAAGCTAAATTGCAGCAAATGATATAGACAATTCACTTTAGTTTAAAATGTCATTTTTAATATCCATATATATATATATTCACATTTGAATAGAAAATAGTTACTTGAAATTTGGCTGATAAATAATTTTAAATAAATATTTATAAATTGAATTTATTCAAAGTAAATTGCTAAAGATATTGGAAAAAACTCTTTCGAAAAAAAGATCTAAATTAAAGTCATCAAAGAGAACTTTAATCAAGAGTTAAACTAATTGCTAAAATTGAATTCAAATGATTTTAGTTATATATAAAAAATATCTAAATACTATATCTAAATCTTTAATATATCCATACTATATCAATATCTATATTGTAATGGCCCTTCTAGCCATTGTGGTTTAATGTCATATGCAAATTGTTGCTCTACACCATAATAGTAATGTTTTTTTTATTATATTTAATAATTTAAAAACTCTAACAAACTCTGCAACTATCTAGCCATGACAGTGATAAATATTCGTATTCAATTTTTAAAACACAAAAATAATTATATAATAATTACCCATTTTTAATGGTTGCAAATGTACGAAAAATGTGAAATCAGTGCCTTTTCATATGCATGAAGAGATTATTGTTTTACCTTCAACCATTACCATTGTGATTATTGTTGTTATTATTATTCTTATTGAGTATATATATAAGTATGTATATATAATTAATATTTTATCATTTTTGTTTGATTTTTACATGACACACACACACACACACACACACACACACACAATGAAAAAGAGAGATATATCATTATACAGTGAGAGCATGAGGGATTCGCACACAATCGTTATCCTGTCTTCTTACGCAAAAGAGGTAAATATGAAAAATTATATGCCACATAATAACAAATGATAATAACGATTGCATAAATAAGTTTTAATTTGGTTTTATAATCAAACGAGATGTATATATATATATATATATAGAGAGACATACAGGGAAAGAGAAAGAAATGCAATGCATAATAATCATTTTAATGAGACAGGCAAGATACAATGACAATTTATCAGCAATGAGGCAGAGAGAGTGAGAGGGAGAGAGGGAGCTTCTCAGGACCTTGGGTAAAGTCAAGTCAATTTGGTAAAAATTGAAACACCTGCTTGATTTCACACCTGATTTAACTTTGGCCATTGTCCGTCTCTCCGTTCTCAGTCTCTCAGTCTATTCGTCCGTATGTCTGTCTATCATGTCTGTCCGTGTGCTGCAAGCATGTGTTTGCAATTTAGCAAACAACGAGAGGGGCAAACTCGATAAGTTTGCCAGTCGCCTAGTCAAACACTTGACGCTGAGTTAAGCATGAACTGGAACTCTCCTTAGATTCTTGGCGCTTGATAAAGAAGGGCACAAAGCAGAACACTGCACAAGCTAGCTACCAACCGAAAAAAAAAGAAAGTCGGGGGAAAAAAATAGAGAAAAAAAAAAACGAAGAAAAGAAAGTAGCAGAGACCTGAGAAGGGAAATTCTTTAGCCTTGTGGCAATTTGTCTTTTGTTTGAAGTGAAATTTGTTGTTTGTCATGGGTTGAAGGGTCTCGCTCTCTTTCACTCTTGGTCTACTGCAATTTGAATCTAATGTCTATAACAGTCAGTTCTTGATTGCTTGATCGACCGACCGACAGATATACAGACAGAAATATAATTACCACAAAATACAACTGAATAGTTTGTAAATTGCAATAAATAATTGCCCATAAATTGACTTTTACAATACCAAAAAAAAATACCATCACAAATTAAAAATTGTAATTGAAATATTTTCAATTAATTTGTTGTAATTAAAGAAATGAAAGAATCTCAATTTAGAAATTATAAATAAAATAATTATCTATCAAAAATTTGTCGAATTTAAACGTTTCCCCTTATGCAATTTAGTTTGAATTTTGAAACTTATTTACAACAAAATTGTAGCAAAATTTCTAATTGTATACACGGATATGATAATGATATAGTTTCGATTTCAAGAGCCACAATGAGCTTTGTCTTTAATGTTATTGCTATCACATTATGCCATCAAATGGGTTGGGTATGAGGGGGAGTTCGAGTGCCAATGCCATAAGCTAAAGATATGGTAATTAGTGAGACACACACAGACACACACATAGATAGGGCATAAAATACACATACAATTGCATACAAATAGAGAGACAGCAAGATAGACAGACAAAGAGACCGACTGTGACTGGCTGTAAGGCAGAATTTATGCATTTATGGCCCTCCGCAGAACACATGGCAGTATGCTTTATTTTAAATGCTTTTAATTGTTGTGTCAACACACACACACGCACGCACACACAAATACGTAACCAGTTACATATACAAATGAAGAGAAGGCCCTGGCCATGCTGCAGGCTGGTTGGTTGGTTGCCTGGCTGGCTGCCTGTCAAACCGCAGCGCGCCTAAATGCATGCTTTAAAACTTGTTTGCCTGCAAAGCTAATGAGCTTTGCCATTACAACACCAACAGCAGCAGCAGCAACAACAACAACAACAACAACAACAACAACAACAACTACAGCAACAATTTTGCTACTTGCTTCTCCCCGTTCGCACTTTGTTTGCGGTTGTGTCATTAACAGCAGGCGCCAAGAGCAAAAGTTATTAGCAACAACTCTCTAAACATAAGTAAGTGATATTTGTCCATAGGGTGACGGGGATTCAGCCAGATTGCGGGGTATTGGCCAAGGGGAGAGTTAAAACGGTGGTTTTAAGCGGCATATATGTATATATGTACATACATATATGTATAAACATATATACATATACATATAGTATAGAGTTACACATTGAGGCCAAATATTAACTCATTTCGGTTTTGGAAAAACTTTTACCTAGCCTTAGGTGGGAAGGTTCTTCGAGCTATATATACATACATATATGTGTATGTTTATATGTGTGTGTATATGTGCGTGTGCGGTTGTTTATTTGTGGTTTGGGGTATTCAGTTTCTGGGCTCAATTTGTGGAAATTAATTAAATTAAAATTGATTGAAGAACATTGAAAACAGGCAAAAGTTTTCTTTTATACAACGTTTCAATCGCTTTGACAGAGTGTTGTTGTAGTTAGTAGATTGTGTCAGATTAGTCAACATATGGGTTGAATAAGTAGAAAATAAATCCTTAAACTGTTATTTATTTTTCTTTTATTAATAAATTAGTAAATAAAGCAAAAAGTGTGCCAAGGAAGTGTTCTGGGTTTTACATTGCCTAATTGTAATTTTTCTTTTATTATATAATATTATATCATCTCCGAGATTTTTCTTTTAAGACTTGAATATTTGAAAGTCTTTGCTAAATATTTTCTCTTATTTAAATCTTTAAAGAATGCAAGTTTATAAAACTTTCGGTTATTCCATGTTTATATGTTTTAATTCTTTTATATACATGGAAGAGAAAACGCTTCCATTAGTTCAAATTAGTTTGTAGTGTCAACATGTTGCCAGGCACTTTTCTATTTATATTTCATAAACCATTTAAAAATGTTGCACAGATTTATCAAAAAAATATCAAAGAAGCTAACTTCGGCTCTGCCGAAGTTTGTATACCCTTGCAGCTTCATTGTTTTATTATTTAATTTAAAAACTAAATTTTTAAAGTAATTGAAGAGAAAACTCAACTAAAAATTTTCCCGAATTCACCGAGAATCGAACCCACCAATCACCGAACCATCGTGCGACCGATCTTTACGTACTACGTCACCATCCTCACTTAACTCACTTAAGCTAGTTCGACATACATATATGTATGTATGTACATATAGCAAACGCATGGCATCTCGCTCTTTAAAATTCGTTCTGTTCTGTCACAACGCAAATGTTTCTGTCTCTCTCACACACCGCGTGGTGACCAATTTTTGCATATGTATGTGTGTGTGTGATTGCTTGGAATATGTTTTTGTTTCTTTGCTGCCAGAGAAAACTGCTATTTTACTCGAGGTACCTCCACGTTTTAGTTAATAGCTCTGGTGATAATTATCCGATCCTACTCATTTTCACACTTTTCATACTTCATAGATTAAGGAACTTAACTTTTCATGTTTCAACTATGTAGATTAAAAATTTATGGTCTAAAACTTGATAGAAACAGACAGACGGACAGACGGACATGTCTTAATCGACTCGGCTATTGATGCTGATCAAGAATATATATACTTTATGGGGTCGGAAATGTATATTTCTATGCGTTACAAACATCTGACCAATTTTATAATACCCTCTGCAAGGGTATAAAAACTCTTTTTTTTTACTCCCAGTTGCCATTTCGCTGGCAACAAATCATTTCTCGTGTTGTTTTTTTCCCCCATTAAATTAACTAAGAAACAGAAAGAAAAAAAAAACACACACACACACACACACACACACACAGCATACACAAGAACTGCAACAAATAAAAAAAGGAATCATAATTTTTTTCCCGCTCCATAATAAGATGAGAAAGAAAAAGAACAACAACTACAAAATTGCTGATACATAATTCACATACCAAAACAGCACGAAATGTTTTGCATAGTGCAGTGTCGCTTCGGCAAAGTAAAAAAAAAAAATTACAACAAGCAGCACAACAAAACAAAACAAAACATGGGGCGTGTTGCAAAAGGGGGCGGGACGGCATCGTTGTCGCGCTGCCAGACGACAACAACAAAGTGGAAGCCATTAAATATTATGCATGCAACTAGTAAAAAAAATATAAAAATATATGGCAAAAAAAACGGCAAGAAAATGTAACGGCAACGGTAACGGTATCTACTGCCACGCCCACGCGCTTGAAATGAGTTTACATTTTTGCCATGCAAAATGATGGAATGAAGGTTCAGGGCGCGGAACAAGGAGGCAGGCAGGCAGCGCCGGGAGACACGACTGCAATGTTGCACCTTAAAGAATGTGGGGAAAGAAATGCTGCTGAGACAGCAGACGCTGTCAAGACGAAAGAGAGAGAGAGAGGGAGAGAGAGAGAGAGCAGCAGGGAGAAGCAAGTGAGTGTATAAGAGAAAAGGATGTTTTTTTTTTTCATATTTATCCCTAGTCCCGCGTTCTCCGTCTGTGTTCCTTGCAAAATAGCAAAAAGGGTTAAGATGCGTGTGCAAATTATTTAGCCAGAAAATGTCAGAATGCCATCTACCACTCTCATCTTGAATTATTGCATACCCCAAGGCGCTGCTGCTAGATGCACAAATGTGTAAAAGTAACATACATAGAAACAAACATATACTGTTGGGTCGTCTGTGTCAGGTGTCAGTGCCCGACCCAAAGTTATGAAAATACTTTGTAAACATTTCCTATTTCTATTAGCGAGCCCCACCCACCTACAACTTACCCAGCACCTCTCACCCTTTCATCCACAGCCATGGCCTTCAAAAATTGCAAGCGAAACGCCCTAAAAACTATGCAACAATGTTTTTTGTTAGACAGCATAACGAAAAACTTTACCCATAAGTGTTTCTTTCATACATTCTTCCTCTCTCCCCACCAACTCCCCCTTCTGTCGGCTACTAAAAAAAAAAAAAAAAAAAAAAACGAACACACACACATACATACAAAGAAAAAAGTAAATGTAAGTGGGAGGTGTAGTAGGGTTGTGGGGGTGGCTGGGGATGTCGGTACCTACTTTCAAGTATCTTTTACCTTATCGATGCCTTGGTTGAGCCCGCGGCTATGGGGCCATAAATTATATTTTTTGAAGTTTTAGACTAGAGACAACAGCAGCAACAACAACAACAACAACAACAACATGAAGAGTAAAACTTTTTGGCAGTTATTACCAAGTGTTTTGTCCCCTCTCCTTTTCTCTATAACTTTCTTTCTCTCTTTCTTTGGCTTGCATATCAGTAAACATTTTTCATCCTCTCTCCCTGTCTTTTTTTTTTTATTCTCTTGCTGTTGCACACCTGAAAAAACGAAACTTTCAAGTGTAAGATCCTCCACTTCATACCCTTTACCACTTTCTTCTCTTCTCCTCTCTCTCTTTTCTTTTTGTGTGTGTCCCTGTCTCGCTTTCTTTCACATGTTTACCAAACTTTGACTGTAGTTTGAGCAAAAGTTTTTGAAGGTTGCTAGACCTTTAATTATTTTGTGATAAATGATGACATTCGAGTGTTAAAACAAAAACTCGAACGAGACAACAAGACAAACAATTATATAGAATTTTTTGTATATATAGAAATCTAATATAACAATTTAAGATGAGAGTAAAAACAAAGTTCATTACGTGTATATATCATTTGTAAAAGGAATAGAAATAGGGTACTCGTTAAGCAATAAAAAAGTTGCCAATCACTCGTCAGCCTCTTTCCAATGATCAATCGAGTTATTGGCTCTTAAGTTTAAGTTTAGTCTTTATCTATTCAATTTAATACTTGACCATTTGTTTGGAATTTCGCTTAGTCAGAGTCAGTGAGTTGAAGGAAACTTCATTAGCACCTGCCAGCAGCTAGACAAAGCAGAAGAAGAAGACTTCGGTCCCTGCCCCTGCTCTCACAATGTCTCCTCTCCTTTTCACCCATAAAACACGAAAATATTAGTACACACAACAGCTGACAATGACAATGGCCCAAGATTATGCCCGGCTCAGTTGCCATCTTCTGGGTGGTTTCTATGGCAAAACGCACATCTAACATTTGCCATCTACTTAAAAGTGGTTTAAACAACTGAGGAACATGGCACAAACCCAAGAGGCAACAAAGTGTCCACCTTGGACATTGTCGTTGTCAATGATTGATGATGGCATGTGACACTAATGGTGATTGTTGCTATTTTATCACACACACACACACACACACCGGGGGGAGAGATGGAATGAAAGATGAAAAGATGAGGCATTGGAAGAAAGGAGTTAAGGGCGGTCACCTGCAAACAAATTTTGCTGGTTTACTTGGTTTACTTCTTTTTTTTTTCTCTCTTTTATTATTATTCTCTCTTTTCATTTAATAAATTTTCTTCTATCTCCCTCTCCCTCTCTCTCTCTCTGTCTTTTGTTCTCTTGTCTGTACGCCCTCTTGGTTTTTTGCTTGCTTTGGTTTAATTTTACATTTTAATAGGGTTCTATGTGGGCGCGATGGACGCCTAAAACTATGCAACATGATTTATGATTTGCCCCATGACATAACCCTGAAAACAATTACTCAAATTTCATATTATTTAGCGAGTGTTTTGCAGCTAGATTAAATATAGTATACAAACATTTATACACATAAACCGAGTAAAGTAGGTGCTAGGCATTTTGATTAATGTTTAGGCTTAGCAAAAGGTTTTGCACTCTGCAGCAGCTGTGCAAACGAGTCGACCAGAAATTCCGTGTACTCCATAAAACCAATTGAGTAACGGTAAAACAATTCAGGGCTTAACAACAAAATCAATTTTCCCCCCATTTGTTTTCTATTTTGTATGCTTAACAATCATTTAAGACTTAACGATAATAAAAAGATATAAAAAATGAAGCAAGCAAGTCGTCCCTGCCGACATTGTGTATACCCTGTACCAACTAGTTATTATATTAAATGAAGTCAAACACCCTCGAAATAGCAATTAATTTCATAAATAATTTTCTTTAACATGCCGCAACAGTGAACGCATGCTATCTCGCTCACTCTTGCCAGCCAATGTCGCCCTAAGCGCTTCAGTACAAAACGCATTAACGTATATCTCCAATATTTATTGTCCGATTTCGACCAAATTTAGTCAGATTATGCACTTTGGCCATAATATTAGGTGTGCCAAATAAGAATGTGATTCCTTAAAACTGCTCTAATAATTAGTTTTTTCTGAATTGCGGGGGCGGAAGTGGGCGTGGCAAAAATTTTAAACTTTCTTGATCTGCGTAGTCACTAGACAAATGATCGAACAACCTCAAAATCGCAATCAATTCAAAACAAAGTTCCCTTTTACATGCAGCAGCAGCGAGCGCATGCTATCTCGCTCTTTCTTATCTGCCAATGCCGCCTTGGCATTTCAGTACAAAACGGATATAGGCATATCTTCGATGTTTATTGTCCGATTTCGACAAAATTTGGTCAGTTGGTCCAGTTTGGGTATATAATTAGGTTTACCAAGAATACGATATCTTGAAAGCAGCCCTAGTTACCGTTTTTTTTTAAATTGCGGGGGCGGAAGTGGGCGTGGCTATAATTTGAAACAAACTTGATCAGCTTTGACATTAGACGGATGCTCACACCAAATTTGATAGCTCTAGCTCTTATAGTCTCTGAGATCGCGTGGCTCATACGGACAGACGGAGAACGGACATGTCTCAATCGACTCGGCTGTTGATGCTGATCAAGAATATATATACTTTATGGGGTCGGAAACGCTTCCTTCTGCCTGTTACATACATTTTAGCGACTTTAATATACCCTTTTACCCTATGGGTACAGGGTATAAAAAATGAGAGAAATATGAATATATTTTTGATTGCAAACGTTTAACCAAATCGTAGAAAGAAGCTTTTCTTATTATAGATTGAATAAAAAATATTATTTAATTCATTTCAGAGTATTTGTTATATAGAAAACATGTTGAAAGTGTGTGAGAGAGAGAGAGAGAGAGAAAGAGCACTCGTAAGCAAATGCAAACAAAATGCTATTAATGTAATTTGGTATTTTATTTATGCATTTTCATTAACACAAACACAAATAATGATATGAAAATTTCTGCATAAAATTGATGAGCTGCAAATGCATTTTTCCCCTTTTTTTCCCTCTGCACTCATTGCATTTTCCACAAATTGGAAAACGTTGTGTGGAAAATGCGACAACTCAATCTACATATAAATAATAGTAATAATAATAATAATTTTACTGATTTTCTGATTGTTTTTTGATCACTTGGAATATATATATATATTTTCAATTTGACCAAATTTTTCTTGACCGAACTTCAAATATAACATTTAGTATACAGATAGATAGATAGATATATATGTACATGTGTAGAATATTTATTCATATAAATATATTTGTATATTTGCTTTCGTTTGCTTGCGGCCAAAATGCATTTTAATTAAAAATCAAAAATAATTAGCTATTTGTTTAATTACATGAAAATCATTTGCGCCTGCCTGCCTGCCTTGCCTTGCCTCGCCTTGCCCGGTTGAAAAACCATTAATATTTATTTATTTGAATATATTTATGTATCTGGCCATAGTCTATCTGTCTGACTCCCCTTCTCGTTCAGTATATGTTCCCGTCTGTCTCTCTCTCTCTCTCTCTCTGTCTGTCCGTTTGTCTGTGGCATTATTTATTTACATTTCAAACATGTGTCAACATGGCCGTTGGCTAAAAACATGCACAAAAATATACAATTGTACAAATATCGTATAAATGAGAGGCACAGATATAGCTGCAGTATATTGAAACTGGCAAAATCATGTGTATATATATATAGAGAGAAAGAGAAAGAGAAAGAGACAGAGAGATGCTTATATATATATATATCGCCGATGAATTATATTCGCGCCAGGCCATAAATGCATATTTAATTGCAAAATTAATTAACATGAAATATAACTAACAAAAAAAAAGAAAAAAAAAAAAAAAACAAAGAAAAAGTGAAACACCAACAAAACAAACAAAAAACAAAATGAGAGAAAATATTAAAAAAAAGCAATGAAAGCACAAAAAAAGGATAAAAAAATCAAATCCCGAAGCATTCACATTCATAATGCCAAGTGCAGCAAGGCGTTAAGTTATTTAAGACAAATAGTTGCATGTTTCATAGGATTTTATGCCCGATTGGGCGCAAAATTTAATGTCATTAAAAAAACTAATTCATTACTTGCATTGATATGTTTTCCTTTTGTGTAATCTTTTGATATCGAACAGCTACAGATAACATCTGATATTTAGTCCAATTGATCAACTTTAACTAAATGTTTATGCATTTTAAGAGTTTTTCCATTCCACAGGAGGAAAAACAAACAAACAATATTTTGAATTCAAATAATTTCTGGTTCATTTAAATGTTTAACACAATTTTATTGAGGAACTTTAACTTTCTTCTCTCTTTGAAAACATATTTGAATATCAACCCTTGAGTTATATATTTTCTTTCTGTTTTTTCTTTCTTTTTTTTTTCTTCTTTTGGTTGATTCTGGTTTTTCGCCCTTCATATGTATGATTTATGGCTCTAACGCGTCGTCAGGCTTTTTACTTTAAATGCCACACGGTGTTCAGTTTCCAGTTTCCTTCCTGGTATGCAGTAAGGTAGCAATAAACAAAAAACAAAAAAACATACAAAAAAAGTAAAAGCAGAACAAAAAATGTTTCAAATTGCCAGCTCAAAATTTTTTGAAAGGCGGCGACATTTTTGGCAAATTTATGTATTTGTCACATACCAAAAGCAAAAAAAAAAAAAACAGAACGACTCGACAGCGAGTTTAGGAGGTCGAGAGTGATGAGGAGATGAAGAGAAGTAGAAGGAGTAACGTCAACACAACAGCAAACTTTTTGCCGCAACATTGTTTTTGCAATTGTTGTTGCTGTTGCTGTTGCTTTGGTTGCGCCACTGTCGCTCTCCTGCATATGATTTATTGCATGGGAAATGCATGTGCCCAGGACAACAAGGACAAGGAGCAGCATAGCTCTGCCTGACTGCCTGCCACATTCAGGGCATTTTGTTGCAACAAAACGCAAATTTGTCTATTTCGTCAAAATGGGCGACAGAATCGTCCTCTCCGAGCATCGTCTGTTGTTGACATTAGCCAAAAAAAAAAAAAAAAAGAAAGCAGAAAAAAAACAAAACCAAAACAAAACACCCAATGAAAGATAGAAAGAAAAAAATATGTATATACAGAGGCTGGCTGGCAGGCGAATGTCCTGTCTGTGTCCTTGCTGCAAAACCAAAAGACAAATCACATGCTTTTACATAGGGCAAATTGTAGTTGTCTGTTATTGTTGCTGTTGCGCCATAAATTATGCTATGAATTCTTCTTCTGCTGATGCTGCTGCTGCTCTGTGCAACATTTGCATGCTGGTTGAAGTTTTATAGTTCTTGTTGTTGTATGCGGCCACGCCCACAAGGTCATGCTGCCCTCAAGGGCAACAAAAAAAAAAGAAAGGAGAAGAAGCAGAAGAATGAGCCTTAGCAAAATAAACTTAATTTTTAATTTAAAAGAAAAGGCGAAGGCAAAGTAAAAGCAACAGAAAAACAAAAAAGCAAAATAAAAAAAGAAAGAAAGAAAAAAAACCCTTTAGGGCAACGCAACAAAAAAAGGGTGCAAAGAATAACAAAAGCAACAACAGCATCAAATATCTGTATGTATATTTTATATTATAAACAAACACACATACATGTATACATATATAAATACATATAAATATTTGTTGTGAGTGAAAGATATGCCAACATATATCCATCCATCCATCCATCCATCCTCCTCCTTCTCATACACTTTCTTTTTGCCTGCCTTTCCACTGGCATTTTTTGCTTTTGCTTTTTAGTTCCGTTTTACGTTCGTTCCATGTTGTTTTATGTGTTTTGTTTGTTTGTTTGCTTGCTTATTTGTTTGTTTGTGCCTTAGTGCGCAAAAAGTAAATTATTTATCTACGAGCTAAGGAAATTGGCGGGACGGAAGGCAACGCGAATGAAATTGGTTAGAGAGACACAAACACATACACGCACACAGAGGGAGAGAGAGAGAGAAAGAGAGCAAGATGGTTAGAAGGGACTTACTTATAAATGTTAAGACAAACACAAGACAAGCTCCTACAACATCACATCCTTTCCTCCTTCTATACACACACACACACACACACACACACACAAGGCGGCTTTCAATTAGAACAAGCGAAACGCGCAAAATTAAAAACACGCAGTGCAAGATAAACAACCCAAAAAAAAAAAAAAAGAAAAAAACACGAAAGAAAAACCAAGAGAGGGAGAGCAAGAAAAAAGAAAAGAGTAAAGGAAAATCGTGGCATAGCAACCGAGCTTGGGCAAGGAGTCGCCTTAAGTTACCCTTACCCATTTATAGCATTTCTCTCACTCTATCTCTCTCCCTCTGGCCAGGCCTTAAATGAAAAACTCAAATAGAAAGTTTCGGCATGGAAACTGTTTACAATATTTCCTAGAAAATATTTAGCTTATGCAATATTACAATTAAAATGGAAAACCATTTAAACTCACACTCACATACAATTACTTTTCCACATACCCTGCCAAATGCTAAACAAAATAAATGTAAAAGAGAACTCTTCAAGATATAAGGATACCAAATTAAGATAATTTTTCTCTCAAAGTAGAGTATAACTCCAAGTCTTCCTAATTTCTGGGAAGAATTTCTCAATATACAGAACTTTAATATTTATTTTAAAAATATTTATGAAGGATACAGCTAATTAAAAACAGATTGACTCTCAATTACAAGATTATGTCTGAATAAAAACCCAATTATCGAACAAATTAAAATTTTCCAAGAATGAAGAAAACATTTTGGCTTAATTGGCATATTAGTATATATTTATACATGAATTTGTTGTTAAGGAAACGACAGAGCAAACATCAAAGTGTTCTATAGTAAAAAACGATATATAAATATTGCTAAGGAAAGTAAACATTTTGCTTTAATTTGTAGATAAACTCCTATCAAATGTGCTCGTAATTTGTCATGTTTGAAGTTTTTCGTTTGGCAATCTTTAATTAACTCTTTTTCTTTTCCTTCTTGCTCCTTTACAACTTGCCACCCATTCGAATAGTCCATGTCCCCGCCGTCTCCTCCGTGTATTTGGGGAGAAAAGGAGGAAGGTAGATAAGAGAAATGCTAGCTAATTGTCTAACAATTGCCTGGAACTTGCAACATCGAATGACTAGCGAAGCGGTTTAAGTGTGTTGCAATTACAACAGATGCAGATACTAAAGCCTGAGAGAGATCCATCTGCAACGCTTTGCTCCTCCACCGAAGCCAAACACTCGACCCCAAAAGGCAATGCTGTGATATGGCCAAGTTTCGTTTTCGCTTCTCCTTTGCCCCCCTCCTTTCTTCTTTTGGCCTTTTTCTTTTCCCTTTTTGGTTCAACAATTGCAACTACAAGTTGTAGGAGGCGGAGGGGAGAAATGGAGAGAATGGCTGGGAGGTCTAAGATAAATACACTTGGGTTTTCTTTTGTTTTCAAAAATTGTAGCCAGCTAATGAAAAAATAAGGCAAGAAAAAAGAGAGAGAAAAAAACCTAATGAAATATATATATATATATATATATATATATAGATGATATATATATATACATATATATATACATACATATATCTGAAGTCTCTCTCCACTTCCTTTTTGCCCTTTTTCAATTTTCATTTTCGCAGCTAAACTGTGAAACAATTTTTAATTAACACTTTTAAGTTGAGGAAGGAACAAAAAAAAGAAAGAATATAGATAAAGAGAAGAAAACAGAGAAAGAGAGAGGGAGACAGAGAGAAAGAGAGAGAGCGAATGTGAGAAAGAGAGAACTCATTGTGTGTCTCAAGTTATATATATATATATTTTTTTATTTCGGGGTTTGCTTGAGTTTGCCGGTTTTTCTCTTTACTTTTGCGCTGTATTTTTTAATTAATTTGGCATTTATTGGAAAAGGGTTCGCTGCTCGCCCTTCTATGCCAACACACAGTCGCGCACACACACACACACACACACACACACACACATTGAAAACATTTCATTAATCTAATGCACTGGTGACAACACACCTGAGGGTTAAACTTTTGACTTTTGTGGATAGCAGCACAAAGCACGAAGCATGAGGTGGCAGCATGTGGCAACAACAAACCACTTAACCACTTGGTGGCCATTTATCTTGGCTTCATTTTAATGCAATATTCATAAAATGCAATTAGTCAGGCAGGTTGCATACTTTAGGGCTGAGGCTGCATTTATTTACTGCATGGACCCGCTGCTGCTGCTGACTCTGACTTTAATTACCAACTTAAAAAGCAAAAAAAAAAAAAGAAAGCAAACGAAAAACCAAAGAAAAAAAATCCAAAAACGAAGAAGGCTGAAGGCAAAGTGCCACCAGGCAACATTTACAATTCTTTTAATTAAATTCCGCCAACAGCACGAAAGTAGACTACGTTTTTGCACGTCTCCTGCACTTCTGGCATAACCCCCTATCCCCCGTGTGTGTGTGTGTGTGTGTGTGTGTGTGTGGGTAATTTGAAATTCCAACTTAATTTCAAAGGTGAGCCCTGTGGGTTAGTGTTAGCACAGCAGAGAAGTTCCCAACACGTTAAAGCTCTTCAAAAACCATAACCGAAAGAAAAAAGAAAAAGGAGAAACTGTGCAAAAGAAATGTTAAACGGTTGCCAACGAAAGTGCAAGCATTAATTAATTGTTATTTATTTATTTTGCATTCCCTTTCATTCTTTTGTTTATGCTTTTTGTTTGCCTTCTGAGCAAGATTTGCGGTCATTGTGCGGAGAGAATTTGGCCTTTGTCTTGCAGTAAGTTGTCTTGATTTGTAAAAAGAAGTGCAATATTAAAGCATACTTTTATGTGAGTTATATTTTAAACTGGTTGGTTACTTCATTTTTATCAATTCTTTGTAAACTTTTAAGTTTCTCTTTAAAGTTTTGAGATCCATAGAAAATCTATACCCAACAGTTGATATAGTCTACATATGTATATACAATGAAGGACACTTCAATTGTTCCTGAATATCCGTATTATACTATTTAAAATGTGGTTAAACTTTACTCTTTATACTAATTATCATTCACACTCTCTCTCTCTTTTCTATTATATAGATTACAATTGATCAGATAAAGTGCGAATTACTTGCGACGTATAATACTAATTAGATAGGGGTAAGTCACTTTTCTTAAATTCATTACTGTAGCATACTTTTTTGCAAAACTTTACAAACACTTTATTAGTCGATAACATTTTCGAGTCCCTGCAAGTGATTTCCTCAATTCTCTTCAATTTTATTTGGACCATTTGCCGTTATACGTTTTCTTGTCTCGGCCACAATTCGTTGCATATATCTCTTTGCTTTCCTTTTTTCTTGGTTGATTTCTCTTTTTGTTTTATTGTGTATGTGTTTGTGTGTGTGTGTTTGTATTTTGTTTTGGGTGTTCCCTACCTGGCACTTATTTGCCTGTGTCACTCCAACTAATAGCATTCTCTCTTCCTGAGTTGCTGTCTGTTTTTGTAGTTGTTTTTCGGCTGGGCAACTACTTGAGTTGCATTTGTAATTGCACTTCACTTCAGTTCACTACTCGCCCTAAAAACAATTGCTGTAGCTGTGTAGCTGATGTTGTTGCTGCTACACAAAACACAGTGAACAGTGAGACAAATTGATGGGGGCGCCCAAAGACCCAAAAAAAAAAAGAAAAAAAAAAACATTCGCGAGAGCGCGCAAGCAACTGCAACTGATGTCTGCAATTAATTATCGAAAGTGGGCGCGGTCGTCAAGTGGGCAAAAGGACTCAACTCGACTCGACTATACTCAACTCGACTTGACTCGACTATGGGGAAGGGGATGGGGGGGGAAGAACAGCTACCACTACCATGCCGTGGTAATCAATGTAAAGAGCGGATATATATTTTGTTTGGAAGTGCAGACGCCAAGACAAGGCATGGCAAGGCATGGCCCAACTCTCACACAGATGGGACAGTCAGCTTGTACTACGGTTTTTGTTGCAGGTGTAAATAATTGAAAGATAGTTGCTTCTGTAATTAAATACAAAAGCGTGCGGTGGCGCAACTGTACTTGCTTAAGCATGATTTTCTTCATTAGACACACAAAATGGACTTACGTATTTAAGCGGAGACAAGTGAACGGAATGGAACAGAACGGAAACTTACCTGCAATGAAACAAGAGAAGAAACAAGTAAATGAGTGAAATGTTTTAATTAAATATTTTGTTGTTGTTGTTGTTGTCTTAAACATATATACACAAGGACAGTGTATATATACATATACGTGTGTGTGTGTGTTGGTTTTTGTTTATATGCGGAAAGTCGACTAGAGAGAAGAAATTGAAATTCTCGCCATATTATGACTTCAATTAATCATCATAACAAACAATAAAAAATATATATTGTACATTTCTATATGTATATAAATATATATAGATATGTCTGTAAGTGTGTGTGTGTGTGTGTGTAGAGGTTTAACGGCATGCCTAGCGTATCGTGTGTCATGAATGCAAACACCATGCCCGGGGTAGAAACGGAAGGAACAAGTGGCAGAGGCAAACAATCAAACAGAGCCTGTGGCAAAGCAATAAAAATGAAGCAAAAAGCGTGCAGGCGGATAGGAAAACAAATTAAAACATTCCTACACACATACACACACTCACACACACACACACACACATACTCCCTTATGGAGGAGCACGCAAAGAAAAGAAAAGAAAAGAAATGAAAAGAAAAGGAAGGAAGAATACAGCGACCAACTCTCCTGTCCCACTACACCCCATCTCCTGCTCTAGTTACTTCTCAATGAGAACGGGAAGTTGTAGGCATTCAAAAAGAATGCAAACCGTAAAACAAAAGGCCAAGTCGGAATACCCCGCATGCCACCGCATGCCGTTGCCATTGCTGCTGCCGTGTGCCGTCGCCGCCGCCGCCGCCGCCGCACTGAATTGAGTCACTTCGCTAGGCTCGTTGAACAAAATCAAAAGGACATTCATTTCATAGAGTTGCTGTTTCTGCTACTGCTGCTGCTGCCCGGGCAAGTCCTGGGCCCGCCCGCAACAGTTGCAAATAAATTTTTGTGCCATTTGTTTGCCTTTGCCTCTGCCACTGCCTTTGCTGCAAATATGAAAGGAGCGTGTGCACAGATACAAGAGTGAGCACAAAAAACACTGTTGCATACCGTTTCGCTGCTCATTTTATGGCTGGCTGGCCCCGGTCTGGACTCCTGGGCTGTTGCCTGCATTGTTTGAATGCCCTTCTCACCATACCCAAGCCCCCCTTTGCCCACCCACAAAAAAAACAACAAAAACAAAAAAAGAACTAAAACAAAAAATAAAAAAAAGTGTGGAAAGGAAAACCCAACCAGAAACTGAAAGAAAACCCCGAAGCCTGGTTCGACTGCAAGTTGTACAAATATTTGTTTAAAAACTTTACGTTGAAATGCATTTGCGGTTGAGTGCCGAAAAAATTACAAAAAAAAAAAAATAAAGAAGCAACAACTTATATATATGTATATATATAAATGGGAGAGCCAGATCCAAAGTCAATGCGGGTAAATTGCTTTCGAGTGTTGCCCTAGACAGACGAAAAACCAGTTGGCAAATAAGACGAAATTATGTTGCCTACTTTTCAGCGAAAATCCATATTCCTTTTTTTTTTTTTTTTTTTTTCTTCTCCTTACTTTCTTTCCTCTTTGCTGCATTTGAAGCACGTAAAAGTGAAGTATTAGATAAAAAGAAGGAGGGTTAATGGATCAGGAATTAAAGCTTATCTTGAAAAAATATTGCAAAATTTATGAGCATTCAGAAGAAGTGTGTGATTCGATTAGAAATAGAATAAAGAAAACAAACAGGCAACAGAGATTTCTAAAAATTATTTCTATTAAATTTTGGCTAAATGTCAAACAAAATGCAAACATTTTCTAGATATTTGCCAATGGAGCCGGATTCGGTTTAGTTTGGTTTGTTTTGGTTTGGTTCGGTTTGGTTGTCACTGTCAATGTAGTTGTTGTAGTCGTCGTTATAACTAATCCCCCAGCAACCCGGCCATGCATAATAAACTGGGCTTTACATCGTTAAGCTGTCACTCAAGATGATGACGACGACGATGACGATGGCGAGGACAACGACGAGAACGAGGACTAGAATGATTTCTCTCAATTTTGCCCAACGGCAAGGCGAAGGCAAAGGCAGTGTACCAATATTTGCACGAAATTTAATGTATCAATTAAAAATTATGAAGTTTACTAATATGTAAGAGCACGTACCAGTTGAGAAGCCCATCTACCACCCTATTCTCTCTCTCTCTTTCCCTCTCGCTCTCTGTCTCAATTTCTTTCCCTGTCTGTTGGTACTAGGAGTTTATAGTAGAAGCTGGCATTAGTTGTGCCCACTTGGTATGCTGGGGTTTCAGTGTTATAATTTTTGTTGTTGGGTTTTACGTTCATTTTTATTTTTTTGTTTTCTTTGTTTTTCTTTTTTTTTTTTTGTTATTGTATAGTCAAATGGCAAAGCCTGCTTCTATTCTATGGACACTGTATATGTATATATATATATATATATAGAAATGTATGTGTGTGTGTGTTTACCAAAGGATATTGCTGTGCATATTGAAAAGCAACGTCGTCGTCGTTGTCGTTGGTCGAGCTTAACGTTTGCCTTGGTCAAGGCATACTTTTGTGCTGTAAGCAATTATGCTTCCCCTTCTGTATATGTGAGTCTATGCGTGTGGGTATATATGTGTGTGTATGTGTGGAATTATCGTCAGTGGCAGGACTTGCATCTTAATGGAAATGGATTCAACGGCAATTAACATAAGCAAATATATACAACGTTGGTACGGTTTGGCCTCGTTGAAGAGGATAGAGGGGGGAAGTTTCAGGTGAAGAGAGAGAGAGAGAGAGAGAAAGAGATGAAGAAGTTGGTAGTCCTGGTAGTGTACGTGCTAGGCGTTTTGCGGTTCACAGGGTGCACACAACATACATACGTGGTCGGCAGATTGTAATGGCCTTATCATAAGGTGGGCGTCTCGTGTGTAGCTTTTGTGGTTCGGTTCACAGACCAAACCCACCTTTTTTACTCTTGAAGAAAAATGGCTCTTTTAATTTAAATGCAAACACGTTTGACTCTGCCCTCGCTTCAATTGTGTGTGTCTGTGTGTGCCTGTGTGTGGGGGGATTTATGTGATAATCGTTTAAGTGAAAATTTAATTGCATACTTTATGGATGGGTTTTTAAAAGATTGCCTGAGCTTAGGCCTTCTTCTACTATCTGTTCTCTCTTTGTATGTGTGTGTGTGTGTATGTGTGTGTGGAACATAAAGCAAAATTTATGTAATTTTTAAGTAAGCCTCGGCCTAGGCTTAATTGTAATGACAGTGCGCCTAAAAGTGTGCCATAAATTTAACAGCAAATGGCCTTCTAGACCAAAAGACTTACGATATGCAGATGATGAGAATAAGAATGCGTTGGCAGTTGTTAAAAAAAACAAAACGAACAAACTTCTCTCAAGTGGCACACACACACACACACACAGATACACACTCACACTCTCACACTCATTTGCAATTCGATAATCCATGTTATGTAAAAGTGTAGTATGGCTCTATCATAATTATGCATTACTGGAATTATGTGCAAATAGTCCCGCAGGCAAGGCGGTCCCTCCTACCTACCCCCACCCCCCTCCTGGCTCATCAACCAACCATACCCATTATAAATATGTATTATTAATATTTACTTAGGTCACCACCCCAAAAAATGAAAAATAAAAAAAAAAAAAAAACCAAACGAAAACCAAGCAAAGAAAGATGAAAGCTTAGTTTGTAATACATATTGCTTTAATAATGTGCCAACAAGGGTCCAAGTCCACATTGTGTGGGTCTCTTTCGTGTTTGTTTTAATGTAGCCCAATCCCTACCCCCAGCCCCTCCTCCCCTATTCACCTCTCTCTCTCTATTCCCTCCACTGCTTTGCCGTTTGTAATTGCTTGACCAAAGGATTTTTTAATTAAAAACGTTGTATGTTCCTTTTCTTGCTAAATAATTTTCACTCTGAAATATAATGAAATTTTTTATTATTAACAAAAAAAAAAAAAAAAACAAAATGACGGAAAAAGTGGCGCTCAGCTTATATATATTTATTTAGGAAGGGGCCGGTGCAAGGGCACGGACTGGGCTGCTAATGCCGAGAACATTATTTTATATTGTTAGCCATATAGCAAACATTTGGTATGGGTGAAAAAAAAAAATGCCATGTTTGAGTTAATTTCTTAATAAGCCAAAGATTATATAACAATAATGTTGTTAAAGGCCATTTCTTAATTGAAAAACCAAATCTATATTTCAATATACTAGAAAAAAAGATTGCAATAAATTTATCTAATCTTAAGTGTAGTCAAAGCTTTTACCTAAAATTTGTTATCCTTTTTTGAAAAGTTTACTTTATTTTTTGGTTTTTCTTTCTTTTTTTTTGTACTGTACTTTAGTATCTAAATATTTTTGACTTTGAACAAAAAAGAGGAAAGGGAAAACCCTAAAAACAAAAAAGGGAACAGCAAGAACAAATTGAACTTTCAAAAAAAAAAAAAAGAAACCAAAAACTATCAACTGTAATCAAGTTGGCTAGCCTGAAAACAACTACAACTAAAAGTAGAAAAAGCAAAAGCAAAAAGCTGCTAAAAAGCATTAAGGCGACGCCTTGAACGCCTTCAGGCTGGGCAACAAGAATAGCAGCAACAACAACAATAACAACAGCAAAGGAAAACTATATAGACGGAAGTCGGCAGACATTAGTGCCAAAAGTGCGTCACAAACAATATTTCCGTATCAAGCCGTAGACACTTTTTAAGAGATTAAATTTTGTCGGTCCTGGGTAGCGAACTCCTCTTACCCAGAGACTCACAGATTCCTCTGTCTGTGCCACCGTTGGAGCGGTCGGGCGGTCGTTCAGTCGGTCTGTCTGTCTGCCTGTCTCTCTGTCTGTATGTCTGAGCTAAGCTCAGTTCCCGAAAACTGTAACGAAACACATGAGGAGTAAAGTTTTCTGCCAAACAACACAATGCCAGGACAATGAAGGGAAACGGAAGGCATGGGGCCCATAGCAGATTTAGAGCAAAAGCTAGAGAGGAGATGCTAGATTCTGGGCAAATGGTATTATGGGTTGGCAGCGGAGGTGCGGGGGTAACAGGAGGAGTAGTAGAACGTGCAACTAAAATAGCCGGCAGCATTTTTGCGTTCTGCGTTGTTTAAACATGCTCAAAGTTCAGGGTTTTGAACTTTTATCAAACATACGGACCGAAAATTTCACTCTACCCAACTGAAATCCCCTTCAACTTCCCCCTCCACATCAATGGGTGTGTGTATGTGTGTGTGTGTGTGTGTGTGTATGTACTCTCTGGCTCCCTTGTTCGCTTCACCAAGCCGAGAAAACTATCGAGAGCCCTGGGGGCCGGTTTCTTGTTATTCCAGCTACGGCTCGCTTCCTTTTTTGCCAAAAACAGATAGAGAGTTACAGAGCGAAAAGGACATTAAGGAAATTACTAAAAATTAGTAAATAGCATATAAATTACGCAGCAGAGGCAGTGGCTCCCTATCCCCCCAAGAAAACAAAAAAGGAGTAAATGGAGATGCCGGGAATATTAAAATTTCACTTGACTTATAAATATTTCATGAGCATGGCATCGCGAGCTGCCTGACAGCTGTCAAAACTTGACACTCGCTTGTTTCAAACCCAAAAAACAAAACAGAAATTTACAATTTTCTTCTCTTTCTTTTTTCATTTGCGGCATTGCATACATTTGGGGGCTTTCAATTTTCATTACGCACAGCTAGTAGTAGCTAAAATTACTAGTCACTGTCAGAAAGTTGTGCATGTGTGTGTGCGTGTGTGCGCGCCCTTAAAAGTATGCAACAAATGAGACACCGACCAAAATTTCCACAATCAAATCTTTTAATCCCAATGAACTGTCCCCGGAATATCTCTACATGAATACAAAATAAAAATAAAAACAAAAAACAAAAGAAACAACAACAACAATGTAGAAACGTTGCAGGCATTTACTTAATCGACAAGGGATTAGATGTTAGCAAGAGGAGGAGTTTAAGTGGGATGGACATTGTGTGATTGTTGCCCACGTAGCATTCGCCTTGTAAATGTTTTCATTTCTGTGTCTCGGGCCCACTTTAAATTGAGAATTATTGTCGCAAACAAACAGCAGCAATAGCAACAGCAACAGGAACAACAACTGTCTGATCCTCGAAACCTCGTGTTTGCCTACCCAATCCATACCATACCATATCCATAGAACACCACCCATACAACCGCCCGTCGCCTTGATAAGGATATATTGTGTCTCACGCAGTTTGGACAGCTTTAATCTCGCCATGGACTACGATGGACCAGAGAGCTACGTACGTGCTTAATTTTGTTTGCACTTTTAAGCCAGCACCACAAAAACCCTCCCCACCCCACCTACCACCTACCACCATCATCATCATCATCAGAAACAAACGCCTGCAGTTAGGCTACAAAAATCACGCAGCAAAAGCAAGTGGATGAGCATGCAGAGACTGAATGTTGGCATGGGAAAATACGAAAAGGAGGAGAGAACTGGGGGGGAACGGGGAAGCAGCCGCATGCGCTTGGCCAAGGATTAGCGCTGATTGAAATTGCAAATGAAAATTTATTTTTACTGCGCCTCGGTCGAGAGACCCCAATGTTAGTTTAGCTTAGCCTCTTTTCCGGACACTGAGACGGACGGAATGGACGACAGCGGTAAGCGGAGTAAGCGTAGCGTACAGTACAGAACAGAACAGAACAGAAACCGAACCGAACCAAAACGAACCAAGCGATTCGTACGGGGTCACACAGCAGTTGTATTAAAATTTAATTGAGTTACTGACATTTTATTTTTGTATAATTAAATTAAGCCCCAGCTTAGCGTTTGATTTTAATTTGTGCGACATTCTCTGTCTGCATTAATGTGTCACAACAAATGCATCCTCTCTGACCTCCCCCCTGCCACCTGCTTCTTCTTCTGCTTCTTTTGTCCTCTCGGAATGGGCATTGGTCTCTTCTTTGCCACAGACTATCCATTATTTTGCCATAAATTTGTTTTATATAAATATTAATGCGGCGGCCTGCGGGATTAGTTGCAAAAATTATGTTCAATTTTTTTTTGTTGTTGTTTTTGGTTTTTTTGTTTAAAGCCTAGACACAGGCGTTGACGCATAATTTATTGGCTGGCCACTTGCTGTATATTCAAATATATATATATGTATATATAGTACATATAATTTTTCGCCAGCCTTCTGTTTGCACAGCTGTGTCCTGTTTTCCACTGTCCTGTGATGGGGCTTAACAAATTGTTGATTGAAGAGAGAGAGAGAAAGAGAGCCCATGACACAGAAGAGTGAGTAATATGGAAATTAATGTGTTCCACGCTCCGAATGAGGGAGATAGATGGAGATAAAGAGAGTTGAAGCTAATTAAAAGTAAAAAGAAATTAAGACAAAGTCCAGATTTATTGAAACTTAAGACTTGAATTTATATCAATATAAGCTACAAAATGCCCATAGAACATGTGACGTCCGACTGTAGCTACAATTCTTAAGAAAGTTTCAAATCCAAAGCATTTTATTTTAAAAACTTAATAAACAAATAAATAACATTGCCTAAAAGTATGCAATGACATGGGTAAAAAAGCTTCATTACATCACACAGCAAGTGAAAGATTTGTTTAAACTATTTAAATAGAAAGTTTTAATTCATTTCTTTCCCTTTTTTTCATCTTCTGTTTTGTATCTAAGAAAATTAGGTCAAGTTTGTAGCCAAAAAAATGAACTTTGACTGCTAATGAAAGAGTATAAAATTTCATTTAAATAAAGGCATTTCCAAATGAAGTTTCCTTTCTTGGACAACAAACCAAAAAAAAAAAGGAGAAAAGTTGGCAATTTGGTTTCCCCCGCCCCCCTTGTTCACTTGAAGGACTTGCATAACTCATAACAATTTGCGCTAGTAACAAAACTATTTCCCCTATAAGAAAAGTTAAGTACTTATATTACTCAAGCATTACCAGCCACTTCCTTTGTCTCTCTCCCCCTCTTGCTGCACACACACACACACACATATAAGAGTTTAAATATATATACATTTAATTTATATATTGCATTACAAGTTTGCACATAAATTTGCATAGCTTTAGCAAACTGCTTTGCATACTTTCTGGCGCCCCAATAAATTTTTTGCTCTCCCTCTCTCCTCCTTTTTTTTTTCTCTTTCTCTATCTCTATTAATAATATGATTTCAAGACAAATTCCTTGAGGAGAAACGCTAATGACATGCCCAAACATTTCCGTAAGTCGTTATCACAAAAGCAAAGTCATTATTATAATGCCACGCCCCCACTAAGCACATCATCTATTAAAAAAAAAAAAAAAAAGAAAAGGAAAGGCAAAAAAAAAAAAAGAGAAAAGAGAAAAGTTGACATAAATACAATTATAGATTTTCGGGTACTGTGAAAATGAAGATGAAAATAATAAAATTTGAACACAAAATTGATGTCAACTTTTTTCCGTTTCGGTTTTCTTTTTTTTTTTTTTTTTTTTTTTTTGGAGATGGCGGCGGCGCGACGTAGCGGAAATGCTGCCATTAGAAAGAAAGGAAAGAAAAACTGCTGCGCCATTGAGAATTGAACTGCGGGCTTTCAACTTCACCAATATGGAGAGTATGAGAGATACTGAAAGGGAGATGGGAAGAAGGAAGATGGGGAGGATCACAAAGTGGGGTGACGGGCGTAAATGACAAACAAACAAGGCAAGTCCTTGCGCCATCGTCGTGTGTCCTGGGCGCAGATAAAAAGAATTGTCAAAGCGCCTTAAAAAGTATGCAATGCCAGCAAAGTAAGCTGCAAAATCGACAAGTACAATGCTGACAGGCAATTGCTACCCGCCATTCGCCATTGACTACCCGGCTGGCTCCCCGCTATCCCAATTCCTGGCAGCACAGTCCCAGTCCCATTTTCCTGTTCTGTCCTGTCCTGCCTGCCTGCCTGCCTGCTCGACGACTGTCGTTGTTATTGTAATAATAATATCGATTCGGGGTTCGTGTATTTTACCCCCGACCCGGACCAATCTAGCAGCCAAGTTCTTCTTGCCTTGTCATCGCCGATTCCGTTCGCCGACCATTCGCCGGAATTCGTTAATAAAATTTTATTGAAATTGTAGACAAGCGGCGAAAAACTGTGCACGACGACGACGACGACGTGCAAAACAAAACAAGAAAAGAAAAACACAGAAAACCAAGAAAGCAAAAAAAGAATGAAAAAAAAAAGAGGAGAGGAGAAAAAAAATGTAAGAAAAAGGAAAATCGAAGCCTCGTCTAAAGAAAGAAAACCAATTGTCATCATTGGCACGTAAAACGACAAAAAGGCTGGGCCTTCCCCCTTTAACTTGAAGTGTTTTGCTGTTCTCTAACTCTCTCTCCCGTTCCATCCTTTCCTCCTCTGCTCTATATGTGTGTGTATGTGTGATCAAAATCTAAAAAGGGTTCTTCTAGACCTTTAAAATCGATGTATATGTGTGTGTGAGTGTATGCAACACTATTAAGTTAAAAGCAAAAGCCAAAAAATACATTGGAGAGCGCCTCAAGGTATGCCATGAAATGAAGCAAACAATAGAAACTTTTCACAAACAGTTGACAAAAGTTTTTTTTGCAAGGGGCGAACCCGAAAATTGACAACATTTCCAAAGTATAAATACTTGAACAAATCCAAACAAGAGAGAAAAAGAGTTTAAAGTTTTAAATTTTCAACATTTTAATATATATGTATATGTATCCTTAAGCGTTGCAATCTATTTTAAAATATAGGGGAAGGCATATAACATTGTTTAATAGTCTATTATGTTTAAGAAAATTTTCTAATTTGAAACATTTTGCCATTTGCCATAACCATTGTTTGTTCGCCCACATCAAATTTCGCTCGCAAAAGTATGCAACAATTTTGTGCCAAAATCACGTCAGCATTCAATTTCTCTCACTTGCTATAGCTCGCGTCCGCCATCTACACTCATCTCTGCTCATCTGATGCTTCTGGACAGTTCGTGCGGCTCATTAAAGTTTATGCTTTCAGTGTCTGTGCTGAAAAACTCAACTCCTTCTGCTGCTGCTGCTGCTGCTGCTAGTGCCGCTGCCCGACAACGGTCTTCGCCGTTTGGCAAGCGAATTGAAGTTTGCTCATCAACTGAGAACGTGCCCATACATTGATGATGCGTTCGTTGCCATTCACCATTCGCCGTTCGCTGTTCGTCGATTCAATAAGGTTTGGGTTTATGCAAACAGACGTGCATTAAATTAAGTAGCCGCCACATTGGACAGCTCGAAATGCAGTTGCAGCACGTAGCCAGAGAATCAAAAAAAAAAAAAAAAAGAGAAGCAGAATGAAGAAAACAGGCAAAGACATTGTTGCTACTGCCACCACCTTGGCAAATGTTTGCCCTTAAGCAAGTCTATTAAAAGGAAAAGAGCAACAAATTGTTGAGCAGCTGCAGCAGTTTTATGTCTTGGTGACATGACTCGTTGTCAGTTTTTAATGACATACGAGCAAAGAAAAAAAAAAAAAAACACATAGAAGTAAAAGTATAGGGATAAAAAAAGCAAACTGCAAATTTATAACTAAAACAGCAAAACTGACTCTCTCTCTCTCTTTCATTTTTATGAGCCTCGCTACAAATGACTCTTGTTTATGGACTCAGCGAAACTTTTTAGAAGGATTCCCCTTCAGGCTTAACTCCAAATTCAAGAAAATTTCCCTATTTTGCCGTTTTGCCTTCTTCCTTGTTTTGGGTAAAATAAAGTTCATTTTTGTCTTAAACAGAACGTGATGTCAATAGCAAAGCAGATCTAACCGCCAAAAAGTATACTATGGAAAAGTGTGAAGGTGTCCTTGGTAGAGGTAGAAAGCAGCAGAGTGCGTTTGATTGCCACCACCGTGTGCCAATTTCACTGTCAAGATATTGAGCAAGAAAATTAGTTTACCCAAAAGAAAGAAAAAAAAGAAGGAATGCCTATGCCTCCCCTATCCTTTCTCAACATCCTTGCTTTGCCTTGCCTTTATCGTTGCCGTTGCCGTTGCCGTTACCGTGTTGTGTCTGGAGGCAATACCAAAAATTGTATGTGGCAGGCGTTGTTTGGATTTGGCTTGAGCGCGTTGAACCAAAATTGAAATTGATGGAGGCTGAAAGTTGGCCGAGTGGATTGCCAAACTCCACCAAATCAATATCAATAGATATGGCTGTATATATACGGGCGGGGGAATGAGTTGGAATCTTTGCAAGGGTGTGTTAGTGAGTGAGTGCCTATGTCTAATATGCTAAACATCACTGATTTACTGACGGCAATGGTGGAGATGGAGCTGGAGCTGGAGCATGAGTTCAGTCTTGGCTTTGCAACAAGATTTATGAATGTGAAGAAACATTTTTGGTTTACCATATGCCAAGGCGCAGAAGTGTTAAGTAGTAGTAAATTAGTTGTGAAAGTCAGCTATTTGTAATGATTAGTCCTTGGAAATGTGTTTGCCATCGATTTAAAGCCACAAAACATATTCAAAACCAAATTGAACTAAAAAATAATTGAGAGCACAATATTCAAGCAGTTTTCGCTAAGTTGTGAGCCTTATTGATTCTCGTACTCAGACACATCTCTCTTCAATTTTAAGAAAATAAACTTTTATCCTTATGATATTTCTTCAGCTTTAAATCCTATTTTAGTTGGAAAATCTTGAAATAAAATTTCAACCTCAATTTTAAAAGGCAAACGAAATTAATTAACCCTTCCATTTCAGATATATACAACAACTATGAAATGGGCTGAAGAGATTTAATTTGCTCGATGAAGTTTTTTACAAGAAAAACAAGAAAAGGGTAATTTTCCTTTTTTAAGAAATAATTGAAACTTTCATATTTAATGTTTAAAATTTTAACCTTTCAGATACAATTCTTCAGGATGTTGGCTAATCCCTAAAAGGACATGGTGTTTTGCAACCTTCGAGAGCAGGACTAATGATTATGCATACAAGGGTTCTGGATTTGAGATGAAATTTTGTGAAGCAGCCGTAATAAGGACTGTCAGAATGTCCTTAGACCAAAAAATAGTTCTTGTTGATTAACTCCAGCTGAGATTGAAAGATCTTGGAGAATCATTTAAAAAAAGGACGTTTTTTAGTATAGATCTTTCAGTCCTTCAAAGGATCAAACATCGGCTATCATCTGATCAAGGGGAATGTCCTTTCAGAAAGTTGAAAAATCAACGATTTTTAAGGCCCTAACTTCCCAGGACAAGGTTCGATTTCCCCAGGACACATTTTTTTGGACCCTCCAGGAGCAGGACTATCGATCTGAATTCAAGGATTCCCAGGATTTTACTAAAAATATTCTTTCAATTTTTGTAAAAATTGTCAAGAAAAAACCAAAGGCTTTGTAACTCAGCCATCTTAAGGACTATCAGAATGTCCTTTGGTCAAAAGATAGTCCTTTTTGATTAACGTAGGATGGCGTATAAAGATCCTCGATCCTCCTCAAGTGGCCGAGAAAAAAGGACTTTTCTCTGTACAGAAAGTTGCTTATATCTCGGGAGTCCTGGGAAGGATCAGGACCAAAAGTATGTCAGATGAATTTTATAAACAAGGACTATCATCTGGCCAAAGGACATTCCGCTAGCCCTACGGGCAGCGGAGATATCCAGGATTTTGTATTTTCCAAACTTTTTCTGAGCTGCCGGGGGACACTTATTTTTTGTATGTTTTTTGTACTGCAAATAAAAAAAATACCACTAGAATTTCTGCTCTGGTTCACTTTTGAAAATAAATTTTTATAGCATACTTTCAGGAGGGGCGAATTCCAAAATTTGAAAAGCGAAATTTGGTAAAGAAAATATAATGAAATACCAGGCAAACAGAAATCAGCAGTAGGTCGATAATTTTTTTTTTTCAAAAATTAAATTTTTTATTGCGTGCTTTTGGGGGCCATTTCCGGAACCACCAGAACGAAATTTGGTATTGAAAACAAAACGAAATACCAGGCGAACAGAAACCAGCAGAAGGTCGATAAATTTTTTTTCCAAAAATTAAATTTTTTATTGCGTGCTTTTGGGGGCCATTTCCGGAAACGCCAGACCGAAATTTGGCATAGAAAATAAAATGAAATACCAGGCGAACAGAAATCAGCAGAAGGTCGATAAATATTTTTTCAAAAAATTAAATTTTTTATTGCGTGCATTTGAGGGCCATTACCGGAATCGCCAGACGGAAATTTGGCATAGAAAATAAAATGAAATACCAGGTGAACAGAAATCAGCAGAAGGTCGATAAATTTTTTTCCTAAAAATTAAATTTTTTATTGCGTGCTTTTGGGGGTCATTTCCGGAACCACCAGGCCGAAATTTGGCATAGAAAATAAAATGAAATACCAGGCGAACAGAAATCAGCAGAAGGTCGATAAATTTTTTTTTCCAAAAATTAAATTTTTTATTGCGTGCTTTTGGGGGCGATTTCCGGTACCGTCAGACCGAAATTTGGCATAGAAAATAAAATGAAATACCAGGCGAACAGAAATCAGCAGGAGGTCGATAAATTTTTTTTTCCAAAAAATAAATTTTGTATTGCGTGCTTTTGGGGGCCATTTCCGGAATCGCCAGAACGAAATTTGGTATTGAAAACAAAATGAAATACCAGGCGAACAGAAATCAGCAAGAAGCTGCTAATTTTTCGTAAATTTAATTTTTGTAGCATACTTCCAAGCGGGGCTAACCAAACTAAAATTTTGGTGAGCCAAATAAAATTCAATACCAGGCGAATAAAATATTTTATTGCATTCATTATAGGTGTAATAAAAAAAATTGTCATTTCTGCCATAAATATGATAACAAAAATCCACATAACTTCGCCATTTTAAGGGCGATCGTCACGATTTTTTTGCAAGACGAGAATGCACACTGACCAGCATCTACTAATATGATCATAGCCTTAAAAGTGCTGGAAACTGCCGAGGAAATCTGCAAAAATCCTTCCATCCTGAGGAGCTGCAACCGCTATCTCTATGGTTTTCAGCCAAATGATTTTATATGCTGATTAACATCGATTTACACAGAAACATTTTTTATATCTCAAACGTCCTTTGAACAAGATTACATACCAAAGGATATAATGTATTAATACGAAATGCATTTGTTACATGATAGGTTGAGTTGTTTTATTTGTTTTTATGTACAACTAATATGTTATTCATTTTGGAATATAATTTTGCAGACATAACAAATATATTTCAATGTAAGCAAATTTCTTCTGCTTTTTTTTAACGTACACAATTTTTAAACACAAAACAAATGACTCAATTAAAGGATGTGTAAGCTATAAATATAATTTAATTGCTGAATTCATTACAAACAAGTTATTTATTGTAACAACCTATTATTCTGATAACATACATTTTATTAAGTTTCCTTTTTTTTTGGTTAAATTAAATTAAAATTTAGAAATTAAATTGTACAGAACTTAATATTAAAGTGTTGTGTGTATGGATGGGGGAGAGATGCAGGGGTTGATTATTGATTATTTTGTTGGTGTGCAATGAGAGCTAAAAAACGATAAATAACAAAATGAAAATCAATTAGTTAGTTATTAAATTTAAGGTAAGCGAGAACAAAGGAATAATTACAGATCACTTATATATGAATATATTTATAATAAACTCAGATGAAGGACCTCTGGGTAGATTTCTTTTTGAAACTTCTTAATAAGAAAACTCAATTTAGAGCTAAGAGTTAACAAATTTTTTTGGCCAACTGACTATAAGCCAAAGAAATACTCCCACCTTGTCCTAGTTTTGGATTAGAAATTAGTTAAAAAGTATGCCTAACCTGTAGCTGCTTAATCACATTCTATGTCCTGTCTCCTAGACGTAAGGTCGGTCTCAAACTTTGCGTGCCTCACCAGACCGCAGTGTGCCATAAGCATTTAAATACATACATATCTAATCAAAAGTACGACACAGCAACGCTCCAGTGTTTGCGTGTGTGAGTGAGTGTTTTTTTTTCACGCCCCTCTATCATTATGCGCCATACAACAATGCGATAGAGGAAAACACATGTTCCTGGCGAGAGGCAAACCGAAATAAGGAGCAAGAAGAAAACAAAAAAAAACCTGTTCAGGCATCTCATCATCATCAAAGACGCGTCTTGTGCTCAATGCGCATTTAAATTTCAAATTAATTTCTCGCCATGTGTAAGAACAAAAATATATATATATAGCCAAGTATAAAGAAATCTGCAAGCTGACAACATACACACACACACACACACACACTCAGATGGGCAATAAAAGAAGATGGGAACACAACAGTGCAAAGTAAATACAAAAAAAAAAAACCAAACGAGAAGAAAACGGGGGGCGAGGGAGAAAAGCAAAAAAAAAAAATGATATGCGAACCTGTTTTCACAGTCATTTTGCAGAAGCGAGCGAACGCAGTAAAATATGCAAAAAGAACTTCTCTCGTTTATTTTTTTGGTTTTCTTTCTTTTTTGTATTATTTTTGCGCTGGTGCGGCTGCTCATGGCTGAATTGGCGCAACATATGCGAATGTTGTTTGTTTCTCTCGCTCCCTCCTCCACCCAACTCTGTCTTTGTCTTTTTCCGCTCGCATCAATTATGCTTTTATTTATACAACAATTTCATTCTGCTGGCCGTTCAATTTTGGCTGTCGACAAGCAGACGAGCAGAACGAACTGTCGCCTTAATGCGACTTGACAAAAATGGCGTCCAATATGGCGCCAAGTTTTTAGAGTGTGAGTTGGTGAGTGGTAGTGGTATGAGAATTCTTCTTAACGCTTGAGCAACGCCCACGCACACACACACACACAAGCACACATACATTCGTATAGCACCTTGCCTTGGACGACGGCTGACGGGCTGCTGTTGCTTGCCTTTCTATTTTAATTCACACGCCATTGTTGGCTGAGCGCCTAAAAGTAGACGAGAAGTTGAATTTCTAATGTGCAGCAGCTGCTAACAATAGCAAAAAAAAAAAAAATAAAAAAACAGAAAAAACATGCGGGCAAGGGGTTGGGGGAAGTAAAAGGAAGTTCAGCCAAGGTAAGATGGTCCAAGGGAATGGTTGGAGATGTTGTGTAGCGCGAAACCTGATTGTGTTTTGCCGGCTTGTTCTACTGTGTTGTTGTTAGTTGATGTTGTTGTTGCTTTTAATGTTGTTGCTCTAGTCTTTTGTTATTGTTGTTGTTGTTGTTGTTGTTGGTTGAATGCGTGCGTATTGTGTCTTTCTTTTTAGATATATTCTTTTTATATTGTAAAGCATACTTCTGGGCGCATTTAAGCATTTCAACATTTTTAAAGCGCATAAATTGCTTAAAAAATGGAATTCATAAATATAATTATATATATACATAGCAAAAGATCTTATATATTCATGATCAGTTAGAAAGTCAGCCTTTAGCCTTTTATCTTGCAGACAAATTGACACGTGTAAATAATTTCATGGCATTCTTTTTAATGAAATTTATACAGCCAAACACAGAGACATACATATGACTCATGACTTTCAGACTTTAAACAGCTGCTGCTGGCCTTATGCAAATAAGCAAGCGTGTGTGTATGTGTATGTATGTATGTGTGTGTGTATCTACTTGCCAGCCTTTGACAAACAATTCTTCACCCAAAATGCTAATTGCCTAATTTATTCCGCAACAACAAAAGAGAGAGGGAGAGAGAGAGAGAGAGAGGCGAAGCAACTTAGGGACTCACTTTTTGTTTCGGTAATTTGGTAAAATATTTATTTATTTGCCACATTTTGCCTTGCCTGACCCAACCGCCGACCATTACCCACTGCCCATTCCCCTCCCCCCCCACTAAATCTTTCTGCCATACATTTCTACTTTCATTTGGGCGCTTTTGCGCTTCGTCAATCAAAAGCATTTAGCAACAAAATAAAAAAAAAATATATACATAAAAAAAGCGAGAAAAGAACGAATGAGCTTTAATGCATGCTCGCACTTTCATTAACAACCATTTTTCAGCGTTGCCACGCCCACACATCTATGCTGTTGGAAGGGAGGGGGGAGGGGAAAAAATCGCATCAGCGGCTTATGCAAATGTGTGTGATAAGTGTGCAAGTGTGCGAGTGTATGTGTGTTGAGTGAATACGAAATTATTGTTTACAACTGTAAACTGTAAACTTTTCTATTTTCTATTTTTGTTTTTGTTTGGTTTTCTTTACGTTTTTAGCTTTGGTGTTCCCCCCCCCTCTCACTCTCAGTCTGTCTGTGGTTTTTGCCCAGCGCTTTGGCTTTTCTTTCTTTTTTCTTCTTTTTTTTGTGTGTGTGTCTGTGTATATTTTTAGAAAAACCATTGGGAAAAACCGCACTAAAAGCGACTTATAACATGTTGGAGTGCCAAGAGATTAACAACAAAACGTGTGACGGCAATGGCCATGACCATGTCCATTGTGGGTGTCTCTCTTTGCCTATACCCATACCTCCCCCATCCGCCAAACCGGTATATCCGGGTGGTACCCATTTACAGTTCCTGCTCTTCTCTTTCTAGTCCAGTATTTCTTCTCTTTTTTCCCCCCCATTTTGCCTGTAAATTCCTTTTTAATGAGCGCTCCGTAAGCTGCTTAAGGAAAGCGCAAAAAAATAAAAATAAAAAAAAAAAACAGCAGCAACAAAAATTTTTTTTTTTTTTATATTTTTTTGTCGTTTTTAAAAGCTTTCTCTGGTACATCAAAATGAAAGCCAAAGAAGAAACAAAAAAAAAAAAAAAAAAAAATACAACAACACCGACAAAATGGCGATCCTGACAGCAGAAAAGTTTGTTAAGCTTGAAATTAACTTGCGGTTTGCAACTTTGACGCCTGCAGGTAGGCAATCAATTTTCTACCCTCTCCCCCTTCTTTTTGCACACACTTGGGCCATATAATTAATGTATGCAGCTAAAAAAGAAGAAAAATATATATATATATTTTTTAAACTTAACAATACACAGCAGCAATAGCAGTAAGCAGCAGTTGGAGCAGCAGCTGCCATCGTTTTTGCGCTAATTACCTGACTACCAGAAGAAGAGTACAGAGTGCAGATGGAGAGAGAGAGAGAGAGGTGAGAGACGGGCTACGGCAGAGATACCGGAGTCGTAATGCCAAATTGCAATTACAACTGAGAGAAGAGAGCAAAAAAAAAAAAAAAAAAAGTCGGGGCCAAACTGACATTAAAATGTTTAATGCTCAGGCAGGCAGGCAATAAAAGAACACGAAAAAAAAAAACGTATACTTAGAACAAGAAGAAGGGTAAGTGGGTAGGTGTGAAGCGGGTGGCGGGGGGAATGGGGTTGAATTTTAAAAAATAAAAGTAGAAATAACAAGTACCACCAGTACTTCTCTTTCTCTCTGTTTCTTTGCTTAATTTTCTCCGTATTCGTATTCGCTTTTTTTTTTTTTTTAAATTTTTTTTATCCTACATTCAAGTTAGCAATTTGCCAAAGTCTTCCTCTCCTTCTTCGTTTTCATCTTAAAAATTGCCCAGGTGAAAAATTGCAGCTGTCGTTGTTAGTCTCAACTCTCGACTCCACTTCACTCCAAAAACCAGTTGGACATTCCAAGCGTGTAACGCCTTAGGGCGCCAGCAAAAGGTGTGTATGTGTGTATGTGTGTGTGTCTGTGTATGTGGGGTAAGCAGAGTCAAACCAAACCCAGTTATAGTGGAGAGAGGGAGGGCAGGCAGGCAGCATGATAGGCGTGGCATAATTGGAAGTAAAGTGCAGTTGGTTGTAGGCCTTCAGGCATATCAGAGAGTTTGCCATGGTTAATGTTAATGCATGTAGCAAGCAAAAAAAGGAGAGAAAGAAAGTAAGGCACAAGCGGACATACGATTTGATTTCAGCCTAAAAGAGTTTTTTTGGCCATAATGAAAAATGTATATCAAGCAAGTTAAGTAGCAAAACCAATTTGGGCTTAATTAATCAAGTAAATGCAATTCCAGTTAACTCTATAATCAATTATTCGAAAACTGTGAAAACGTTTCTGGAACAACAAATGAAACTCTTTTTTACTTAATATAAGTTAGTTAGTTTATATAACTATAAAGCTTTGCTTTGGCGCCACTGAGCTTAGCTATGTTAGGACTAAGTTTCAGTTTAAAAATCTCTTCACACTCTTCGCACTTCAATTCAGTTTTTTTTTTTTTTTCAATAATATTAATTATCATCTTGTTGATATCGAATATATATGTATATACCATATATTTATATATCTATAGTCAAATGATATAGTCAAATTTTGTTTTGAATTCTTTAATCAAGGCAAACCCTTTTTTCCACAGATATATATTAAAGATATAGCCTCTGGTTAGGCTTTGATTTGCTATATATATTGACTGCAATCAACTGTAAAATGTGACACAAAAAAGAGAAAGAGAGTCAGAGAGACAGAGAGAGAGAGAGAGAGAAAGAGAAAAAAAAACACAAACGTAAAATAAATAAATAAAAATCGACTTGAGCTTTAGCTTGAGGCTAAACTGTTTGCTTGGTTTTTGGAATTGGTCATAAAGTTGTCGGTCTGTGGGTTTTGTTTGTAGTTGCGCCTTACTTTAGGCTATGTTTTTGAAGTTTTGTTTGTTGCCTTAGATATTTGTGCAAAAGCAACAACAACAACATCAGCAGCACCAGCAGCATAGTCTAAAGAAAATTAACAAGGAAGAGGGGTGTAAAACATACAGCAAGGATATATATATATATATATATTGACGAGGGTCTATACACAAGTAACATTTGTTAAGCTAAATCTGAATTCCATTCATGGCAAATCTTTTTTTGCATAGGAAATTGAAAAAATCATTGGAAAAATTTCAGCAAGAGTAAGTGAAATGGAGGCATCTTCCATTTATGTTATAAAAAAATCATTTTTCATATAGATTTGGCTACATTCTAAGATTTTATTACTTATGAAATGACCCTCGTATAGAGTAGATACCTCTCTCTCTCTCTCGCTTTCTTTTGCCTTGATATATCTTAAAAATAAAAGAAAAAGAAAAAAATGATTGCAACTGTTGAAAAATTTCAGCAAAAACCCTCAGGCAAGACACATTGATTTCACCCACACAAAGCGAGATAAATATATATATATAAAGGAGATAAAGAGGGAGAGAGAGAGGCAGAGAGAAAAGCAACTCCCTGTGTGTAATTACGCTCAACTCTTGGTTTGTCCTTCATCCTTCCATCAACAACATTCTAACCATCCTCAGCTACATCATCATCGTCATCATCATCAACTTCCGCCTAAGTAAACACATGATTTCTCTGTGGCGTTTGTTTAAAAACGCATCTAAATTGCAAATTAAGCAACAAATTTCATCAACAATATTTGAATTTGAATTTAAATGCCGCGCAACGAGCACAACGACAACACTGAAGTGTGTTAGAGAGTGTGTGAGAGAGATGGAGAGAGCGAGCGCTAAACAGAGATAGAGAGAAGTGAAGAAAAGAAGCATAGAGAAGAGAAAACCCGCAAATACACACAAAAACCGAAAATGTAAAATTCGTTTTCCCAGTGAGAGAAGAGAAGAGACTTTGGGATTGCTGCACTTGGCTGTAAACACCAAAAATACAACAATGCTTCAGTCCCCCCCTTTCCCATCCTCTTTCCTATCTCTCTCACAATGTCCTTCTTGTCGCCCCCTCCCCCCTCTTAGCCACTATGCTATTTGCTTGTTTGTTTGTCAAAAGAAGCAATTTACGTGCAAAATAACTCAAGTGTCATGCAAATTTCATTTATTTTTCACAAGCAAAAGAAGAAAAAAACAACAAAAAAAAAAAAAAAAAGAAAGAAAGAAAACGAAAAGAAGTGAAGAATATTTCCCGGCTTGCAAAATCTTGTTGTCATAGAAAGAGAAGGCATAATGAAGTCAACAACAATAAAAACAACAGCAGCAACTAAGAGTGAAAAATTGGGTCTAGAACGATCTCTTCTTGATTTTCCGTAATTTAATTCTAATTTTATTTATAAAACATAAAAAGTTTCCTGCGAGGGGGAAGTGCTGGTTGGGGTGGTGTGTGGGTGTGAGTATATGCGGTGGCTTGTAGCTTAACTCAAGTTTGTTAAGTACTTTTTCAGGTTTCATTTTGTTTTTTTTTTGTTTTTTTTTTAGAAGATAACAAAAGAAAACTGTTTTTCAGATTTCTTTCAAAAAAAAAAAAAAAAAGTTGCGTGAGAGAATTGACAACAGTCGTTTTTGTTCATGTAGAAAAATTCTTAATATCAAATTTATTTATTTATAAAAAAAAACTTTTTCATATGTTTTCTCTTTGGTTTTTTTTTTTTTTTTTCGGTTAACTTACCGGCATAGTTTGACTTCCGTGTAAATTGGTTATTGCTGATTGAGCCTCCTGTTGCGAACCAAATTTAACGAAAGCGCAGCCTGAAAACATAAAAAAACAACAAAATTAATAATAATAGCATGTGGATTATAAAAGTAAGTAAGATAGAATTTAGTTGGAGAATGATTAATGAGTAGTACACTGAGGCAAATCTATTTAAAAGTTTTAATTGGTTATTGATTTTTATTTACTTTTTAAGCTGTCGATCAAGAATATTGAATTTAACAATATACATGTATATAAATTCTATCATAAATGGCAATTTAAGTGAAATTGTTTCACTCCTCCCACTCCCACTCCCTCTGTCTCTCTCTCTCTCTGTCCAGCCATTATAACATTTTGGTTCTCTCGACATGTGTGCCGACCATTTAAATAAAATTTTAAGTGCAATTAAAATACATTTTCGTTCAACGACGCAAGAATCCATGGAAGAGGCATCAACAGTAAGAGAGGGAGCGAGAGACAAGGAGAATACAGAATCAGATTCAACACGCCCATCATCAACGCCCATTTATATAAAAATAATAGTCGGCCAAACGTTTGCATGTAAAAAAAAAATAATAAAACCTGAATAAAAATATATATGTATGATAAAAAAAAAAGAAGAAAATCCCTGCACTTGCTCACGCTCATTATTTTGTAATTTGTGCGGCAGCTGCACAGAGATGTGATGGGCAGGGGGTAAAGGGGGCCTCTCTCTCTCTCTTTCTCTTTCGTTTCAATGGCATAATTATTAAAAATCATTTATGCTAATTTAATATACAGTCATAACCGCAAAAAGTAAGGACTCTTGTGGCAGGCAAAAGGAAAAAAAAAAGATGGAGCAGCCGCCGGAGCAGCTGCCAAGAGGAGAAGATTTGTTAAGTTCCTTTTGCTGGGATATGGAAAAAAATGAAAAAAATGTGCTAAAGCAACATTTAAACAAATAAAAATTATAAGCCTCTTGTGTTCGGCCAAACAACAAAAGGGAAACACACAAAATCAACTTTGATTTAAGTTTACAAAAATGCTTAGCAATTGCTTTTGTTTTGTCTGCCATTCACAATTTCCACTTCACATACCCTTTAAATGGATAAAGAAGAAACAATCAAATCGTAGAGTATATTGAAATATTTGAATGTTTGAGTAATAAAAATATATGATCTAGAAACTAATTCTTTCTCCATTTAACCTGGGAAATCTTTTTGTTGCTGTTGCTTTTTGCTACTGTTCGATCTTTTCTCTTCTTTGCTTTCGTTAAATGAATATATAGAATTTATTCTTAGTCAAAGTCTGTTTGCATCATCTCTGTTAATCCAGGGTAACATAGAGTCGACACGTTTCTTTCTTTCTTTAGTTTTTTTTTGGCCTAATACTAACGTGTTGCGTTTGTGTTCTCAGCTGATGTTGGTGGATTAACAGGCAACAAAATAATAAAAGAAAAACAACATTTCTTTTTTATTTTTTATTGTTTAGCAACGCTGATTTGCACTCTTGTGTTGGACTGTCCCCTTCCTCCCCTCTGCTTCTGTCTCTCACTCCCTTTAGAGAATTCAGGATTTTGTTGTCACTTCAACACACAACACAACACAAAAAAAATAACAAAAATCCACTTGAATTTTTTACACTTTATATTTTTGTTCTGTTTTATTTTTTTTTTTCGGACAAAACAGAAAGGGAAAAAAAAGAAGAAATATATATATATATGTATATACAAAATGAAAAACGAAGTGATGGTTGGAGGGTGGAGGGGTGGGTTGGTGGTAACAGAAAATGTTTTGTATATTTTTGCCCTCTTTCATTCGCGCTGTTTGCAAGCGAAATTTGCGCTTGTCTGCCTTTCGGCTTGTCAGCTCGCATGTTGCATGGTTTTAGGCGGGATTTGTTGTTCTGAGTGCGCCATGTCCTTTTTAGAGGCAACTACAAAGGCAAGCCGCAATTTAGACACCCCAGCGAAAACTCCACTCCACACCACACTCTTCCTCCTCCCAATGGAATGGGAATTGGACTTTTCCGTGGGTCTTCCCCCTCTTCCTCTTACATTATCATCAAACCTTCGTTCTTTCCATCCATTCATTTTCATGCCTTTCCTTTCCTTTTTTTTTTTCGTTTTTTCCTGTCCACTCACCATCAAGAACAATTTTGCTGTTGTTGTTGTTGTTGTTTTTATTTAGCTGCAGGGTCTTAATTTTCAACATTGTTGTTGCTATTGTTGTTTAAACAACAATAACAAAAACAACAATCAGAGTCGAGTGAAGGTTAAGCTTAACCCTCTGCCGGGGTCAAACATTGCAACAAGAACAACAACACCAAAAAAAAACCTTAATTAATTCCTTGGGTATAAGTTTTTTTTTGTGGAATGTTGTTGTTGTGAGAAAAGGAGAGGGAAGAGGGAACCGGAGGTGGCGTGGGAGTTTGAATATTTGGTCAGTTTTCTTAACATAAATATTTATTCAATTTGAAAAGTCAGTTCATTCGCATTTAGTGAAGTGAATAATACTCCAAAAAGAAAAGAAAAGAAGCGCCATCTAGCGAGTGATATTTGAAGCATGCCTACTTGTCATTGTATATATATAGAAGACTTAGATCGAAACACTTACTACAAATTTTTATGTAGTTAAACAGAAAAAGACTTTCTCTTTCATCCACTCTTCACTTTTGTGATTATAGAGTATGAGAAAATGTACTTGAAATTTGTTCAAGTTTATTCAGCAATTCATATCATATTTATATTTCATTTCTACTTTAGCCCTTTCCATCCAGTCCCCCCTCTCCTTGCCACTAACTCAAATATACTCAAACATTCATTACCATCATCATCTTGTAGAGAAGCAGCTATTTGCCCCTGTTACCGGCTCCTACTTAGTAGAATGAAAACCTGGCTAAGATGATGATAATGATGATGATGATGTTGTTGTCTATGCGTAACATTAAGTCAAGTTAAAGACGACGACAAGAACGACGATGAGAACGAATTTTGATTATTTACCTTTTTGTGTCCACTTTGGCGTTTTCGTCTCTAATGAACATTAAGTATAATTTGTCGAACTTCGAAGTCATTATATTAATTAAAAGTAAATTAGTTCATACCCAAAGATACGCCTTCGCAGTTGAGGTAAGTTGCAAGACTTCTCTCTCTCTCTCTCTCGCTCTAACAATCTCTCACTCTTTCTCTCATCTAGAGTTTAACTTTTGCCTTTGATGTAAAAGACACAAAATTCAATTTACATACAAATCAAGCACAGAGACAGAGAGAAAATTAAGTGGAGAGCAACCAAGACAGACAGATAGATAGATAGAGAGAGAGAGAGAGTGGGAGAGAGAGAGAGAGAGATACAGATAGTGCAATCCTGTCGCGAGTCCTTAAAGCTAACGAAGTGCAACAAGCTTTAATTACTTAAGCGGGAATGCATAGTGAAGCATTTCCTTCACTCTTTTCCTTTTTTTTTTTATCTTTATTCATCGGGTTTTCCTTCTACTCTCACTCTCTCTCTCTCTCTCTCCCTTTCACTGTTTCTTTAGTCTCTGGATTTTTTCTTGGCTTGGCAATTAGTTGAAATTAAAATGTGAACGGAAGTGCGACAAGTTTTTAACGCCAGGTTTTCATTCTTTCACTCATTTTGCAACTTTCAGTGAAGCGTGAAATGACGCTGCTGAGAGAAAGCAGAGCGGAATAGGATGGATGGTAAGTTAGGAAGCGGTAGGGGTAAGAGGGAGGGGGAGGAATGAAAAGTGGGTACCGTAGCAGCCTAATGACACTTTTTAATCAAATATGCTAATGATAATGCAAAAGTTGAGCTGTCATTAAAATTATACATATTTAGCAAAAGTCTTTCAAAGAGTTGGTCGGCACAAAAAAAAAAAAAAAGCAACAAAAAGGTGAATTCTAAAAAAATTTCTCATTTCACTGAAAGTTTCAAGGAGCAGAAGAGAGCAGAAAAAAAGGAGCTGAAGAAAAGAAGAATTCTGTTTAGAAAACTTGAAGAAAATTCAAAAGAAATAAACAAATTTTTAGAAATAATATATGATATATGTATATGAAGAAGTTTTTATAGATTTGAATTTAGAATATGAAAGGATTTTGGGAAATCCTTTAAGAGTTTAGTTAGTAATTTTTTTGCTTTTATTTGTAATCTTTCTAAATCGATTTAGATTTATTTCAATCATGAAATTTTCACTTTGACTTTGTTTTTTAATTATTTGGCTTGTATTTTGTTTACTTTGCCGAATCTTCAATCTTATTCTTAAATCTTAATGATTTTATGTTTATCTGTAAGCAATTTTTAAACCATTTCTAAATGGATTTTAAAAAATATTTTTCCAACAATTTTGATATGAAATCATTTAACCATATTTGGGAACATTCTATATATATTCCGCCTATGATAAATATTTTTCATATTTCTAACTCTTTTTTTGTTTTACTCACTCTAACTTTATTTCCCTGATGCCAACTGAAAATGACATTATTTACCATTTTCCACAAACAGAATGTGTGTATGTGTGTGTGAGTGTTTTTTTGTTTTAATGTTTTTCTTTTTTTGTGTGTGTGTATGTATGTGTGTGTGTGTGTGTTTTATGGAGTTTATTTGATTTTTGTTATGCCAACCGAAAATGCAGAAATGCATTCAACTGTGAGTGTGTCAGGCCACAAATGCAATTTGCAGAGAGAAAGAGAGGGAAGAGAGGGCGAGAGAGAGAGAGAGAGAGAAACGGATGCAACCTGGAACCTTGTTTTTGCCTCTTGTATGAGATGTGATATGACAGTGACCATGTTCAACAGAGGGAAGGGAGGGGAGATGGCGAGGCCATTCACCAGGCATCAAACAAATTCGATAGCCTTGGACCTGGGGACCATAATAAGCGTAAACGTTGGACTAACAAGATTCCATGCTACGCTTTTGCGCCCAAGAGGCAAACATGCAATGGCCATCAATGTGTCCAAAGAGTGTGAGTGAATGAGAGGAAGTTGAGAGACAGAGAGAGAGAGAGAGAAAGAGTGAGAGGAAAAGATTCAAACGCGACCCGATGGTCAGCGAATGTTGCGCGCTTAATGCAACTTTGTTGCTCAGCCTGATGCCTGCTCTTACTCTTGCTACTTCTGGTGATGATGGTGACGGTGGTGCTACTCCTGCCAGCTAGCCAGGCATCAGCAGCGATTGAAAAATCCCACTAGGGCGTTTTTAATTGGATTTTAAAATACTTGTCCCATGCAGCAGCAGCAACAGCAACAGCAACATCAGCAGCAGCAGGCAACAGCAGGCATCACCAGGCCAGATCCAGGACATGAGCCGTTCTGCCTCTGCCACTCTGTTCTCGCTATTCTCTCCGTCAACTGAAATGACCAACCAACCAACCAAGCTAACACACATGCACACACATCTACACATATATCGACCCACCGCCAGTTGGGGGGCTCAACACGCTCGTTATCCTTGTTTCCTGTTACTGCTGCTGCTGCTGTGCACAATTTGGTTACGTGTTTGACCGGCGGCGATTTTTCATGGCAAGGCTTCACGTTGTGTATGTTTTTTTTCCTTCTTTTTTCATGTTTCACCAATTTTTTTGTTGTTTTTTTTGTTTTTTTTTTTTGGGGTAGGGGTTTTCTTCATCCCCTTCTCCAATACATTAATGGCATTGCGAATTTGTATTGCAAATGTGCAGCAAGTTGTGGCCAAGCATGAGAATCATATATACATAGATCGTCTCCCCTCTTCGTTTCTCTCCAATGCAACTGGGGATATATAATCGCCCGAAATCTCTTACAACTCAATTGTTGTAGCATCTTTTTTTGCCTCTTTCTCAGTGTGTTATGGCAGGGAGAGACAGAGAGAGAGAGAGAGAGAGAGAGAGATAGAGGATGAGGTGAAATATGTTTGGTTATGTGAGAAGAAATCCTTTGCAATATTTGACATTTCTTTTTTTTTTCAATTAGATTAGTCAACTTTCCTTAACAATAACAATGAATACTTTCATTTGTTGTTACACTTTCAATCAGAATATGGTAAAACGAACTTATTATGATGGCCAAGAACTAAACAAACTGCCAACAAAATACAAACAAATATGTCTTAAACTCAACTGAAATTGAACTCTTTGCCTTTTAACACTTTGCATACAAATCATCGACGACCGAGACATTGTCATAGACATTGTCATAGATAGATAGATAGATAGATAGAGAGAGAAAAAACTAAATCAAAATCTCACACACGTAGCTCGAAAAGTTCAATGGGACCATTATTCTTGATTTGAGAACAAAAAAGGAGACAAACAAAAAGAAACAAAACCAAAGGAAAATGGAAATGGAAACTTTTTCAAACTACCTTTTGCCAGTTGATAAACAACAAGCCTAAAGCAGCATCAGTTCAGTTACTCTATAACCAAAGAGTAAATAAAATTGGCCAGACTAACTGACTCGGACAAAACTAACTTGGATTTGCAGTTGGACTTGTGGGGACTCCATCAGCAAACTGCGACTGCTCTCTACTATGCAAAATATTTCGAAATTTATGCTTGAAATATGTAATATGATATGTGGAGAGGAAGGAAGGATGCTTAGATTGAAGATTTGGCAGACCAAATTAAATAAAAATCAGTGTGTCCAAAGAGTTGAGCTCAAATTGCAATTTCATAAGCAATTTGCCAAAGCAAAAACAAAAAAAAAAACAAAAAAAAAAAGAGAAAGAAAAGTGAGCAACAAACTAGAGAAGCAGCAGTTAGAAGAGGAGGCTAAGAGAGGATAGCATAAACGATAGAGATATGATGCTAGACAATTTCAACTAGCCTAGAGGGAAGGACAAAAAAAAAAAAAAAACCCCAGAACCAGAAGACAAAAATACAAAAAAAAAAAAAAGAAAAAAAAGGGATGGAAATTACATTTCAACAAAACAAGACAAGTTTAGTTTTTGTGTCTGCCGAAACAAAAAACGCTCTAAACAATTTAATACTCTGGTAGCTCTGGCATTTTTATGGCACTCTCGAGTACTCTCTCTATGTCTTTGTGTCCTTCTATCGTTGTGTGTGTGTGTGTGTCCAGCCAAGGAAAAGTATGCACTGCTTGTGACACACAATAAACACCAATTAAGAAAATAATATTTTGTGTACACAAATTGAAAAGCCAAGCCAAGGCTTCGTTTCGTTTCGTCTCGTCTGCTCTCTTGTTTTCTACAAGTGCCAAGCAAATAATGCCCAAAAGTATGCTACGAAAATACAAACAAATATACACACACACACACACGCACACACACATAAATAGAACTGACTTGGGTGGTATAAAAGAGGCAAAAGAGACGAATGGAAAACCTATAACAAAAGCTAAAATATTATTGCTTTTGGGTTTGTTTGGCTTGCCTGCGTCTGAGTCTGAGTCTCTGTCTCAGTCTCAGTTTGAATTTGACTTTGAGTTTGAGTCTGAAGTCCAAGTCCGAGTCCTACTGCGACAACGACTGCGACTACGACTACGACTCCGAGTCCAATTCAATTCAGTTTAGGTTAGTTTAGTTTAGTTCAGTCGAGCCAGCTTGTTATAGGGCATGTTGACAAGCCTCTTTAACAAATGACACCAACAGAAGAAGAAGTAGATGTAGAACTAGAAAACAAGCACAGGGGAGAAGGAGAAGCAGCATCAGCAGCAAAGGCAAAGGATTCCCTTTTGGTGTAACATTTGTTAAGCTTCAGTCGAAATATTTGTTGCTTGTTTCTGTATTTTCTCTCCACTCTGTGTGTGCGTGTGTGTGTGTGTTGCTTTTATTTGTTATTTACTATTTTCGTGAAAAGTGTCCCTTTTGGCATGAAGGATAGAGAAAATTGAGAGAGCATGATGGCATCCAAAACCCAAAAACCCTTTAGGGAATTGCCCAAAAAGAAAAAAAAAACCCATGTCAATGTATCCCAAATATATGTCTCTCACTGTGTTTGTGTGTGTGTGTGTGTGTGTATGCCTGTGTATATATTTAAATTTCGCTTAGATGTTTGTTAAGATGCATTAGAGCAGGAAATAGATACATTTGCCAAGGTTTATAAATAAGAAATGCTCAAAAAGAGTTATGGCAAGAACTTTCGTTTTAGTGTAATTTAAACGCAAAAAAAAATACTTTAATTGCTTTAAAAGTTCCCTCCCCCATTAGCCCTCCCCTCTCACATGCCACTCAGCCATTATATCTTTTTCTTAATTACAACTTTTGGCTTTTTTTTTCATTCTAAATGCCTTCCCTTTTAAATTCATTAAAGCCCTTTGCCAAAGCAAATACAAAACATTACAAAACGGGTGGGAGGGAGGAGTAAAAAGAAAAAACAACGAGAAACATTATCCGCCTAAATAAACTCCACACAGGACCAAAAGATTTAAAAGCCTCGACTCAAACCAAAGTAATTTTCAGGCCCAGTAAAATACAAAATGGAAAAAAAAACCAAAAAAAAAACTGTTACCAGCGCTCAGCGAACCACAAACAAGGTAAATGCTTTTCCAACAACACACGACACTGTTGAAGCGTTAGAGCGGGAATGGATGGGGGATTGGTGAGGGATCGGGATCGGGGCCAGTTGCAACCGCAACATAATAATTATGCAACAGAAACCGCAATGCATGCGGGGCACGGCAGCTTCTACCAGACCAGCTTCAGCTAACCTAACAATCCTCAATTTGGATGGTTTGGGTATATATGTACATACATATATGGGGCATGGCATGGTGTTGGAGGCGGCCCAGTAAAATTGTTTTGCCAGGCGAAAGTGTGAACAAAAAGCTGTTGCGTGTGTTGCCAGAAAGAAGCAGTACAGCAACAACAACAACAACAACAACAACAACAAAATACATATAAAAACAACAAAAAAGGAAAAACAAGCAAAACAACGCAACAACGTCAAACCGCAAAGTCAAATGCAACTAAAACCGCAGCACAGTTTGGGGCGCTGAGGTTTTTTTTTTCACCCATAGCTAGGAGAGTGGGAGACAATGCCAGGGTAAACTAGATAGCAATAGAGAGAAAGAGAGGGAGAGGGAGTTAGCAAGTTAGAGATTGAGAATTCAATGCAAGAGACATGCTATTAAAGCATACATTTCTTTTCATATTATTTAAGAACATATAAGTTAAAGTTTTGAGGACTATAACTGCTATATAGCCAAGATCAGAATCTCAGTCAAAGTTAAAGAGCAAATTTGATATCATTAGGATTGTTGTTCCTTGACAAACTGCCAAATGAAGCTTCCCCAAAAGGCAATTACACATTTATTTAACCATAAGCACAAACTTATATGCAAAATATCTTAATAAATAACATTGAATTTTCATTTATGTGACATTACATATATAAATAAGATTATGAATTAAGCCAAGATCTTAGAATATGTTGGAAGTATATATATGGAGAGATTTTGTATGAAAAAATATTTGCTTAATTCTCCCTTTGGGATATGGCCAGCTAATAAAGTTTTGTCAGCTCTATAAATACTCGAAACATTATCTGGCCTAAGCCACATTTAGCATTTGCTTTCTCTGTCTCTCTCTCTCTCTCTCTCTCGTTCGTTTCACCTGACCCTATGTCTCACTGTTTTTCGCTTGCTTCACTTTATTCCGCCGCATTTCATTTTGTATCCTTTGACGATTTATTTGCGCACTTTATTTAGCACAAAATACGAAAAAAAGAGAAAGAAAAATCAAAACAGAAAACGAAGAGGAAGAGGAACGAAAGCTCTGAACTAAAGCCGCATAACTTAATAGCCCAAGCTCGGTTCATTTGAACTTTATTGCTGCTGATGCTGCTGCTGCTGCTGTTGGTGCTAGAGGGAGGAATAAAAATAAAGCTGAAACAAAAGCATAACAACAGCAACAACAACAAAAATACAGAAAACACAGTAAAAGAAAACCAAAAAGGAGAGGTAAAGAAAATCAATTTAGCTGGGCTTAACTTGAACATCAAAGCATAAGTATGAGAGAGCGGTTAGGTAGATAGCAGAAGCTGTGCCAGGGAGGAGAAAATGGACAGGTAAGCCTAATAAAGTGCGCTGGCAGCCCCCAAAAGCATGCAACATTCATATATATATAAACACAAATACATATACATATATATATATAATTCGCCTCTTTGTCCTTAGCTAGTTGTAGCGGTAAAAGCTAATTGTATAGGGCGCAACGGAATTTGATTGCATGGGATTTAGATATGATTGAAAAGGGCCACCGCCATCAGCCAAAAGCATCTTTCTCTCTCTCTCTCTCTCCCTTTCTTGCTCTCTCGGAAGCATCTGGAGTGCATAAATTGTCCGCTTGCGAGCCACTAGTCGCGCACATTATTCATTTTTAATGCGACCATGAGGCAAAGTGGCAAGAGACATGGCAAGGGAAGGCCAGTTAGAGCAGCAACCAGCGAGCAACCACAACAATTTGGCCACATGTAAGCACAGAGCCATAATTGCCTCAACAAAGTCTGAAGACTGAAGACGACACTAGGGTAAAACGACGGTGTTGCACTTAAGACAGAAGCGCAGTCAGGCAAGCAGGCAACCAGAGCAGCAGGTAGCCAGGCATCATTAAAATGAGTTAGGTGAAACAGAAAGCCAGCGAAAGAGACTGGGCGGTAAAGAGGGACAGGTGAGGGACACAGATGCGGAAGTCAAGGCGAGACTCAGTCTAGGAGTTGTCCTCATTCTCATCATAGACGTTTGCCTTTGGCCTTTTGGGTGCAATTTGCAGTGGTAGTGGCACTGCAATTAAGCCAAGAGGTAGATTAACTTTAAGCTCTGTGTGTGTGTGTGTGTGTGTGAGTTGGTCTGCGGTGGCAGGCTAAACAAATAAGCATTGCATACTTGGAGGCGCAAAGGATGAAAACCACTTTTGATTAGCCTGAACAAATCTTTTCATTTGTATCCTTATCACTCTTGCTGGTTCACAAAATTCCTATAGTTTGAAATACATTTCAATAACCTGCTCAATCATACAAACATATTCGTATATATATATATATATATATATTTACATTTTTCGCATTGTTCAGTTACTAATTCAATTTGTGTGCCACACTTCTTTTGCATCTTTTCCGTTTGCTCCTTCATGTTGATTCAATCAAATAACCAAATTTCACAATTCTCTGCCATAAACTAACAAAACACAATAGAAAATTTTATGAAAAATAATAATAATAATAATAAGAAAAAGAGAAGATGAGAATTGATGGGATAGACGACGAAGATGAAGACGACAAAAGTAAGGGTAAGGTAAGAAAAGGCTTCAAAAAATTGCAAAATTATATTGCAAAACATTTCAAATTGCATTACGCAAGAATATTTTTAGTGAAGCATTTCCAATTTTCATTGTTGCATAAACACAAATGCACACACATACATATATGTATATATACAATATATACATATGGTATATTTTATATATATATGTATATAAAGATATAGATGTATGTATGTGGGATCCATCTGCATAATGGGCTCGTGTTCGGTGATGTGGCAAACAAAACGTGCCGCTTGCAAAATTGTACAACAACCAATTAAAATGCATAACTTGATTTAAAGTTTACATAACATTTTGCTAAATTACAGGTTCGTTCCCTGCCAAAGAGTGGGCAAAGGGAGGGGCAATGTGGGGTGCGGGCGGGCAGTTTACGGGCAGTCAGGCTTATATAAGTGGCCCATCCTACACATTTTCCGCCTTTTCCTACCATTCACCCAATTCTCGTCAGCTCAGCTTGCAGGGGCTTACAATGTCTGTCGCTTGTTGTTGCTGTTGCTGGTGATGATGTTGCTGCTATTGCTGTTGCTGCTGTTGCCGTTGCCTGGACAACATGCAATTAAAAGCGATATTGAATTTTGTTACGCCATGCGCTTGAGTGTGCGATTTGTTGTTTGGTCTTGTTGTTGTTACTCTCTGCGGCTCTTATTTAATTTGAGCAAAAAGCAAAAACATATATTTTGTTATGTGATTGGCATAACTTATACAATGGGAGCAGCCAGGCAGTGAGTCAACCGGACAGACAGACAGACAGTCAGCTAGCTGTTAGCCAGGCAACAGTCAGTTCGTCAGTCAGCTTAAAAGTATGCTATGAATAATATTTGGGCAAATTATAACTTTTGCGAGTGAACATAACCGAAAACAGACAAAGCGACAAAAACACAAACAAAGCGAAAGTGGGTTGAGGAGAGTGTGAGACAGATATAAAGCTACTATATATATATATATTAAAAGGTAAAAAACAAGTCAACATAAGCATTCAGCTAGCCACTCACTCAGTCAGTCAGTCATTTGTTCATTTTCTCTCCCTCACTTTGTCAAAGTGCAAATTTGCCTATATGAGAAAGCCAAAACTAAATGATATTCATATATATATATGTATAACTTGAACAATGCATAATAATGAGAATTATAGGCTGCCTCGACACTTTTAGTTTTTGTCGCTTCTTTTAGCCTTCTTCTTTTCTTTTATATTATGAAAAAGAAATTATGTACATCATAAATATGCAAAAAAAAGAAGCGAGAAACAAAAAATTATATTCTCTACTACAATAAAATTTTACACATGAGAAAAATGCAGATTGCAAAGAAATTGCCCAAAGGCTGCAAAACCAAGCCTAAATCAACCTTTCTCTCTTACTCTTATTTTCTCTCGTTTTCTCTATGCGTTTTGGCACTCAATCAAAAATCACATTTCCGTGTCGGTTTGTTTGGGTGTGGGGTGGGTTGGGTTGGGTTGGGTTTGGGGCAGGTATGGAATGGCCATACACAAAAAAACATACACAAAATGCAGAGGTGGCATGAAAGCAAATGTAATTAAAATTCGATATACTTGTTTTCCCACTGTGAAGAGCAAGAGAAGGCCGAGTCCTGAGGGGACACAGTTGTTACTGCTGTTGCTGCTGCTGCTGCATACATCATCATCAACATTGTAATCATCATCGTCGTCGTCGTCAGCAGCAGCAATGGGCACAACGGCAATATATAGCAAAGCAGCCCCAGCAACATTTGCCAAAAATTTTAACTTCAATTTAAATTTTTGGTCAGATTTGCACGTACTCAACGCTTGGTGTGTTTTTGTAATTACATACACACACATACACACACACACATATACATGCGCTTCATGCAAATTGATGTTGCTTTTAACACACACACATACACATATGCATGCATGAGAATAAGGAGAGAGAAAAAAAATTTGTTTGGTAGCAACAACAGCAGCAGCAGCAGCCACATTTTCGGGTTTGTTGTCTGTGCTACTTTACAAGCTGGCCAACAATGAAGATTTATAATGCCCTTCTGCCCTCTATACAGAGAATAGATATATAGATAGATAGATAGAGAGAGAGAGAGAGAGAGAGAGACAGAGCAAGAGGAGTGTAGGTTATAAGCGCTATACACTTCCCCCCCTTCATTCTCCTTCTAACCACCGCTTCATTTGCTGTGCAAGCATCTATATTGTCAGGGTTATTTTTGGTTTTTGGTACTACTGTATGCCATAATAGCCATATATTAGGGTTGACTAGCGATTTGGCATTCGAACAATTGAAACGGTATGAAAAAAAAACTAGAGAAAGGTCATTCAATGGATGGTGAAATGGGGGCGGGGAGGTTTTTGGTTGATATTTCTGGCTGATATTGTTACTGGCTGCCTGCTGCTTAATACTTTGGTTTCTCTACTTTGATTTAGTTGATTGAAGTTTTAGGCGTTTGGTATTTGAAACAGTTTAACTAACGAACAACTGTCTCTCATTTTGGCATTTCATTTTAGTGAATGGTCTTGTGAGTGAATGATTGAATATTTATAAATTTGAATACTAGATTAACTGCTTACCGCCACGTGGATCACGTGTTCTGGTGTAAGGATGAAGCCTTGTGCACTTACCTAAAAATGATACAAAAGAGAAACAAATTAATTAGTATTTAAATTTCCATTTAAATGAGTCAAGTAAATTAAAAAATCAGAAAAAAATAAAGAAAATAGGTAACTTAAAAAGAAAAGAAACGAACTTTAAAGAATCAAGGGAAAGTCTTTACATTAAATTTTTGTTCTGTTTGTTGAAACTCATTTGGAAAAACTGTTAACAATGTTGTATGGCTAAGTATGCCTAAGTTATTAGCGCATAAACATTTATTTGCTTTATGCCATGGCAAGATGAGGCAAAGCATCTTTAGCACTGGTTTTTCTCTCTAGCCTTGGGCTGAGGTCTGTCGACACTTGAGGCGCAGCTAAGCAACCCACAAGAACACAACCAGCACCCCAGCAAAGGCATGGGCAAGGGCAAAGGGGCCGGTGCTGGGATAGAGGGTAAGTCAGTGTCAGTTTTATATTATTTTATTTCAAGCTTTGAAAAAGGATCCCCATCCGGGGCTGGGCTGTTTCAGCCTTTAGACATTTTCATTTTCATCGTCTCAAGCAGCAGCAACGGCAACAGCAACAGCAACGGCAACATCAGCAGGCCGCATGTTGTATCCCGTTACTGGCTGCCAGAATGGTAGCTAAAAGAAAGGATATTGTCTAACAACAAAAGTGGAATAAATTAATTTAGCTCTAGCTTCGCTTCTGCCAATGAGCTAGAAAATGAGCTAAAGAATATGTATGTGGCATACACTTAGGCGGCGCGTCCTTGTCTTCTAATAATAACAAAATATGTTCGTATATAAGTATGGGTATGTGGTGTGTGTGTGTGTGTGTGTGTGACACTGACAGGTGGCCTCCCCATACTCCTGCTATTACTTGGGCATACTGAATATCAGACTCCTTGTCTGACATTTAATATAAAAGCGAGAACAAGTTGTGGCGTTTATTAAAAAAAATTAAAGCCTACCTTCAGGGCGCCAGCTGTTAATAAATACAATTTTCTATATATATCCATTAGAGGATAAGCACACACACACACATACAGCTACATATTTCTAAATATATATATACATATGTATGTATGATAACGTTGTCAATTTCACTTTCGCTTAATTGCACTCGCTAGCCAACTAACCAAGTTCTCAATCTCCTCATACCCTATCCTCCCCCTCCATCCCTCCATCCCTCCATCCCAATTCTACTTATCTCTGTATCTTTTCATGTCTCATATATCTTTTCCGTTTATTGCATTAATTTTTCAATAATCCGGTGCGCAACTAAAACAAATATCTAAAGTGGCATACTTCATGGCTGATAAGACTAATCTTTTATTAATACACAAACACACAGAAAGAAATACACACACACACACACACGCACACCCACACACAGAGATAGAAAAAGGAATAAGGCAAGAAAAATGCCAGCTCAACTGAGTTAATTAAATTTGTGCTTTAGGGATTGGTCTTGGTCTTGGCCTGGGTCTTGGCCAGAACTTTAATATATAGTTGGTTGATTGGTTGGTTGGTTGCTTGGCTGGTTTGTGCGTTGGTCGGTTGCTTGTTTTCGCCCAAGCAACCCTTTTCACTTTTTTCTACTTGGGCGAAAACTTTTTGGACATTTTTATTGACAAGCCGGAACACAGGAAGCTGAAATAGCCACGAAACAAGGGTTTGTATAATTTTTTCTTTCTTTCTACTTTTACTTCTTGTCCCTCTCTCGCACTCTTACACTTACTCTCTCTCTCTCTCTCTCTCTCTATCTCTCTCTCTTTCTGTTTTGGTAAGGCATAAGGCAAAGTTTGTCTGGCTTGTCGGTCAGGGCCCATAACGGTTGCGGTCAAATCTAATTTCCGCAGCTTTTACTACTTTATTAAACTATTACAACTAAAGCCGAAATTGTACAAGGCGATGGGTATTAAAAAAGTTATGTAGGTATGTACTATATATACATATATATATATATTTATTTATATATGTATGTATATATATGTGCTATGCTTCAATGTGTTGTGTCCCACACTCTCTTAGTGTGTGTGTGAGCATGAAATGTGTTAATAAAGCACACTTGCCACCAACATGGCCACATAATGAAACGAAATTGCAGGAGGTAACAACATGGCTGGCTTTTAGCTATATGGAGTTTTATATATATATACATATATTGTCTAGGAAGGGTATACACTAACATATATGCCTTATACTCCCATCGGTAGGTACTAGAAAAACTCTATTTAAGGCAAAGTCTAAACTTTCATGAAATTATTTGAATGATTTTTCTTACTATAAGGAAAACCCATTATCATAATTTTCAAAAATTATTTTGAGAAGTTGTAAAAGATTTCCAAATTGCTTATTCAAATATATGAACTAATAATCAGATTAGCATTCTATATTAAAATACAATTTTTCGCTTAAAAAATTGTTCTCTGTCTGCATAATGAAAAGTTAATTTCGAAACTTTTTTTTGCCGAAAAAAAGTTGATTGCAATCAAGGGGAAATGTAATTCTTTGTTGTATAGTGTATCTAAACTTCATTCTAGTGGATGAACATGAAAAACTTGTTCATCTTTTGCACAACTTTCTGGCTAGTGTTTCGACTAACGTACATAGGTAGCATAAGTTGCAGGCACTTTGTGGCTTTTATGACTCTACATAGCTCCTCTTCAGGCGGCGGGCATCAAATTTTGGCTCCTTGTGTACGTTTAATTGCTTTGACCTTTTCAAATGTGTGTGTGTTGCATAGTTTCGGGCGTGTTGCATGTTAATTAGCATTAAGCAGGGGCAGGCTCTCTCGCTGTATGTGATAAAAATTTATTAGCCGCTGCCTGTGGCCAAAACTGCCCATTTTGGGCTATGTTTTTCTTTTTTTTTTTTGGTGTTGTAGATTTCTACTCGTCACATATAAGTGTATACAGAGGCAGATCCTCTCCGTGTGTGTGTGTGTGTAAAAGTTTCGGTATATTGCAATTAAATTTAAGCTGCATTAAACTGCCGCAACACAGAGAAAAACACAGGAATACAGAAACAGGAGTATGGGAACAGAGAAGAGCTTTGGGCTCTGGGCAACGGTGGTACTCGATGGGAATTGGCCAGGGTAAGGACAAGGCAGAAGGAGAAATCTGGAATGATGAGATGGGGTAACTCCGGGGCTCAGGACTCCACACAAAAGACTTGTGGCCATGGTAACGGCAAAGTTTTTCGGGTTTTGCCGGTTTTCTGGGCAAAAGTTCGCGCTTGTTCCTTTTTGATATGTATTTTAATTCCTTGTGCCCTGTGAGCCATTTTGCAGTCAGGACTTTTGGCTTATACGTACAACGACAACAACAGCAAGCAGCAAGGACGACTCTGGCTTAAATGGCACTTATGAGCTTATGCCACAACTTACATTATTATTATTACTACTACGAAGACATACATACATACATACATACATACACACAATACATACAGATATATATATTTTCTCATTTTTTTTTTTTTTTGCCTGGTTCTTGTTGCTGTTGGATTTGTTGCTGGCTTTGGGCCATACAATAAATAGTTATGTGCAGTTTGTGTATTGACTGCAAGTCGACAACTTTCACAAACAAAGAAAGAGACCGAGTGAAAAGGACAGAGATATAGGGTGCGAGAGAAAGAGAGAGAGAGATAGTCAGGGAGTGAGAGTGAGAAGAGAAAGAGTTTTGTTTTAATTAAGGCGTATTAAGTGGCTTGTTTTACGAGGCCTCCGGGTGTGTTAAATATTTCGAGAAGGCTTTAAAACCGCCTAGGAAACACATAGAGACAGCAAGGGGTAAGGAAAGCGTTATAATAAGCGGTGAAGGGAGGGTGTAGTATTGGGGGGTGGTTGGGGTAACAGATGCAGTCATTTTGGCTTATTGAAACTTCCAAAAATTGCATAAGGCAGGGCATATAAAAGTTAGTTTTATGACTCCGCATGCAAGTTAAAGTTTATTTTCGAGTTGAGGGAGTCATTTATATTGATTTTGCAGATTCGCTCAAAACAAATTAAAAAATGCAACTTTAATGCACAAGTTCTTTGCATATATTTTTGACATTTTCCAATACTACCAAGAAACTTAATAAACGAAAAAAGTTTTGCTCCAGTATCCCCAACGTGTTGAGTAGTTGCTTTTCTGATTTTGGTGAGATATTAACCAACGTTTTAAATGTAAAGCCACAATTTATTGCAACACTGGGCAGATGAAACAATTGGCTTTAATTTATCTATGTTAAATTAAAGCTTCTACATTGTCGAAGCGGATGACATAATCAAGTACGTCTCGATTACAACACTTGCAGGCAGGCTAACAGTCAATTCATGTGTGTATTTGGTGTTTGTGTGTGTGTGCTAAATCGAATGAAGATCTTTAGATTGATTCAATCAACTTGAACATTTCTCATGTTTTACCATGCCAAATGCATAAATTGAATTAAAATCTCGTTTTCAATACGCAAAATTAATTTGAAATGTCTCGCTTTGTCAAATTAACTTTTAATTGCTGCTGCAGCGTCTTCTCAGAAATATGGGTAGGAATGTATATACTGAGATATATACATATATACATGTTTCTGTATATATATATATATATATATATAAAGCTGCATTTGACATACAAAAACAAATTCCAATTAATATAGCCAACACACACACACACACTGAGATAGAGAGAAACATAAATACCTATCACGGGCAGACACATACACTTGAATGAGAGCGCCATAAAGTAGACTTGAAATTTTCGGTTTGCATTGTCGTCTATCATATGCAAAAGCATTTTGGCGACAAAACCAACAACAGGCAAACAGCCTTTAGACTCTACAACTGCCGCCGCTTTCCGCACACCCAATCCCACAACCAAACCCCTCCTCACGCTATACACACATAAATGCCAATAATTAATGTGACATTTTCGCCGTAATTGAGGCAGAGGCAAAAGACAGAGTCAGAAGGCAGAGGGCAGTGGGACTGGGGCAAAGAGAAGAACATAGTAGAATGAAATGTATCTAGGCATGCATGAAAGTATCTATGTATCTGTGTATCTACAAAAGCATTCCCCAAAACTGCCTGGCATGCCAAAGTGGCAAACTTGCTTCACCATTCTATTCTCTTCTCTCTACGCTTTCTACGCATGGCTAGCTAATTGAATTTCTACCAAAATGTGTGTGTGTGTGTGTGTGCGTGCGGTTTGGCAACACTCTCAGGTGTGTGTATGTGTGCCATTCTCTATCTCTGTCTTCTTTTTTTAAGCTATGAGACAAGCTAAAGTCGCCAATTTCATAAAAATTTATTGCTTGCAGAAAAAGTTTTTTAATACCTTTTCGCCTCCTTCTGCAACTTTGGCCAATGACAGTTTAAGTTGTTGCTCCACTTGTTGTTTGGCCAACAAATTTTTTTACAAGCAAACACCGAACGAACACCAGAGCGAGCGCACATTGACAGTGAACCATTGTTTTTTCTCTTATTTTGAGTGACACAGAGATAGAAATACAAAGGGAAGAGATAGAGAGAGACAGAGATGCTCTGACACACATATCATCATTTCATTTCAATTTCAATTTATATGAGCAAAGTTTTATGTAGTGCATGTCATGCTGCCGCCTGCATTTATATTTCATTTCCAAAACTCCAAGCTCATGTTTATTTTACACACAACCAACACACACACACACATACAGAGAGAGAGAGAGAAAGGAAAAGAATAACACGGTAAAAAGTTCTAACAACTCGGCACTGATTGAGTGTCAAACAACTGAATTTAACACGAGTTAATACAAGTCCTTGGCTGGTTGATTGGACAAAATGTGCAATATAATGCCCCATTCAACTTGACATATTTCAAAATGAAAAATTACATAAATATTACTGTTAATCGAGCTCATGAAATTCACTTAAATCAATGAACAATGCCTTTTTTCATTATTTTTATAATTGAATTAACGACATAAAGAACTAATAACACAAAAAATTTAATAATTACAAAATTTTTTAGTTTACCAGTTTCTAACCGAAAAGTTCTTTACGAATTTTTTATTGCTATTGAAAAAGAAATTAGGGAATTGATGGGAATTTCTCTTTATTCCATTTGTTATCGAAATCAATCAAGAAACTGCCACAAATCGTTCAAATGTTTGGAATATAAAGTTCCGACATAACCAATTTTACAAGCAATAGTCAGTCCCTCATCATTTTGGCCCCCTCATTTGGACTTGATTTGTCGGCTTGTCGCGTTTTGTAAGTGCGTTTGATGCAATTACTTAATGACAGGTCCAATGGCTGGCTTCGTAGCAGGCGTCAGCAGATTTTGCCAATGGTTCAACTCCTTCCATATCCTTTTGTCAAGTGGTTTAGGCTTTAAACTTGGAAGCATCATTGCCAATGCCAACTTGGCGCATTCAACGCCAACTTATGCCAACTGTCTGTCAGCAACAGGACACGGCTAGGACTTACTAACGCACATACACACCCACACCCACACCCATACCCATACATACACACACACATGGCTACTTATGCAAAATGCTTAACTCTGGCACTAGACGACACCCGTTATTGCTCATATATAGGAAAGTTTGATTACCGCCCTCATCAAAACGGGTGAGAAGAATGATAGAGAAAGGGGTAAAAGTTAAGGCGGATGGGGGGGGGGGGGTATGCGAAAGGGAATGGGAATGGGACACACACAATTGTGTTGATTGCACAGATGACAAGACGTAGAACGAGTTTGTATATGTATAAGTAGGAAAAGGGAATGGAAAGAGGGCCAACAGGATGAAGAGATGACAACTTTGTGCAGCCGTCGCCTCGTTTGCCTAGCTCCAGCTCCAGCCTTGATGACAATGAAGTGCATGCATGAATATTCTAATCAAATGAGCCACCAGGCTTTAGGTCCTTGGTCCTTAGTCCTGAGCCTTAGCCAAAGCTAGATCCCCAATGCCCGAGCCCGCCCGAACTTGTGCACGAGCTCGTGCCCAAGCTCGAACTCGAGCCTGTTGCCATTGTCAAGTTGAACAATTTTTGCATTGCCGCCACATGTGCGCTTGCAGTGTGCTGCCATTTTCAACTTCTACTTGTTCATTTTTCGTTTACCCCCTCCCCCCCTCACCAGATTTTCTTTTTTTTTTCATTTCTTTTGTAACACTGACAAAAATGATTGGTAAGCAAATGTCTTGGAAATGGTACCAGTTGAGAATTACATGTGTGAAAATCGATATACCTAAATCGTTTATAGCTTTGATTGCAATTTTCCTTCCACTTCCTCTCTCTTCGTCTCCCTCAGCCTCTCATTGAATTGCAGGAAATGTTGTAAAGTTTTCTCTCAGTGTTATGCAGCACACATGCTTTGTGTTTTGTTGCGGGTGAAAAGTTTCAAAGTCAGTCAGTATCTTTCAACCTACCTACCTATCCCACCCACATCCACACCCAGACACATACACACACACACATGCACATACATATATGTAGGTACATGTACCCCTGCCCTCAACAAAAAAGTTCCTTTCCTTTCCGTTTTTACCTCGTTTCATTTCATTCACTCACTGAAATCGAATTTGCATAATTTAACATGATGGTTGCGCTTATTCCTGTTGCCTGTCAGACTGAGAGACGGACGGACAAAAAGACTGGCAGACAGGCGACACTACCACCACCCGATGTTATTATTGTTGGTCTACCCACCAACTCCCAAACTCCAACCCCCTCTCACACACACACACACACACACATACACATACACATAAACAACCTTTATCACCGCCAGTGTGCCCCAGTCTTCTATTCATCGTCACCACATTTAGCCGCCACATGCATCATCATTTGCATACATTTGCAGTTCAGCAGTCAGTCAATGGTGGATGGCAGTTGTATGGCAAAGGGGGCAGGAGGGAACCCCACCACATCGTCATTCGATTTTCTTTTGTATATAATTCGCAAAAAAGTGAATTGACGTTGATGGATTTTGGCACTTACACAGGATAGCGCCTGTCACTTGAAAAAACTCACCCAAACCACCCAACGAATGCCACATCCAAAAAATAAGGAAACAAAAGCAAGACAAAAAAAAAACTTTCAGTTGACTTTGAAGCGCATTTTAATGAAGAATGATATGTTGGCATCCCGACCACAAGACCTTCGCAACCAAGACAGTTTTCGCGGCTTTGAATGCGAACAACGTCAACAAGTTTTCCCGGCCCTCACCTTGCTAAAAATCTTCTTATGCTAAAGGCTACACAAGAACTCCCCCCCCCCCCCCCCCACAAAAATGTAAAAACATAATAAAACAAAAAAAAAAAAAAAAAAATATGGAGAAAAACCCACAAGACAAACCGATATGCTCGATGTGTTTTGTCATAAATTTGTGCGACATTCTTGTAGGTAATGGCACACATTTACCCATCAATTTGATTTCATACTGATGACTTTTTCCATGTCACAAATAAGGAAGGAATGTTTCGAAAGTTGCCAAAAATAAACAAGAAATATCCATTCAATTTGACATCTATTATCATCTGAATTTGAAAATTTTAAGGGGGAAATCGAAGCATTATAGCAGATATGGTTATAGGAAGAGCTTTTACAAGGGTTTTATCTCTGGCATTTAGTTGATATTTTAATGTTAATTCTTTTCAGATTATGAAAACAAGAAACTATTATAATTATTGACGAATGAAAGTTGCGGAATGTAATCAAAAGTTGCAATTGTTTCCTATAAGGTGTTTTTTATAATCCAATTGATGAGATGATACTATATGGATGAAAAAATGTTACTGCAAAACATTTCTTAGGTAAGTGAAACTGAGTGACGAGGAAGTTGCTAAAGTTCTTCAGTTTGTATTATCTCTGCACAGCCGTACAAAATTGGCACATTGAAATTATTCAACGGACAGATAATGCCAACAAAATGGCCACCAAATGTTGTAGCAGTAGTAGCATGTGCAACGAGCCAAATAATCATCACAAACATAACCATAACAATTACATAGAGTCGTGTTGGGGGTAGTCAAGGGGGGGGATAAAGAATATGTTAAAGGAAGTGGTGTAACAGTAACAGAGGACAACGAGGAGAAAGAGGAGATGGTGGTGTGTATAAAATAAAAATCGGGTAAACAGTTCAATTAAAGTTGTTTGCTTTTGAACAGCGCTCTGCTCGTTTCACACGCTCGCCATTTGCATTTCTGTATGGTAAAATAAACAACGTTGAATGCTGCCAAAGGAAATGGGTGTGGGGGGTTAGAGTAGGGGATGTGTAGAGGGAAGGGAGAGTTGAACAAAAAAAGTTTCGTTTGTTTTAATATGCAAGTAACTTTTTTAACAATAACATTTCATTTTATTATGTCAAAAGTTTTGGTTTTACAAATACACACAGATACGCAAACAAACACACACACACACACACAATCACAATTTTTATTTTGCTTACATTTGTGTGTTTCTCTGTATGTGTGTGTGTGTGTGTTTGGAATATTTTCATGTTAATGTTTGTTATTGTTGTTCTTTTGTTGGCGTTTATTGTTGCCATTTTTGATATGCATGAAAAGGCGGGCGAGCTGGCTGGCTGACTGGCGGTTGGGCGTGGCATTAGGGGTATGCCGAGGCCATGTGACACTTTGCATAGAAATTTGGAATGTTTGTTATTATTATTCTTACGCTTTTCTTAACGTATTTCCCCTCCCCCGCCGCCATCTTTTACTTATTTTTCTTATACTGCTTGCTTTTACCTTCTTTTCTAGGTTTTCTTTCTTCCAATCTTTGGTATTACTTTTGTCTTTGCTTTCTGTTGTTCCCTCGCCCTCTATTCTCCTCAATTCGAATGAAAGATGATGTTAAGAACAACTGAAAATCTATATCTAAATATACGCTGCTTTCCACACAAGTTTCGAGTCTATCTTTTTTTGTGGCCAACTTCTTAACATATAGAAAATTGCATTATATATTACAGATTCATTTTTTTTTTTTTTTGAGACTACAAAAGTTATTAATCGAAAACTAAACACAAACGAAAGGAACTGGGAACAGAAACGAATACAAAACAATTAAAAAGAAAAATATGAAACAAAACTGGCACAATACAACAAATAACGAGCTGAACACGTTACGTATACGCAATAAATATGTAGAAATTGTAATGCTGCATAATCGAATATATATGTATATATACATACATGTATATGTATATAGAGGTATATATATATATTTAGGTATATATTTTACACAATATTGAATCGATTTTCGATATACAATATTTATATAGTTAGATAAGAGAATTGTGTTTCTGGTACTCACCTTTGCTAGCACCGTCCGGGCCACGCAATATGGTGCACTCCTCTATAGTGCCAAATGGTTGAAATATTTGTCTAACATCATCTTCGGTTTGTTGTTTGCTGAGCATGCCAACGAACAGCTTGCGATCTAAATGCTCTGTTTTTTTTTTTTTTCGTTTTTTGTTTTTTTTTTTTAGTTTTTAGTTTTAGTATTTTTTTCGTTTTTTTTTTTTTTTATTTTAATTATTATTGTTTGTGAGTTGTTGATTGTAATTGGTTTTTTTTTTTTTTGTTTTTTGTATTTTTTTGGTTTTATTCGAATTACCAAAAGAGGCAGCAAAATGGAAGAGTGGCAATGTGTTAGAAAACCCAAAATCAAAGTCGAACCAAATGAAACGGAAAGAACAAATGAAACGGAAAAGTATTCAAAAAGCCATAGCCAGAGAAGAAGTTGTTTTGCAAGTAAAAAGATAATAAATTAAATAAATCAATGAAAATCCAAATATATATATATATATTTGTATATATATATCGAATATACCAATTGAATACCGAAAAATCAGATTTTGTTGATAATAAAATGTGTCGTATATAGAGAGAGAGAGAGAGAGATGTAAATGCAACAAGGTTACACATTACGCAACGGTTGATTTTTGTAGTTTTGTTTTTGTATTTTTTTTTTATTTTTTGTATTTTTTGTAACGAGTAACGAACGCAGCAGGCACATTTAGTAGTATAATTTTTTTTGTTTTTTTTTTTTTTTGAGAATTCAACAGGCGCAAAATTACCCAACAAAAAAAAAAGAACAAGGTAAGGTAAAAGCAACAACATTTAGTTAACGAGAATTTTTGGTGATTGTTTTTTTTTTGGTATATATTTTTTTTTTTAGGGAAAAGGGTGATTTAAAAATATTCACCAATAGAGCAAATACAATTACAACATTTATTTAGGTGGTTTTTTTTTTTTGTTTTTTTTTGGGGCGGGCGGATAGAAGGAGTATTTTTCGGTATTTTTTTGTTTTGGTTTTTATTTTTTTGCGGGAAGAGAGGGGTGTTTAAAAAAAAAGTATATTCGGAAATAAAAACAAAAAAAGAAAGTAAATAGTTGAAAAGCAAAGGCCAAAAAGTTAGTAAATAAAAATAAAATGATAAAAAATTCATTTTTAAATATTTGTTAAATAAAATTGTCAGTTTTCCAATTTTGCCAATTTTGATGTATTTAAATAATTTTTTTTTTTAGATATTTTTTAGATATATTTATTTTTTGTTTGTTTTTTTTTTGTATTTTTTTTTTTTTTGTATATTTTTTTTGTCATATAGAGCACGAACAAGTGTTACATAAAAAGGAAAGAAAAGAAGATAAAAATGGGTGATATTTAGTTAAATTTGTAGCACAATTGGTTTTGGTTTTTTTTTTTTTTTTGGTTTTTGTTTGTAACTTACAACTTACAAAAATTGAAAATGTCATGTATAAAGATGACAATAACAATTAGCTAAATGTACATATACATATGCATATATATATTTAGATATATATAGGATGATAGTTTTATATATATATATATATATATATATGCATGTGTATATAGATATGTATAGATATATGTAGAACACACGCCACTTATACGCACACACACACACACATACGTACAATACATACGAACTGGCCACGCTACTAAATGATGATATTGGATTTTGGTTTTTATTTTTGATTTAATAGACATTGAAAGATATTAAGAATAACATTTTAGCCACTACTTTTGAAAAGAATGAATTTGTAAATATATATATATATAATAATAACAATAATAATAATAATATTTTGTTAACTAGAAATAGCTTAAATTAAGAAATACGTAAGAGATTACAAAAATAGGTAGTCAGCACTAAATTTGGTGGTTTAGAGTAGGCCTAGTGAGGAGACAGCGAGCAAAAATTCATTGAAAGTGCAGAAAAATAGCCTAAGATAGTTGACAAATAGAGGAAAGCTGCCAGATAGAGCGTTAAATTTGATATTGATTGAATGGTATCGGAAATTTGATTCGCGATTCAAGTCCACTGGAGAATTAATATTGTTTTTACCGACTAAGTAATAGACTAACTTAAATGCTAGATCTACATATATATGATACAATATATGTATGTATATTTTATATATTTAAATAATAACAGTAAATTTCTTTTCCTTTATGTACTTACATTTCAACACCCACAACAAAGAGGTGAGAATGCCTTTGTAATTGACCAATTCTTTTAGATGAAATTAAGAAATAATGTTAATTGAAATTTGTTATACAATCTCTTTGGCCTAACTAGCTACCAACTGTTTGAACCTACCTCATTAGTTTTAATAATTTTGATAGAATTTTCCGAGTTTGCAAGACACTTTAATGCACGGCATTGAGTAGAACCAATTAAGTCCCTAGGATAACAGTTTCAAGAACACAGAGATGAAAACGAAGAATCATTACTATAGACCATACTATTCATTACTAAATAGTTAAGCCATGTGTAAGTGTAAGTGTCACAGTGAAATAATGAAAATTTAAGAATACATTTAGTAAGGAAACAGAAAATAATTGATCTTCATTGATACAATTAGGTTTTCAAGTAGAGTACTTACTACTGTACGAAAGCATTCCCAAAAAAATGTTGTACTTTCAACGTGAAATGAATAAAATTTGTGTAATTATTTGCTAGAAATAAGATGAATAAGATAATAATTGTAATTTACTTAATGCCTCATCAAATACTGATAAGTTACTTTAAGTAATTGTTTTAAAAACGAATATTCCTTGTAGTGAAATTCCTTCGAACGACAAAAGATAAAAGTAGAAACTGATACAGTTATTATATTGGCCAGTTATTGAAAGTCTATCCACATATGGCGTTTCTCTCTAGCCCATCTTTATCGCCGCCTATCGAAAATAGAGCATCACATAATTGGCCAAACACTTGCACCCAGACCAGGGACAACTCTCTCTCTCTCTCTGTCCTTGTGGGCAGCTGCTGCTCCTAGTGCTACTTCTATTACACTACTCCTACTCCAACTCCTACAGCTATTGCTGTCGCGTTAAAGTGGCAAAAGCAATCGAAGTAGAAAATAACTAATACGACACGTTAGACCCAAGCCAACACACACACAGATGGCCTGCAGGCAATTGTCTTCGTGTCCGGGTTAAGCCTAATGGCATTTGGATTTCCCATCCCTCCCACTATCTCCTTCATATCTCTTTCTCTCTGTCTCTGTCTCTGTCCCTCTCTTTCTCTTTCTCCAATCTCAAAGCACGTGCAATAAGCCAAACAACGCCCAGGGCATGCTAAAAATCCAAGCCAAACAACACAAAAGGGTTGAGCTTAATAAAAATGTAAAGCACGTTGGGTCGGTCGGTCGCTTGGTCGCTAGGGGTCACAGGGAACGGTAGGGTTAGGTGTATGGGCTGGGCTGGGTAACCGTTAACTGTAACGGTAAAATAGTGCAGCATACTTTGCGGCGCCTGCTGCTGTACATATGAAATGGCATAGTTCAACTGGCTGTTAACAGTTGCGGACACAACATACTACACACACAGCAGAAGCATATCTCTACTAGCAAAGGAAAAAAAAATTAAATGGGAAGAAATATAAAGGAAAGGCAAGGAGAGGCAGATCCAATGCAAAGAAGAAACTGTAGGAAAGTGAAACAAGTAAAAGGACTCACACACACACACACACACACACACACACACACACATATACAATCATAGAGTGAGAAGCACACACAAAGGCGAAAAGGATTTGCACAATGTTTAGCCTGACGTTGCAGCAATTTTCTACAATTACCTAGGGCCAGGACCAAGAGCTTAGCTCGACCGAGAATTTTCAGTGATTCTTTTTGCCTTTTCTTTTTAGGTTTTCAGTTTTTCTTCCTTTTTGTTTTTTTTTTCGTCCCCCTCCATTTATTTCTTGTTCCTTTTTTTTACTGGTCGCAGCAGTGAAAATAATATTAAAGGCCATTAGGCTCATATAGACAAGTTAAGTGGCTCCTGGTTGCCATGTGTGGCAGAGTTTTTAGATTTTATTTTTATGCCTCTCACCGCCCCCAGCCAGCTTCAGACCCATCTCCATTTCCAGCTGTAGCAGCTCGTTGCCTGGCAGGCAAAAGAAGTCATTAACGTGTCGTTGTCTTTGATGCTGCTGCTGCTGGAGAGGAGTCGGAACACAAACACGAAAAAAAAGAATACAGGGAAGGAAAGACAAGAGAGCAGAAGAAGTAGAAAAAAAAAACGAAATTAAATTAGTTAACCACATGGCAACTTTTGTATGCCCAGGACTATAGCCAGCATCAACAGCAGTAGGAGCAACGGGAGCACTACCAACAGGCAAGAGACAAGGACAGGCCACTAATTGTTGCATGTTATGTTTTTTGCTTATCTTCCTTTGAGTCTGTCTCAGTTTGTGCCGCTCTCTCTCTCTCTCTCTCTCTCTCTCTCTCTCTGTGTATGTAGCTTTGTGCGCTAGACAAGTAATTGTATTTTAAATGCCAGCCAAAAGGTGAAAAAGCCATCTACGTCAGACAACCAACCAACCAGCCAGCGAGCCAGCCAGCCGGCCGGCAATGTCGCATCTATAATTTATACAAAAAAAAAAAATGTTTAAAAAAAAGGAAAGAAAGGAAAACTCCTAAAAAGGAAAAACTAAACACAAAGTCGCTGACAACGCGAAAAACTCAAAGCTCATGTGTTTTGCTCTTTTTTCCCTTTTCCATTCCCATTTCTTTTCGCTTTTTTTTTTTGTTTTGCACTTTTCTCTTTGGTCTTGTCTCCACTTTTCATCTCTGCTTTTTGCCAATTGACATGTAAATTGACATTTAATGGCTGCTAATGAGCGTCTGAGGATTAGTTCTCTTTGCTAACTTGCTTGGTGTGTGGCATGTCTTTTGGTTTGTGTTTTGAATACATTAGAGGTGTATATACTTGTGAATATGTGTTAGTGTGTGCCTGTATGTGTGTGTGTGTGTGTGTTCGGGGAATTGTCTTACAGCAGTTGAGGCTCTCAGGTGAAAGAATTTGCAACTTGTCTCACATGTTTCAACACTTTTATGAAAAAACAATTCGTTATTATTTTATTGGTAGAAATCCCTTTTGCAGTTGCAGCTTATAAATCATTAAATAAACAAATAAATACTCCATTAATTTTCACAGCTTAACAAACAAATGCATATACACAAGGACACACACACACATCGATATATATATATATATATATATATATATATATATATATATATATGTGATGGCATAAAGTCTACTGAGAAGATCGTTGTGAATTAAATTTCTAATGCGAGCAATTCATATTTGTGGAAAACTCCTTAATCAGATTAGAATCATTGCCAGAGACAGACAGAGAAAGAGTAATAGATATAATAGAGAGGGAGAGGGGAAAGATGTGCTATGTAAATATATTTAAGTTATTAATTATTTTGTGCAGATTTTATATGAAAATCTGCTTTATAATTACACACACACACACACACAAACATCGAGTTCTCTCAATTCGAATAACATTTGTTTAACAAAAATTGATTGAAATATGAAGGCCATAACTCACACTGACTTACACACTATGAATTTATATCTGTATCTGTATCCTGTGCGTGAGGCTGTGTGAGTGTGTCTGTGTTGTCTATGTTTATTTTCCTATAAATTATTGAAATTGTAATTACTTAGGCAGGAAATGAGGGAAATGGTCAAGCTGGCAGTCAGTCAGTCAGTCAGTCACTCACTCAGTCAATCCATAAGCCACTCACTCACTCAGTCAATGCTTCGTCTCAGTTTTGCTTTAGAGCGCTTGAGTCTTATTTTTTCTTGTAATGAAAATTTAATTAGAATTATGTGCATTGATTAATTGAAATGCTGTGTGAGTTGAGCGAGGCTCAGGAAGTGTTGGAGGTTACTTCAAAACGAACTCTCTACTGGCTCCTTTTCCATATTTTGTTACATATATTTCTTTTTTTTCTTTTCTTTTTGCTTGCGGCCGGAGATTTTTGATTGATGATTGACTGTTAAATGGATACTAATTAATATGTAATTAGTTACGGTACATTTGTACATTTTGTAGTTGAATCATTTGACACTCATTTGACATGTAACGAGGTTAATGTAAAAGTAATTTTATGACTATTTAACTGAGGGCTGAGGGAGTTGTGGTGTGTTGTTTTTTTTTATGGTTAGGAATGGGGCATGGGGGGTGGACATAATGAAAAACTGATGCTTGGCATAATAAGCTTTAAAAGTGCACCGATCCATCATTGTTAATTAGTTATTTCAGTATCTGTAATCTGTAAGTAGTTGCAAATGGAATAGCAAATGCTTGGCATACACACATATTTGTGGGCTCCCAAAAGTATGCTAAGGAAAATTGAAATGTAAATTATTCGAGAGAAAATCAATTCAGGCAGGCAGGCAGGCAGGCAGGCAGGCAACAAGCAAGCTCTGGTAGCATTTGGCCATGATAACTACCTTATGTTACACCAACAAAATCATCAGCATCATCTGCCACATTGGTTTCGCCCATCAATATAACAACCACCGTTGCCCAACCCTCCAGCCAAAAGAGCTAACAATTCCCTTTACCCATACCCTCCCGAGACCCACCATACCTATCAATATCTGCAAAAAAGAAGTCAGCAGGCAATTGTTTAGCCTCAACAGTCAAGCACCGCTGCAGGCGAAAAGCGTCGACATGCCATTTTTATGGCATTCACACAGATAGACAAACAGATGAATGGACATAGCGAGAGAGAGAGAGAGATATATACTAACTGACTGACTGACTGACTGAAGAGACCGAGAGACATCTCTGTGCCGTTGGGGAGGTGTCAGTATTTATACAGCAAATAAGCTAAAATTTTTCCTTTATGACTCCCACAAGCGGCAAACAGAATCGAGTTGATGCTGCAGACAACGATGACGCTTTTCCTCGACAATTGTGTGGCAATTGTCAAAAAGTCTCGACGACTTGACGTTTATATATGACTAGTGATAAGTCAGACGTGGGCCTTGCTTGCCTGTCCTCTCTGTTTCCCACTGTCTCTTTTGTTATTATTATCATTATTATATGCCTGGGAATCCTTTGGGTGTCTTAAAGTATTGTGCACACAGTTTATTTGTCAGTTTTTCGAAGAAAAGTCGTCGTCTTCGTCGCCGTCGTTGTTCTTCTACATTGGAAAGGGGGAGTAACGAAAGTAAGGGGAACGAACTTGTGCAAATGACAGCCAGCGAATTCCCAGGCAAAGTCAAAAAGTAAATTAGTTATTAGCCTTGTAAGTAGTTCACAAAGTTCACAACCAGAGTGGAGTTTTGTGCCGCTAAAATGCGCCTAATTGTTAATTAGTGTCAAGCATGAATTTGTATTTACAGCCTCAGCCTCAGACATTTCTAAAGGCATGCAAAAATTTTTAGGGCACGAATGAAAGTTTTCTTTTTTTTTTTTTTTGTGCCTACACAACGGCCACAACGAGCAGAGGATGAGCCCGATGACTAGGATGAGAATGATGAGGATGGGAACGTAGACGAAAGACTACAACGGAAATTGTACAAAAGTCACTGGCACTGGCAGTGGCAGTGGCAGTGGCAGTGGCAGTGGCAAAGGCAGTGTGGTAAAGGCAGACCAACGGCTCGGATTCAAAGACGTTGAAGAAGGCGCAAAAGTTTGTCTAGGCAGGCAGGCTCTTTCTCTCCTTGTGGTATTGAAGTGTTAATTAATATTGAAAAGGATCAACTTTTGTGTGACTTTGGCTTTGTGCAAATGAAAATTGAAAAGCTGTAGAGAGGCTCTGCCAGAGCAGGAAGTGGCTGGGGATGAGGCAATGGCATTGGCAATGGCTCTGGTGGTAGCCTAACAAATAAATGAGAGATCTTCTATACGAAAATGAAATTAGTGCTTGGATAGACAATTTTTTGTTTTTTTTTATTTTGTTTCTTTAAGTGTATAAATTAGTCGGAGACTAACTTAGTTTAATAAATTTTTGATTGACTACTTTTAAATAAAGCAAATTTCTTTGCCAAGTTTGCAAATTATTTAAAAAAACACACACATAAATTGGCGGCCAACGTGGCCACAGATTCAAGTGTATTTGAAATATATATAGAAAAATTTATAAATTTACAAACAAGTGTTATTCTTCCTACTAAAATGCCTTTCATTTAAACTTTTCATCAGGTTCAATTATGGCTTTAATCGAGCGACAGTCAATGTGGCGCCCAACGTGGTAAAGGAAGCTGTCTTGTGTATGGTTTCTCAGTCGGTATATAAAATGCGTATCTAGCATCAGACTTGATGTTCATGTTTTGATTAATTTAAAAGGCGACTGGCTTTCATATTGCAAAAACATTTGCATTTCATGGTGCATATGACCATAAATTCGTCCATCTCTTTCACTCCACCAACTCTCCTCCTACTATGTGGATGTGTATGTGTCTGTATGTGTGTGCATCTTGCACTTGTAGGAAAAAGGCAATCTTGACTTGCCATTAACATTTCATGTGCACCTTGACGTTGCCTTCCCATTGGGCGGGATGGAGGGACAGTGACTATCACACTAAAAGTCAATATAAAGAAGAAGAAAACAAGAAGAAAAAATTCTTTTTTATGACCTCGGGATTATCATTTTGTGCTGCAGCTTGACATGAAATTGGCTGCACACTGTGGGTAACCAGAAATTGGCTATAAAAAGCGAGCGACCAAGGTGCTTGTGTATAAAAAAAAAAACAAGAAGAAAGGAAAACGAAAGAAAAAAATGAGGCAAAAAAAAAAACGAAGAAAGAATATAGAAATTTTTATTTTAAGTAGTGACGCGTCAGGGATAATGTTAATGGCACATAGCATTTTCATTTCAAACGCATAAAAGTGTCCAAAAAGAGAGTAGAGAACAAATGGAGGAAGAGCTAAAGCAGAAGTTGAAGCAAAAGGAGCCGGCAATGTCAACCACCAAAAAGAAAGAGAAAGAGAGAGAGAGAGAGAGAGAGAGCAAGAGGGAGAGAATGGAGTAGAGACCTCTTTGTGGGATCTGCCTCTCTTTTATGTGTGTAAAGATTTTCGTATTTTTTATTTTTATATATACGAATATATAATATCTCTCACGATAAAGTGGAATTTAAAGTTTATGACCGCTAGACGGAGTTACTCCCTCCGCCTCCTACTGTAACTGTGTGTGTGTGTGTGTGTGTGTGTGTATGTGTGCATATGCTTGTATGTACTTTATAATTATATAGCCGGCATTTTTTTATAACTCCCCTCTTGCCACAAATGTTATGACCGAATTTGACCCAACGGGCAAATGGCAGTGGGAGATGGTAGATGGAAATGTCACAAAGATTACTTCAAATAGGCAATAGACATGGTCATATACTCAAATGGATGGCCAACGCAGGCGAAGGCGCTTCTATTCAGTTGAATGTCAACGATATTTTAAACTGAAATTTATATCATACACATATATATAGCATATGTAAGTATAAAAAGATAAAGAAAAGATTGCCGCAGTATATCTGGAGAACTCGACTAAATAAGAATTGTAACTAGATGCAAGAAACCAAAAACCTACATACTTTTACAATTAGTTGAGGAGGGAGCTTTAATTTGGGAGAAGCTCCACGTTGGCTGCCTTTTTTATGATTTCTTTTTATGATTATTATATGAATATTTAAAAAAATTATACATATATTTATACATAATTATGCTTACTTTTTCTTTGATTTAGAAACTTTGTATACCGCGCTCTTTTTCTCTTCCTTTCCCTTTCTCTGTCCCTGACCCTATAATTGTTTGTGTTTATACTGTTTATTGTTTAAGAGTTGTAGAGTTAAAATTTCGGTTATTTTTTTTTTATGCTTTAGCTATCCCTGTAGAATCAGCTATCACCGCTTGAGTTATCAGTTATCAATTAGGAATTTTACGATGAGTTAAACACCTTTTTTTGTATTCCAGGTAGACGCTACTTTGATGCTCGCCTTTCTTATAGATTTTATTTGTTTATTTGATTAATAGTAGTAGTTAAGGGGCTTAGAACTGATCACGGCCTAATGAAACTTTCGTTTTCGTTTTCTTAAATCATTCGATTTGCACTACGCGGCGTATTTACATTAGAAATTTGTAATTGTTTGTTTGTTTGTTTGTTTGTTTGGTTAAACTTTGTTGTTGTCGTTAAACTAATTTGTTGCATGGACGTTTTACTGAACGGCTGGCTTTGATTTACTTGTAATTTAAGTTTAATCGTTTATATTATTGAATTGTTTTGTTTAAATTGATTTATTTGTTAGAGTTTTGTTTCTGTTTGTTTGTTTCCATCCATCCATTTCATAGACAGTTTTCAGTTTTCAGCTGTTGTCTTTGCCATTTTGCTGCTGGTTGTCAAACGGAGTGCTAAATTTAGTTTGTTACAATTTCAGTTTAGTTTTTTGGTATTTTGTTTTAATATTTTTTATATGGTTAATTTTTATGGTTGTTGGCGATTAAAAAAAGAGAAGAGCAGAAAAGAAAGAAAGAGAAAAAGTAAGAATAAATAAAATTTTTATAATCTCTGTTGTTGTTTTTTTTTGTTTTTTTACTTTAATTTTTTATCTAAGTTTTTGTTCAAATGTTGTTGCTTATTTTTAATTAATCAAAGTCAATTTGTTTTATTTTTTAACTTTTTTTGTTTTTTGTTTTTTGGACTACAGAAAATGAGCAACAAGAATGAAAATTTACACACACAACAAAAATGTTTACGTGTCATAACAATAACAAAATTGATTTTTGATTTTATGAAATTTCTTTTATTTTGTTTGTATTTTTTGTTTTGTTTTTAATTTTAAATATAGATAGCACAACATTGAGCATTTTCGCTTTATAATTTTCGCACAACATTGAATAAAAACAACAACACTGAGATATATAAAAATTTTCCAAATTAAAGTAAACAAAGAAAATGGAAGATAAAAAATGTAGATAAAAGGTTAAAATTAAACATTTGAAAATTTGTTAATTTAAATAAAGATTTAGTATTAATATGTAGTAGATAGAACTAGAGCTGAATTGTTTGTTTTTTGTTGGTTTTGATTTTCTTTTTCTTTGTTCTGTTTTTAAGCATCAAAGTTCGAGAATACATTTAGAAAACGATTATACGATTATAAAGTAAACGACAACAACACACGGCATATAAGTATGTATGTATGTATGTAAGTATTTAAGTAGATAGATATATGTTGGTAGCCTAAGGCTTTATATATATATATTAAGATACAGCACGTTTGTATATATATATATATATATATATAGTATAAATCACAACATTAAAACTAAGAGCAACAAATATTATAATCTAATACAATTAAATGGAAATATTTGAAAGATACTCATAAAGCTGATACACTGTAAATAGTTAAATACAAGAAGCATTATCCTTTGAGTGGGGTCATCTAATCACAACATGCCGCTGATACCTAAATACTTGACTTGATAGTGATTGAAACCTACTTAATATAGTTCTGCTGGAAGTATAAATTTACGATTCTCTTGCTACAATAATATATGTACTCCTCAGTTGGATAACTGCAGGGTAGAGGAAAGCTACATATATGCCCTATATTTATAGGAGATATTTTGTTATTGCCAAAATTATTTCTACTGCCACTTAATATTCAAAAAAGTTACAATTTTCTGTTCATATCAATCATTCAATTGGTTATTAATTAAAAATATATTGCAAAATAAGTTGCCACAACACCTTGACAGATGAAATGGTGTGAGCCATGACTAAACACTATCTCCCCCCCCCCATCCCCCCTGTCGCCGCAATCCTCTAACTCTCTTTACCGACACAAATAAACACGAATAAAATCAACAACAATAATGGCAACAACAAGTCCGTCAATCAAATTCCAAGAAAATGGTTCAATAAACATGTCTTACATAAAACATTTTAATTAAATTATATTTTATATAAGCATGTGTGTGTGTGTGCCAATGTGTGGCGATGTGTATTTGTATGAGTGTGTGTGTGTGTGTGCTGTGCAATATTTATCAATTTTCCTTGGTAAAGGAAACAAGAGTCATCACAATAACCATACGTCTTCATCTAACAACACACACAAGTAAACAAAAGTGTTTTTAGCTCACTCAATGCACCATCACTCATTTACACACATACACATACACACACGCACACACACACACATAGTAAAAGGGGTAGAGGGTAAGTCAGAGTGTGCTCTACTTTAATTTAATTTTTGTGGTTGCCTTGCCCTGCCTTCCCAGTTGTTCTTGTTGTTTGTTCGTTGCGCGCAATTAATTGAACTTGCAGGAGACTCAGACTATTGACAGCTATGCCAGAGGCAGAGCAAGACAACAGCAACGCCAACGGGGAGGGGAGATCGGGGAACTGAATCTGGGGAAGAAATTGGAGTAGGAGCAAAAGCAGGAGCCGCACCATCAGGATTGGGTTGTGGTTGAGTCGATGAACACTTAAGCCTCAACTCAATGCAGTCTCTGTGTGTGTGTGTGTCTCTTTGTGTGTGTGTCTATGTTTCTCTCTGCTCGTTTACCCGTTACGCTTTTCGGAATTTAACTAAGACAAACACCACAACGATAACAACAGAAACAGAGAACAACACACACTCACACTCACACACACATTGCAATACACTAACAACTTGTCTAGTTTGTTGCCTTTTAGTATATGAAATGCTTGCGGGTCTTATGTTGGCTTAGCAGCAAACTTGTCTAAGCTTTTCCTTTCTTTTCTTTTCTTTCTTCATTTTAGCTAAGGTCTTTACAATTACAATTACGCATAGCAGAGCAAAGAAAATGATGATGATGATGATGATGATGATGATGATAGGGATGTTGATGAAGATGATAAAGCATAGTAGGATAGACGGCGGGCAGTAATTGTAACAGAACAAACAAAGTAGGTAAGAATATTTTTAGCAGTTTTAAAGTTAAGAGAAAGGAATACATCAAGAAATAGTAGAAATGAAGAAATGCTGAAGTTAAGCTCAAAAAAGAACTGAAATACTAAGAATTGGGGAAGAAGAATAATAAAAGAAAAGAATAGTCTACTACAGCTTCTCTTTCTTAGAGAGAAAGAGGTATAAAAAAAGGCGATTACCTTACTGATAGGATCATTCAGTTGTTAAACCAAACTTATCTCAAGTTTAAAATTACAATATATTTTCTGATTTCCCCCCCTTTTATTTTTCTCCTCTTTATTATTTCTCTAGTTTTCTCATTGTTCGGCTGGTCAAGGCTTTATATATACGTACATATATATGTGGGAATACATATATCCAATATTTCCTATTGCTGCCAGCCTCTAAAACATATTGCACAATTACTTGCCCCACACACAAATACACAGACATATACACGAGTAACGGTAACAACAAATATAAAGAAAAGAAAGTAACGAAATTTATGTTATTGTTTGTCTGACTAGGACCAAGGGCTCCACTGGCTACCTTCTGGCCAAACACACACATATATGTGAGAGAAGAAAAGAAAGGGAAAGAGTGTGAGAGAGAGAGAGAGTTGCCTGTTTGTTGCAACATTTTATTTATCGCACTGGCCATAAAATGCACGCTGGGGGCATTTGTAACAATTTTCCCAGGCGCACACACACACATACACAGAGAGAGAGCGAGTGAGATATACACAGACACAACAATAGAGCAACCAGCATCTACCCTCTACTCTACTCCATTCCACTCCACTCTACCCTGCCTCTTTTCCCCCTTTTTCTTAGTCAAGTTAAAATATTACAACATCATGCTTAAAAGTCACGTTTAAACGCTGACGACGACGGCGCTGAAAGATTATTGCATTTTTAGACCTGGCTCCACCGCTATGGCACTCCACCACTCCACCTGGCTGCCTAGCCACCTGGTACTCACATACACACACACACAGCAACACAAACAAACGTAGTTCATTTCAGTCAGACGTCTCCTCCGACGTCTGCGCCTGTCTGTATGCTATGCGAAATAAGTAATAGTGTTGCAACGTGCCTGCCGCATTTTATTTCCTTTACCACCAAAGCCCCCAAGCCAGAGATAGAGAGCGAAGAGTGATGGTAGGTAGAGAAGGTAGCAGCATAGAGTCTGCCTTCTCTTTTCTATCCATTGATTGTATAATTCTTGTGTTGGGAGTGAAAATTTTATATGCTTGATGTCTGATTGAATTGAATTGATGTGAGGAATGACTGCACCTTCAATCCAAACCTACGTTTCATTCCTCTCGTTTGGCTTTTGCGGTTACGAAACCAATTTATTTGGGTTTTTTTTTTGCAAGTGTGTGTTGTTATTTATTTTAAACAGCATTGGCAGTGCTGGGCAGGCAGGTGGATATACGTATGTACGTATGCTCAGAAATCCTTGAAAGCCAAAAATGATTTCATAAGATGAAAAGCGCTTTTTCGCACAACATTTTTTTTTCCATCTGTCTGGGTGCTGCATGTGGAATGGAGGCAGAGAGAGAGAGAGAGAGAGATGAGGCACAGGTAGCCACAAATATTTTTGGCAACTTTGTGAGTTGGCAGATTGAAATGATAGTTTTCTCAGCCAGAGTGAGGGAGTGAAAGGGACAGCTAAAGGAGTCTGTGTCTGTGTCAGAGAGAGGACAATTAAAGCAAATTGCTGTTGAGGGAAAAAATGGCAGTGGGGAAAGTTAATAGCAGACAGGGATTCAAACAGTTGCACAAAAAAAAAAAGGAAGAAAAATAAAAGAAAGTATTCGAAATGTGATATAGATTACTGATGAAAGCTGCTGTCAGTTTTATGAAAAAGTATCAAAAGTATTACTGAAAAAAAAATTAGAAAAAAAATATCACACAAAAAAAAGAAAAAGAAAAACATTTCTTTAGCAGGCAAGGAAATTCAATTTAAAATTAAAGCCAACATCTTTACTTTACTTTCCCTCTTAGCAAGGGGAAGAAGTCATCTTAACGCCTTCAAGCCTTCACAATCCGGCAAAGTAACCGCCCCTATGATTTTTGGTTTAATGTATAATATAAAGTCAAGAAAGCAAAAGTCACTTTTTCAATTTTCAAAATTAAAAAAAAAAAGAAACGAGAAGAGAAGGGAAGAGAAGAACGTAGAACGAAGGGGAAAAAATGCTACGCACACACGAGTAAATCACTAAGTTACTGTGTCGCATTGATAAACCCTTATCAAGTGAAGGTTTTTTTATTTTCACCATAGCCCCAGAGCGGGAGGCATCCACACACACACACATATACACACATACATATACGTTGACACATTGTCACGGCAAGGAAAAAAAGTCACTAAACGCAACGCATAGGTCTGACAAGGGTGAAAAGAAACGAAGAGGCAAAGAAGCAATGCCTACTTCTGTTTTTTTCATTTTTTTTGGGCTTGAATTTCAAAAGCCAGTTGATGGAACGAACAAACGAACGTTGAACAAGAGGGAGCGGATGACTGGTGCGCGGGGTGGTGGGAGTTTAAGCAGCGGCATAAGGGGTAAGTGAGCGGGGGCGGGCGGGGGGAGTCTGTTATGTAGCGCGCATATTAAAATCTATAAAATATGCTTGTGACTGCTTTACGACTTGAAAAGCCAGGCGAAAAAAAAAACAGGAAAGCAAAAAGTTCAATATTTGTAAATCTTTAGCTCTCATTCGCTCTCTCTCTCTCTCTCTTTTTCTTTCTTTCTCTCTCTCCTATATTCTTGTTTCCTATATCTCTGTTTCACTCATTTTGCTCGTTCTTTATGGGTTAATGGTGCGAAAACGTGACTTAATGTGCGTGTGTAAAATTTGTGTTGCTTTCTTCTTTTTTTTTTTTTTTTTTGTGTTTCTCCTTCTTACTTTTCTTTGGTAAGAGTTATGAGTGCGTTTACGGTATAGAAAGAGATAGATAAAGCTAAGAGAAGCACCGAGTGAGAAAGAAAGAGAGAGAGAGAGACAGTGAAAACAAGTCGAGGGAAGTGAGAGTCGCATCTGGTTCTGTGTGCAAAGGTCAAAGCAATTTGAGGGGCCCAACGTGGTGGCTTTTAATAGAAATGTCAGGACAGAGAATTGGCTACTGGTGTTTGCTATAAAGAGGTGATGGATGGAGAATGGAGAGGAAGCCTTAAAGAGGTGCCGGTCTTCTTTTTTTCTTTTATTTTTCGAAAATTTAATTTCAAAAGTAAGGGTAACGTATGAATAAATCTTCTTAAATGGTGACCCCGATGTATTTGAAACTTATACAAAATTTTTTATAACTGCACTTGGGCCAAATTGTTAACGACCTTCTGCAAAGGGAAATGCAAAACAAATTTTCTAGAGGCCAAATTACTTGGCTTTATATATTTTAGCCTTGCAGCGTTTAAAAATTTCATTAACTCACTTGACTTTGGCGGAGCTTCATTTAATTATCTTTTCCTTTTCCCTGCCGTAGCTCTCCCCTCCTGCTCCACCTCCTTCTCTCTGTGCGTTTTAGCGTAAATGACAAATCCTTATGCTAAATATGCTTAAATGCAACACACACACACACACACACACATACACACACCATCCGAGCACTCATACACATACATATATATGAAGCCACACATAGAGCTTACAACGTGCTGTACATATGCTTAATGAAGCTTATAACTCTCGCCGTCTTTCTGCCAGGCGGCAGTCATGCCTCTTGTTGCTACCTCAGCCGCCTCTTGCAATATGCAACACGTACATGTCCTGACAATCCTGGCAACAGGCAGCATATGCCATGAACCGAGTGGAATAGCAGGCCCGCCAGGCGAAATAATTATAAAGCGCTCGCAGCGGAAGCTGCAACGGAAATGTTACCGTTATACCTGGCAAAAGCACGTCCAGAGAGTGTTAGGTGGGCGGCTGGTAAGGGATTGCATGGGAAATGGGTTGAGGGAATTGAAGCACAGTCTGCTGGTTGCGGGTGCAAATTCTAGCACTGCCTGCCGTTTAGTTTAGCATAATGACAGGCACACACACAAACACACACACATGTATATAGTGGCAACAGGAACAAGAGAACGAACAGAAGCTACAGACTACTGTGACGGCCTCCGCCACTAAAACCCAAGCCACATTAGCTCGGGCAGCAAATGTGGCAAAGCGTGTTAATAACTCACTGTGCACTGAGTGCACTCTCGAGAGTGAGTGAGCTAGGAGGTGCATTTAAGTTTTCGGATTTAATAATAAAGTTGAGGACCCAAAGCATGTGTGAGAGGGACCAGAGAAGTTTGTCGTAGTCATCGTCGTCGTTGTCGTTGTCGTTGTCGTCATCGCCGTCGTCGTCATCGTTGTCGTCGTGTAATGGAGCATGGCCTGAGAACTCCGTAGACTTGCATATTTTCCCATGCATAATGCATAATTTCGTTTCATCATCTGCCTGGTTAGAGAACGACTTCGTCTCGGGCCTAATTTGCTGCATAATTAAGCGTGTAGTCGTCTGTGTTAGATGTTGCATGTTCCCTTCTTTTTTTTTTTGTTTCCTCTTCTCTTGTTTTTGGTTAATTTTCGGTAGCACAAGGCATCTCTTCTACCTATGCCATGCAATTTTGTGTAAAATATTCCAAAGTGATGCCAAACTATGCCAAAAGTGTATGACATGCCATACAAACACAGACACGCACACACACATACGACACTATCTCTGGAGAAAGTCCTGTTTGCAAATCAGCAAATGAAAATGTTGACAAAATTTTTTTTAAATACTACTACTAGCAGTAGTCTACTACAAACGGTTCGGGAATATGACATCGGATAAACTGTTCTTATCTATGTAATAGAGAATAAGGATTAGGTATAGTCTATCGATTTATCGTTAACATATTTACAAGGATCTTTAGTTACTTGGAAAGTATGTTGAAATTTATTAGTTCAAAACAATAATCGAACTATTTAACCATTTGTTTTTTGTCACGACCAATCAAAAGAATTTTCACTATCTATGTTAAATGTAAATGTGTCCTTTTAGAGGTTTCGCTTACTTTCAACAAAAAAGGTTGTATTTGTGTTAAATGTGTAAACGTATTCTATGATCATATATAATTATCTATATATAGATGGCCAACACATGTGCCCGTTTCCTGCTTGATAACCCATTGTTATTTCAATGCCCCTCTCTCCCTCTCTCACTTCACTGACAATCAGTGCCGCCTGCCATTCACTTCCTTCGTGACATATCAGAAGAGACAAACGCTTTGACATTTTTAGCTGCCATTAAAGGAGTCACTGCCATACACACACACACACACACACATCTACACTTTAAGTGTCAAAGAGGAGAGAACTAGGTATATAACAGTTGATAGGTAACCAAAATAGCAGCCATTATTTGCCAGATGCCACCTGCCACTGGCTTCTACCACAAAACGCCCTAAAGCCAAGCTTTTGTTAACATAATGCTACATCGAAAACTAACAAATATTCAGGCACAAACACACACACACTCACATGCAGATAGATACAGCTTTAATGCAGCCACAGCATGTACTAGCATGTGTGTGTGTGTGTGTGTCTGTGTGTGATTGTGTGTTTGTGCCACATTATTATTATTGTTGTTCTTGCTCATTTTCTCTCTCTCACCCGTATTGTTTGTTTTCCATTGTTACATCTATGTATTTTTTTTTGTTTTTTGTTTTCTGTGTTCCCTTCGACATTTGCTTTGATTAAGCTTTGTCGCTTTCGTTCTACGTATTTTACCTTGCCCTGCATCTCCCTATCTTGCCACAATTTCGTCTCTATGTTACTCGTTTCTCGTTTTGGTTCGATTTTTCGTTCACTAATGAGCAACAATAAAAGCGTAGCCAACCCAAAAAGGGCGTGGCGTATTTTATTTTCTGTTTACTTTTTTGTTTTCTTTTCTTTTTTGTTTTTAACAGTCCTCTTCAATTCGTGCCATCACACTCTCCCTCCCTCTGTTTCTTACTTTTGTTATTGCTTTTACCTTTCGGTTATCCTTTACCTTAACACGCATTGTCAATTTGGATTTGGGTCAATATATGTATGTGAGTATCTGTGTCTGTTTGTGTGTCTCTCTCTGTGTGTGTGTGTGTGTTAGCCTTCTTGTCCTGTGTTGACTGTGACAGCATTTTTCATTTGCCTAATGAATTCAATTATTTATTTAACTTGAGTGTTGCTGCTGTTGTTGTTGTTAGTGTTGTTGCTCTCTTATTTTTCCTTTTTTCTTTTTTTTTTCTTGTTTTACTTTTATTTTTTATTTATTTCTTTCATTCATTTTGATTTTGCGTGCGCCATGAACTGAACTGAACTTGATTCACAGTTTAATGATATATACTACGAATGAAAGTGAGACACAGAGAGAGATAGAGAGAGAGAGAGAGAGAGAGAGAGAGAGAGAGACAGAGGGAGAGAGATAGAGTGAGCAAGTGAAAGGAAGCGTATAAATGGTTCTGGCAAGACCCGGCAAATGAAGAAAGATTTCTAATTAATTTTATACAAATTACATTTGACCCCGCTGGCCAAACGAAAAATGGAAATTTCATTAATGAAGATGGCATTATTTAATTGGAAAATTCAAGTCTAATTAAAAGGCGGCAACGGCAGCGGCAGCGGCACCAAAGGCGACCTATGCCCGGTTTTCAATTTTTTTTTTTTTTTCATTAGAAGAGATGACAAAATGACTGTGGGGCCTGCAGCATTCAATTGCAAATGCAACTGACATCGTTTCAAGCGCAAAATTAATTAACACTCAGATACACAAACACACACACACACACATACCACCGACATAGGGCAGCCATTGTATGTGAGGGCGCAGAAAAATATGCAATTAAAATTGTAGCCGTTAAAAATCGACACTGAATGTTGGCTAAAAATGATTAACAACGAATAAACAATCATAATTAGAAATTTTCAATACGCACAGCCACACACACAGACAGACAGAGAGAAAGAGAGAGGCAAAGAGTAAGACAAAAGCGCTGAATTAATGCAAATAATAAACTAATTAAAACAACAGACCATATAGAATATAGGGTGCCAGGCCTCTGGCAAATAAGTTTATTCCAATTTGTTTTTTTTTTTGGTTTTTCGATCGCATAATGTGCTTAATAATTTGCCAATTGGAACTTTAGTTTTTTTTTTATATAAATAAATGTCACAAACACAAAATTACAATACATTTGAATTAAAGTAATGAGGCAATGTATGTAAGTGTGTACGTGTGTGTGCTGTTGCATTTCTATAAAATTTTTTGGTAGAAATGTTCTCATTCGCTAATGGAAATGAGTACGAATAGAAATTGCAATAAATTAAGAAATCATTTCACAAACATCTCTCAAGAACAAACAAAAGTTGAACAAACAAAAAGAGATTTAGTAACCTGAAATTCTTAAACTGGTATAGAACAGACTTGAGCACATAGAATGAAAAAAACTTTAAATTTGTAACATTGAAACGAAAACGAATTTTCCTTTTTTTAAGATAAGATTGTTTTTGTTTTTTTTTTGTTATTGGAATTGCAAATTTTGTTTTAAGAACACAATCGATCTAAAGTTAACAGATAGATATAATATATATATATATAGTTATATGTATAGAATAAACTTACTGCGATCTTACTACTATAGATATAGAGACAATATTTTAATGCAATGAAACTTACCTAAAAAGAGAAGAAAAAGAGAGAATTAATAACAATTGTTTAAAAATTTATTAAAAATATCAAAGAAATAGGAAATATATATATTTAGATATCAGAGTTATGTATATAAAAAGAAATCCTTTGGGACCTAAAGTTTCACAATTGATTCGTAATTCCAGTGTATTTAGCTAGTCGTTATACTAAATGCTAAAAAATTTCTATTTCACTTTGAATCCTTTAAGTTGTTTAGAATAAATCAGATCGTATCAACGTATTTCAATATGCAAACCTCCAAATACATTTCCTAGCAATTTCACACGCCGCTTTCTTATTTGTATTTGTGCAACGTGTGCGACTGACTCCAACTGCCGCATCCTTCTCTCGCCCCCTCTCCCTCACTGTCCTTATATCTGTATCCAGCTCTCATTCTCTCTTTCTTCTCCAAAAGCAACAGAAAAAGAAGTGAAAATAAAAATAATATTTGCCTTGTGTAAATGCCACACGTTTATAGGTAACAAAAATTTGTTTTATTTTATTATTTACTTTTTTTTTCTCTCCCGCCATGCAACATCAATCCAATGCCAATACGAGAGGGAGCCAGAAAAAAGAGAATAAGAGAGGGGGGAGCTGAGTTCAGTTGAGAGGCTGCCCTTTTTTTTTTCTCCATTTCTTGTTTTTTTGTTGCAGGCTTTTCAATTTCACATATAGCAAATATTTTTTTGTATGTTGGCCGCCCCCCTTCCCCCAAACACCTTCTCCCTATATTTCCCTCTCGTCAGGATATCTACATCGCATCCCCTGACACCTCCTCTCTTTCCAATCCACCAAACACACTACACACACACACACACACACTTACTGATGCTTCTCTCGTTTCGTTTCTCCCATATTTTACATGCAAATCGAATTTTCCTCAATTTTAATTGGATTTTTGATTGGTTATACTTGTGTTTATATATTCGTAACAACCCTGCTATATATATATATACTTTTTTTGTATATATATATATATTTTATATATATTCTTTTATTTCTCATCATACTTGAAATTATTTTTGACTTTCATGTTTGTTAGTTAGTTACATGTTGTAAGTGCAAAATTTACAACCAAAATCACAAGAGGAAGAGAAAGGGGGAGGACAAGGCAAATATGCAAATTTTTGTTGTATGTGTGTGTGCGCGCCTAAAGCGTTAGTGATTTGATCCGATTTGTTTGTTAATAAAAATCCCTGAAACAAACAACAAATTGTTTAAAATTTACCAATATATATATCATATGAATTCTACCTAGTTTTCAGTTGGGCCAAAAAATATTTCAAGTTTTGGCCATTAAAGCAAAAAAAAAAAAAACAGCAAAACCAACGCCCTTGCATAAATGTACATAACAGCACTCCCCCCCAGCCAATCACTTTCATTTTAAACACACGCAGTATTCCCCCCACTCTACACTTCATCCTCGACTGGCTGGTTGGTTGTCCTCTCTTAGTTGTTGGAATATCAAAGTTAAGCAATTTGCCTGTCACACCATAAACCTACATTTCGAGCCCAGAAACCAAATGCTAAATGCCCCATAAAATATACAGGGCAAAAAAGAGAGACGACTTCCCTGTCCCACCTACCGCATGTAATATCCCTCCCCCTCCCCAACCCCCACACATTCAAAAGGTGGACAAACATAAAAATGAGAAATAATAATGCCATTGACAAATATAAAGCCATAAATTATAAATGCGAAATACTTACTTATACACGAAATCTACTTTTACCACACAACACACAACGTAACACAGAAAGAAAGAGAAAGAAAAAAATGAAAATGAAAAGAAAAGCAACTTGAGAGAAGGGAAACTCCGGACTCAAAATCTGACATCCCAAAGAAGAAGAAAAAAACTGAAAACGCAGCACAAAAAACCGCAACTTGTTATAAAATTAGTAAAATTTTCTCAGCAAACATTTACATTAACTACAAGGCAAACACGCAGCGAATGAGAGCTGAGACCTGAGACCTAAGACCAAAGAGAAGAAGGGCAATTGTGAGAGGGGTAGAGAGTAACTGAAATCCCTGTTCAGGGCCCTGGCCACAACTTCAAAAGACCCATAGAAGCGTAACAACAGAAATAAAAATAAAAAAAGAGAAGAAAAAAAATATTAAAAAAAAAGAAGAAATAGAAAGAGAAAGCAAACGTAGAAAGCACGAAAAAAAAAAAAATATAAAAAGCTGAGTCCTGAGCCTTGTCCCAAAAGTATTAAGAGAGCAAAGCAATTAAAATATGAAAATGTACAACTTTCATCTTTTTGAGCTCATTGCATAAATCATTCCAACTGCCTGAATAGAGGTTGGGTGGGTAAGGCGGCACAGAGGTAATGCCCATACCGCAGTCAGTTTCCCCTCTCTCCTTCTCTCTCTCTCTCTTCTCTTCTAAATATATATATATACTTTCTTCTTTCACTGCGTTGCTCGGCATTTTACTCTGACATTCAAATTTACTGTGACGCTTTTTACTAATCAGCATAAGTCCTTGCCAGAAGAGGACCATGGACCACAGACCAGAGCCAAAAAATGATTTATTTCGAAAATGTTGCTACTACCTGTAGCTACTTTTCTACCCTCATACACAACTGACAATATACATATACACATACACACACACACACATATATATATATATATATATAGAACATAATTATAATCATTGCGGCCGTGGGTCTCAATTGTAATTACATGCAGCAGCAGCAGAGAAAACTAAGGACTTTGATAATGCCCGCGAGGTTTGTTAAATTTTACATACAACAACGCGCCCACAGAGAGAGAGAGAGAGAGACATACTAACATCTATACAAACATGAGTGTATATGTATATATATGTGTGATTGTTTGTATGTGTGTGTGTGTGTCGTCTTCAATTAAAAGTTTGTACAAATTGCTAGCAATTTTATACTCGCGACTCGGTTAATTGCCCAAGTCAAGTTGAAAAGGTATCATTAGTTGGGTGGCGCAACAGGGTTAAAAACGGGGAATATAAAACACAGAATTGGTGGGGGGATGGGTGGGGCAAGAAGTTGATAGTGTCATTGACAAAGTTGTTTAAACATTTGATGACTATAGTTAAAGCTAAAGATGACATTGGTATGCCAAAAGAGAGTAAACAAAACCTTCGCAGTCTCTCTCTCTCTCTCTCCCCCACTTTCTCTGATGCATACGGTTTTAATGTCATCTATATCATTGTTTTTATTATCTAGAATCAAGAATGAGAGTGCTATTGAATTTTAAAATAAGTAATCTGAATTTAGGTTTTGCACTATTTCACTTAAGGCTCATAACAGAAAGATTAGTTTTAAAAGAAAGACACAAGAAGAAGCTTCTTTATTCATCATTCTTATTGAAAAGAATAGATAAAATGTCTAATGCTTAGATAAACTTTCAATTCTTTAGTATATTTTTATGCATTTAGAATCTTTATGTACCTAGAAGAAGTTTATATCTTTAAAATCTATATAGAATCATGCATTTCTCAAGTTTTTATAAGAATAAAACTTTTGACATTTGATCGTGATGATTAATTGATTTAATCATTTAAATGAAAACGGATATATAATATGTATGGCTTGCTCTACACTAAATGAATCCAATGGATTCCAAAAGCGATCTTTTCTTTTCATTTCTTTTTCTATAAGTCTATATAAAAATATGCCTACTAAACATATCAATTATATAGTTTAGTAAACTTTGTTTATATATTCTAATTTCTTTGTTTAAGATACTGTAAAATAGATCAACTTTCAAGGTTAAATAACGATGGTAAAATCTTTTTGCATTCACATTACAAATTATGCAATAAATCGTTGTGGTTATTATAATAAATGCATTATTTTTGCTTTTGTGTATTAAAGTATAAACGTCGTCTCGAACTAATTTTATTACCCTAAACAAAATGTATAAATTTTCCATAGTTGAGCTTTCGTTTTTATTCTTGCCGGTGAAGCTAAAGCGATGTGATCGTAAATCAAGTTGCCTTGTCTGGCTGACCGTAACCTTCGCTTGGGTTACTTACCTTGCCTTAGCCATTAAGATATACCAACCTTTTCCTCCTATATATCCACTATATGTCTACCACCCCCCTCCTCTACTATCCGCCTAACCAATACCCTGGCACACACATTTTTCACGCGCATCATTTTTTTTGTTTTCTCGTCTCTTGGTTATATTTTTTTTGCCTGCACGTTTCATTGTGGATTTTAAATTAAAAATACTGCCGTGTGTTCTGCGGGTTGTGGGTCTACGAATATATATAGATATATATATATATATATATATATACCACTATATATATACAAACATATATAAACAAAAGAAAGACAAGAAGACAAACAGCAACCACGCCCAGCTGGGGCGGTTGCTTGTTGTTTTTTTGCTTTTGTTTTTGCCATTTTTATGGCGCCTAATTGCACAGCGTTCCCAGTTGCCAGAGAAGCGCGAAATAGGAGGAGATCAAGAAAGGCAACGGGAATATGGACATGGTCATGGTTAAAAGTAACTGTAACGGGTAGCAGGAGGTTGGACCTCGGCTGTTATAATCATAAAATTGCTTTTGTGGCATACAAACCGGTTATATTGCTCCCGTGTGATAGTCCCAACCACCCTCCTACCCCTCCCTGCTGACACTTTGCACTCCCGCCCTCCGCTACCATCTTCCATCCCCTACTGTGCTTACTATGTTTTGGCTCCCACAGCTACTTCTTCATTTTCTGCACAAATGAAAAATGTTGCGGTTTATTTTCATTTGGAGTTTTTCCACCGACAACGCCACCAAAAACCGTCCGAGTTCGAGACTGAAACGGAGTCGCAGAGTCAGAGAGTCCGCCGCGTTCTAAACATAATTTGTTGCATTAATGTTTGCCCACATGCTCAAACACACACATACACACAAATATATATATATATATACGCACACACACACACACAAGTACGCATAGTTTTTGTTTAATTTCAATGTAAATTACTTGCATGAAGAGTATCGAGGTTGAAAAGGGCTAGAACGAGTATAGGAGTTAGTGTGCGGTGGGTAAGAGAAGGGGAGGGGGAGAGGTATAGGGACCATTGGCAGTGGAAAGGTCTGTGTGCTCTGCTAATTGCTTAGAGCCCTTGAGCTAGAAATTTTGCGCATAATTAGTGGGCAAATGTGCATATGGAAAATGTTTTTGCCTAAAATTGCCTAAGAGAGAAATAGCAACAGAAACTGACTCATATATTATGACGGTCACACTCATACACACACACACACACATACATATGTATAAACACACCCGCACAAGGGTTAAATAACTATATGTTTTAGGAGAAAGCAAATGCGGTTGCACAAACTAGATGATATATGTATATCTACATACTTTATATGCATATTTGTTAAACCAAGCCATGTGAAAATGCATTTTCCCAAATTAGCTAAAACACTTTAAATGCAACGCTTTTCCATCCCAACTCATTCCACATCTAGTTTTTTTTTTTCTGTAATATTAAAAAAAACATAAATTTCTATGAGATTATAACTATATGAAATTCGGCATAGATTTCTAGAGAAGGCCTTTGAAGTATGTTTAGGGAGAAATTCGAATAAAGTTAACAACAATTATTTATCTGATAAATCATTTAAGAAATAATTTAATACTTTACATTTACCTAGATTCCCTTCTGGATGTCTATGTTATTGACTTTTCCATAAAACAAACTATATAATCAAATGATATTTTTACATATAATTATACTCGTATCAATTTCTGTCCTCAAGCTTTGAGTGTCTCTTAGCTGACCCATCCCATGAATGAATGAATATGTATGAATGTGTGTGTGTGTCTATATAATGTACAGGTAAAATTTAATAATACTTATTTTGTTTGGCTGTTCGTAGAGCATAACTATCCCATTGTTGGGCCCAACCTTTAGCTTCCTTACTTCCTCTCCTTCTCTCTCTCTATCAAACTCTTGCGCCGCCATTTCCATATACACATATTACCTTATAATAACCCATTCTTTTACCAAAAAGAGAACTCCATCTACTAACCACATTAACGGACTTTTCTTTCTGTTTTTTCTGTTGTTGTTGTTGTTATTGCTGTTGTTGTTGTTGTTGGCAGCTTGTGGGGGGTTAAATTATGGTTATTGTTTATGGTAAAACATGGTAAAGGTCGACGGCTCGACTTCGAATTGGTTATTTTCTTCTTTATATTTCTTCCTTAATACATATATTTTTTTTTGTTTTGTGGACGCGGCTTCCTGTCCTGTCCTACCTTCCTGTTTTGTTTTTGCGTACTATTTAGCGCTAAATTTATTTACGTTATATTGTGCCGAATGAAAGAGATAGCGAGATAGCAAGGAAGTGATAGAGCACGGGAGAGAAAGGGAGGTTAGAAGAAAGCAATAGCGATACATATAGGGAGAGTAGAGTGAGTGAATGAGCGAGTGAGTCAAGTTATATAGAAATTTATGAGCTTTATAGTGGCGTGCCATTTTATTTTGTTGCTGGTTGACTGGCTGGTTGGCTGGTTGGCGGGCGGTCGGGCGGTCTAGCTCGCTGGCTGGCTGGATGGTTGGCTTGCTTAAAAGTCCCTCGAGATGTAATCAATTACTTAATGCTATAGAAGCAAGAAACGGAACGGAGAACGAGGCAAAGGCAAAGGCACAGAGGCAATGGCAAAATTGTGGGATGGATGGCAAGGCAAACCAGCGACAATGCGAGGGACGACAACAAGGATGGCGGCAAACAAAAGCCATTACGCTGAAACTTTTCAATGAAGCGCGCCGCGTTTCACTCGTCAGTTGACTATTAGCTGCCTGGTTTCAGTTTGGTGCGGGAGGATGATGTGATGTCCTGTCCTGTCCTGTCCTATACTGTTCTGTACCGTCTCTATCCAATGGATCTGTGTCCCACCAGTTCTTGTGCTACAACAACCCCTTGCGGGGGCATTGGCACAGCTGATGTATTATTATGGGCTCTGTGGGCTGACTCTCTGTTATTAATATTGTTGTTGCTGCTCTCTTTTAGCTAATACTGTCTGAATCCCTAGCGCATTACGTGCTGAAGGTAAGCAGGAAAACCGAAAGGCAGCATGTCATCAAAACACACGCCCACTTGAATTTTGAATGGCAGTCGTCGACGGTTTTTTAGGTTGAAGTTTACAGTAAAATAAATATTTAAGAGGAGAGACTGTGTCGACTACCCGGACCGACTGTATATACATATATACATACATACATACATACATATAACCGACTCTTTCTGCTGGGGTAAAGTCACTTGAACGTTTGTTGGCACGTAAAAGACATCATAATTAGCATTGGGCGCGCTGGAAATTAGTGTAGCATACTTACTGGCTGCCAGCCCGACAGACCGACTGCCTGCAAGCCTGCCTAACTGCCAAGCAGCGCGCGGCGGGCCACGAAAGGTTAAAAAGTGCAAAAACGTGCAAAATTTAAGGCAATTGGTAAGCAAAAGAGATGCCAGCGTGACTTAATATCGAGAAAGTGAATTAAATTTCAAAATGCACAGTCATTGTAAATGAGCTTGGTGGGGTCAATGAAATGTGAGCACGCATCTCAAAGTCGGGGTCACTATCTACGGTCTACGCATCAGGTATAATGGTTAAATAAAATTACCTCAAATAGCTAATTGGATGGACTAAGTGATGAGATACTCCCACGTCAGGGTCACTCAGTCTAAATTTTCCACCTATTTCTTTTTTTTCCTCTTAGTTTTTTCTTAGTTTGCATACAATTTTCAGCTTTTCTTTCTTAGACCAACTCACGCTAGCATCTCTGTTCTTCAAGTAGAAATTCGACCAAGAAACATGCTTCCTTTGGGCCCTGGTTGTAGCCAAAATGCTTGCAAGAGCCAATTTCCTTGTCATAAAACTTGAAAGCTTTTTAGAGAGAAAAGCCCAGCCAAAAACAATTTGCATGCGAAATTCAATTTGATAATGGCAACATGAGCAAAATGTTACCCAAGGAAAGGAAAAGATGGTTTTTCTTTCTTCTTCTATTTCTTCCTTGTTTTTTGGCCTATGACATATTTGAAAATCACCCACAAAGGTGAAAAGGAAACTATGTAATGAAACAGTAGGTAAGACTTCCTTTCTAATTGGGTCATAGACCGATGGAAAATAAAGTTAACAGAGTTTTAAAGACACTTTAAAAAAAGAAATCCCACCCAGATGAGTTCAATAATATTTGCTAAAACAAAAGCCAGAGAATCCAAGGAGAGGGAAAGATAGAGAAAAGTTTTAAATTACACAGGGAGAGAGAGAGAGAGACGGTCGTGTAAACATTTTGTATGAAATTTATTTAGAGACATAGTCGTTGTCGCCGGCTAGCTGGATGGCTGGATGGCTGGATGACTCTGACTGGCTGGTTGGTTGGGCTCTTCTCTGTCGATGGCTTTTGTCGCCGCAACACCCGTAGAATTTTGTGTAATTTGACCCAAAGCAAATGTAAATAGAACTCCGACTGCTGCTGAAAGGGCGTTAAATTGTATAACTTAATGAAACGTTTGCAGCAGCAGCAATAGTAAGCAAGGGAAGTGCAGAGTTGCCGGAGCAGCGGCTAAAGCAGCTGGGTAACCAGTCAAAGCAAACCGTAAGCCAAACCCTAACCCCAAAAGCCAGTAGACCGACGACTAGAGAAGAGACCTAACCAGAAAACCAACAGGAAAGCAAAGTCAAAAAGTAAGAGGAGTTGGAGCAGAATGCTTTGCTTTTATCCCACTTTACCCCTCTCTCTCTCTATTTCTCTCTCGTTCTCTCTCTTCGTTCTTTCCCTCTTTCTTCTACATTATTTGTCTCTTCCTTTTATCTCTTCTTTTTTTTTTGTGGCTGGCCATGTGCGGATTACGTTTGACTTAATACAGTGAGTGAGTAAAAAAAGATCAGAAGGAAAAAACACACTCACACAAGGACCGAGGGAGAATGGAGGAGTCATTGCCGTTGCTTTAGCTGAAAGAGAAACTGTTGCATGCTAGAGATAACCAACTAGCCACGCCCACATTAAATTAAAATTAAAATGCTAAAATTTCCCTCAACTCAAGCTGTGGGCGTTGGACGAAAAGAAGAAGAAGAACAAGAAGAAACAGAAGGTTGAGGAGAAAGTAGCTGTAAAGAGTAGTAGGTGGGCACACAGGAGATGTAGGAAAAAGAACACGCCCTCAGTGGGAAACGCCACAGGACTTCAAAAATGCAAGCAAAATAGTTTTTAATTAAAAGGTCTCGACTGTCACAGTCATGGCATGAACAATCGCTGATCAAATATTAGTCATACAGCCATACCAAGTAGAGAGGACCCTTGATTTGGCTGACGACAAGTAAATTGATTGTGCATCTATTTTAATTATATATTTCTGACACTAGCATCTACAAAACTAGTCAGACTCTGGCTCACGACTTTACATCATCTCAATTAGAAGTCGGGAACCGAAAAAAAACTTTGCTTTAGCCGCAAGTCAACAAATAATTTCTATGTAAATATTTTACACTAATTATTTCAAATATTTTGCATGCGGCGACATACACAAATTTAGGGGCAGACTCTGGCTCCAATCTGTATATATCTCCTGCACTCCTCTGACCCCTTCATCAATATTTTCTTTCTGACGACAACTCGTACAACTACTCATCCTTTGGCAGGAGGCAGTCATTCAGTTAGTTGTCTGTCTAGCTGTCTGTGTGTTGCCGCCCAAAAATAGTTATTTGCTCAAATTAAATATATACATTTGTGTATGTGTATTTGTGTTGGACAAATATGTCTCCCTCTCGTTGTGTCTGTGCCTGTGTGTGTGTGTGTGTGTGAAATTATTTTATGGCGTTTGTCCTAGACAAACACAGTCAAAGGCGGCTCTAGTTGGGTGAGTCACTTCACCTAAAACTATGCAACTAGAATTCCACGTTCTCTTTCTCTCTCTAACTCGATTCTCCTTTATTACTCTTTTTTCTTTTTCTATTTTTCCTTCCCATTTGTGCTTGTTGTTTTTTTCTTTTTGTGTGAGCAATTTTCCAGCCTTTGGGCGACGCCTTTTGTTTGGACACAGGCGCTGAAATTGATTAAGTTTGTTGCCTGCCAATGAAAAAGGCACTCAATCAAACGCCGTTTGGGGGGCTCGAGAGCTGCAGGAAAAAAAGTGTCATTGAAAACGCACACACAAGTGCCTACCGAAATAAATGAATGAACGAATGAATGAATGAGCAGCAGCAGCAGCAACAGTGGAGAACTGGCAATGTCACATGGCATACGATGGCATGCATTCAAATCAAGTCAAACGTAAAAACGTTGACTTTACACTCACACGCACTTGAAGGACATCGAAGAGTAACGGCAGCGGCACCTAACGACAGCTAGAGATTGCCAAGTTGAAAATGAAATGAATTGTTTGCCTCCTTCACATAGATATCACTATGCATGTTGAGAAACATAGAGAAAGCAAGACAAAAACGGAAAAATGGGATAGAGAAAGAGAGAGAGAGAGAGAGAGAGAGAGTAACGGGGGCCGACTTAAATGGCATTGAAAGTGACTCAATGTTATAGAGTGTCAGAGACTGAGAAGGTATATCAACTATAAATAGTACCAATTGACAGTTTGACTGTTAAGTGGTGGCAAACACTTAAATACCTTATAAATATATCAAGTTGATTTGCTAGTAATTTAAACACAGTTTCATTTACTTGTATTAATGGATATTTCAAGTGACTTAGTGCTTTATTGGCTTTGCTCTGTGGTCAATTGACCCAGTTAACCCATCTATATCTCTAGTAAGGAGAGCAGAAAGATTGTTGAAATCCATGTTGGCCCAGTTTGTTTTTAATTTAAGAAAACGTCTAACAAGAAAATCAACATGGATTTTGATTGGACATCTATCAATTTAGATTAACATGGTAAATAAATACAAATGGAAAGCCATTTGCTATTCGATTCCAATGAAATTGAAATTTTTAAATATATTTAGAACACTTTCGGCTTTATTTCAAAAAATTCTACGCTATTTTATAACAACGGGATCTGCATTATTTCCAGTCCTGTATAGAACTGCAATTAAATCTACAACTACTTTCACTCCATATATGGCAACGGAATCTTGTCAGGCTTTTGGACTTTATGTCGATCAATATACTGAAAGATTTAAATTTGTAAGCCGATTAAATATTAAAGCTTAGTTAATCAATTTATATCAATTAAGAGTTGATATTTAAAATATAAATATTTAACTTAATCTATATATACATAATCCCTGTCTATTGATTTTTGTTGCTCTTAAATGTGTAAATCAAAATTCGTTAATGAAAGTTTTTGGATTTTCAATACATTCTTTTTGTTTTGCGTTTTTTTTTTTTTTTTTTTTTGTGTATTTCGATTCCTTCGTTTTATTAACAAATATGACATAGTTTAACAGCATCCTTTTCAAATAGTTGCTAGCCAACATTTATTGGAAATTCCAAACATAAATTGACATTCCAAACCCACACACACACACACAGACACACTTAAGCACACTCTCCCATACATACACGCATCTGGGCATACCCCACTGCGTATGCGTAATATGAATACGAAAAACCGAAAAAAATGCTTTTTTTTCTATACTTTTTCATTTTGCATTTTGGCCAAACGACAAAATTCAAAGCCAAGTAAACAGAATCGTTTGCCGACAAAATTTACAATATTAGTTTGCAATCTCGCCAAAGACAATAACAGTACCAGCAGCAGCAACAACAAAAACAAAAAGCTTATCAATTCTTTTTTTTTTTTTTTTTGTGAGCTGGCAAAGTTTTGCTCAAATCCTCGCATCACTCTGGCACCATTCTCTCACGCTTTCTTTCTCTATTCCCCACCGCGGCCGAATTTTCGTTCTTAACATAAAAGTGCCACTGTAAAATATTTTATTGAATATAATAAGCAGTGCAAACTTTTTTGGTGCTCTTAGAAAAAGAGGAGACAAAGTTGTTCATGCCATTTAATATGAGATTGCAAACATTTTGCTTTCTTCTCCTGCTGCCATCATCTTTTGCCTCTGCCTCTGCCTCTACTTTTACTTCTCAAAGCTTCTCTCTCATTCTCTCTCTCTCTTTCTCCCACTGTCGTGTTGGTGCTCTGTGCACTCTTCCTCATCCGTTTATTGCATTTTGCTTTTGTGAATATAATACCTGCGTGTGAAATAACGCAAAGTTTATGCAGCGCAAAAAAGCACGAAAACCAAAAAGAAAACAAAAAACGAAAAATAAAAAAAACTTTGCACTTAAATGAAAACTACAAAACATTTAACTTTTGGGCGGCGGCGGCGGCAGCGGCAGCGGCAACGTAAAACGAGCAAAAAAAAAAAAAAACAAAAAAAAATTTAAATGCCAAAAGCCCTCTGGGCAACGAAAATGAAATTTCTTTTCCAAAAGTTTACACTTTGTAGTCGTCTACGTTCTGTACCCTGGCGTACCCTGTCCTTGACGTCCTTTAACTCCCTTTTAGCGTAGCGGTAGTTGTCCATAGTCCGTAAGTCTTCAGTCCTTAGTCCATAGTCCGTAGTATTCGTGTCTTTGATGCCCCCGCCGCAGTGCAGAAAAGAAAGTGTCAAATTAAATTTAAAAAGTGATTTGCCGCGCTTTCATTTATTCCCACTCACACACCTCTCCCTCTCGCACTCACTCAGTCGCTTTCTGCATCTTCCATTCTGTTTATATATATATATATATATATATATTCTTTTGTATGTATTCTTTTGGCGAAGAGTGTTTATTTTGTTGTCTGTACGCTGTTGCTTTTTTAAATGCTGCCAGGCATGCAACTAAATGCCAAAGTGAAAATGCGAAAATTCTCTATAATTTGCTTCACTATACGATTCCCCTCCCCAACAACAACCACGGCAATAACAACAACAAAAAGAAAGTCATTTGGTATAGAACTAAATTGAATTGCTTTTGAAAATGTGTGTGCGAGAGAGAGAGAGAGAGGGAGAGATAGTAGGGTAGGGAGAGAGTTGGTTAGGTGGGTAATACTTTTTATATTGAAATTGAGAAACGAAAGCAGCGATGGCTGCTTCATACTAAAACGAATAAATCTCTAACCCGGAATCCGTATTACCATTTCGTATCAAATTTCTCATTTAGACAATCCACAAAAATATGAGCTGGTCAAGTTATCTAACACCAAACACTCATTTAGATGGCGCCCATAACCAACAACATCGAGGGCAAAAAAACACAGAAAAGAGATATATATATATATATATAAAAAAAAAACCAAACCCAAAAACCTTTACCAGACCAATGATGAGCTTTTTATTTGTCCTGTCATTGACCACCAGCAGCAGGTGTGTCCTTCTACAATTCAGGCTCCCAGAAAGAGTATAAGAGTAAGAGGGAGAGCGAGACAAGGAAAGAAATAGACATAGCTTAGCCTTATCACCCATTCCACCTGGCATCGACTCTTGTCTGGCCTGTCATGATTGACGGTCATTTGTCATTTTCTACCATTTGCCCATTTATTTGGCCACAAACTTTTTTAACCGCTGGCCAAACCAAACCAAACCGCACGCAAAACTTTTTTGTGCTCCCTGCTTATGGCACATTTGTCAGACGTTGACGTTATGCAAAAAACCAGAGAAATACAATGAGTGCGACAGAGAATCAGTGATGAGAAAGGGAGAGATAGAGAGAGAGAGATGGAGAGAGAGAGCGGGAGAGCAGCAAAGAAATGTTTGTAGGTGTTGCCAACATGACGCCTTTAAGCGCGTATAAATTACAACAAAATGTAAAAAAAAAGAAGCCAAAAGTCAGGCAAAGGCAAAAGGTTTCCGTCAATTCGTCTCCTACCCTGCCCTTACCACACACACATACAAACCATTCCTCTGTATATTTTTTTATAAATGAAGTTGCATACTTTTGGGCTGACTGGCAAACCTGACATGTCACGCCGTTGCTGCTGCTGCCAGCCAGCCAGCCAGCCAACTTCAAACTGGTTACACGATTATACAGCAGACCTGTTATCGGTGTCGACCCACGCCCATTTCAAAGTAATGGCTAGAACGTTGAATTGAGGGGTTGGTGGTGGGGAAACATTTGCCAGAGGCATTCATTAAGAAGCGGAAATTTGTGATTTTTGTGGGCAAAAGAAAAATTGCTTTTCAACTCATGTGTGTCTGTTGTGTCTGTCTCTCATTCTCTCTTCCTCGGTGTTTATGTGTGGGTTTAATTGGTTTAAAAATTTGCAGAGCAAGTGATTTGAAATTGTAAAATTTATATGAACATAAACTTCAAATATATCTAGTAATATAGACTGAAAAGTATGAAGCTTTAATGGGTATTCTCGAATCTGTTAATTTCATGCTTAATCATTTGTATATATATAAAGAAGACAAACTTTTGTCAATTAAAAGATAGTTTTTAGAAAATTTTTATTTAGCCACAAGCTGGAACTAATAAATATTTTGAATATTAATAAGTTTTCTTCTTTAAATCATTTTGTATCAACGTTTTTTCGTATTTATATGTCGGTGTGGTAAAATGCTTACTGAACTGATATCCGAAAATGTATGCCAGGCTTTAATGTTTAATGTCATTTACTTGGTAGAAACGGGGAAAAGTTTTTAATTTCTTGTAGAGAACATGAAGCTGCTTCTTATTTCTATTTTATTTTGTTTTTTTATTTTGCTGCTGCTGCTTTGTTTTTGCTACCATTCAGAGCAAACAAAGTTTAAATGCAGCTGCGTTAACTTGGGCTCAACTTTCACACACTTACACACACACTCACACATATGTATGCAAATTACGCTCTCGTAAACTTTTGCAGCTAAGCAACAAACAAGACACACACACACACACTCAGGCATTATACACAGGTCGGTCCAGAGCCAAGGCCCAGGCAAAAGCAATCCATCAAAATTGCACCTTCTTGCAGTAGTCGTCTTCCCCTCATGCTACCATCTCAGTTGCTTCACCAGCCGAGTCCCCTCTCTCTCTCTCCCAACCAATTCACCACTCTCCGACTAAATTGAATTTAATTTGTTTTGCGCGTCGCACACATGGAACAGAAATTACATCCTACCCAAGTTAAACACTCCCTAGAGAATGAGTATGAGTGAAAGAGTAAGAAAGAGTGTGCGACGAAGAGTGAAAGAAAGAGAGAGGGAGATAGGTGGGGAACAAGAGTAGTAGTCGTTGTCGTCGACGACGACGACGACAGAAGGCTATTGTTTAACCCCTTGTTGCCTGGCATGCTTTTGTTAATTATTTGATGAATTTTTAATTGATTTTTCGCACACAGCATGGCGGCGCACCTCCACCGCTTTGCCCCCCAGCCCTCCATCCCCTCCCCACCATGCGCAACGTCTCTTCAGCAGTCAGGCCGCCATAAAATGCGCTACATTATACAATATATGTATATGTATATATGCATATACATTTATATATGTATATATATAAATAAAAAACCGTTGCATACTTTTAGTTGCTTTGTTATATTTAAACAAAAGGACCAGCAGCAGCAGCAGCAGACGTTGCCCAAATGCATTGTTGCAACATTTAAATTAAGATAAATCACCGCAAAATTTATGGTTTTTAATATATGTGTGTGCAACAGCAAGTGGAGAAAAATCCCCCGTCCTCCATTTCCCTTCTCCCACCATAGCATTCCTCACTGCCACTGTATCTCTCACTCACTAGTACGTTGGCGACGACGGCAACGGCGGCGGCGGCAGCGGCTTGTTGTCGCTGTTGTTATACAACATGGAAAACAATTTACTAAATTGCAATTAAGTGACATTTTATACCAAGTTCGTTCGGTCCACTGCCAGAGTCCAGAATCCAGGCAACCAACCAACCAGTGAATCCATCTGTCCCCATGCCCGTTCTCCAGTTCACGGCTTTGCTCTCCTTCCGGCATAGACCTCCCCCCCCCCTCCCTTTTGGCACACTTGCACAATCTGTCCCTCCCCTAACCATGCCTCATGTCACTGGCTGCAGTGAACCCTTTGGGTAATAAATTTGAAATTGCGGTTTGGCAGTTTTAAATATTCAATTAGTTGTGAAATTTTTGCGCGCACCAGGCAAAAATGGTAAAATATATGGACTTGATGCGTTTTGAGAGGAGGCAAGAGAGAGAGAGAGAGAGAGAATTGCCTGTGTAGAAGAGAGGATGGATGATAGCTGTCGATTTTTGCACATTTGAAGGACATTTGTGGCACATTAGGGCAACAAAAAAACAATATAATAAAAAAAGGGAAGAGGAGAAAAAAAAAAACATCAACGAAAAGTGAATAAAAGTAAATTGGTAAGGGAAATTGAAATGTGTTGAAAATTGGTGGACATTTTGTTGTTGTTGTTGTCTCTCTGTTGAAAGGATGATTAAAAACTAAATGTTGTACAAATCCATTTAAGTTCATTTATTTATAAACCAAAACAAAAAAAGAGGAAAAAAAAAACGATTTCATTTGAAATGATGTTCCTTTGAATTTTGTATACAGGAAATGGCAAAGACAAAGTGGACAAAAACTAAATAAAAACAGAAAAGAGACACCGAAGGAGGGGGGGATGAGTGGGAGGTAGGTAGGGAGTAACAACCAGACGACAATTGTTGTCATCATCCTCCTGCTGCCTGTCACTCATTCGACGCATCACTAGCCAAAGAGATGCGACAGGGCCAAGATCTTAACCTCTCTCATTTTTCCTGTCTCTACCTCTCTCTCTCTCTCCTGTCCTGTAGGAGTTTAATTTATTTCAATGGGGGATTCCCAAACCAAAAAGAATTTTGCTTTATTGTTCACTCTTATTAATTTAGATTCTTCTCTCTGTTTTAGCTGGTTTGTTGTTGTTGGCAATGTTGTGTCTGGGTCGTTGGCACAACTATAACTTTTGCTCGGTTTTTCTTTGGCTTTTTTTTTGTTTAACATTTATGCAAATAAGTTTTGATTGTCTAGAATTGAAGAAGCGAGAACTCGGGGAAAGAGTGAGAGAGAGAGAGCTGTCGGAACTGTAGCTAGGAAATTGAAAGTTAATTTGCATGGCCAGCAACAATAACTGTCAAGGCGGAAAAACGTTTATTGTTATTATTGCATTATCCATTTTCATTTCCATTTCCCATTTCCATACTTTCTGGCGCTTTAATTGCACGTGCATAATTCTTTTAAAATACAGTTACAATTATGCATATATATGCTCCGCCCCAACTTTGCCCACCATTAACTGCTTCAGCTTCAGTTCCAGCTCCTGCTCCAGCTCTCGATTCAGTTACAGTTACAGATTTCGACTTGGAAATTTATCGTCTGTTTCGGCAGCAGTTTACTTATTTCTTATGCAGGCAGCTTAAAGGGATGGCCTGATGCCACGTTGTATGCTGGTGTCATTTTAATAAGTTTTTCACAGCTTCGCCTTTAAGGCGCTTACTTGCATATTTATGTCACTTTTCTTTTTCCTCCATCTTTTGTTCTCTCTCTCTTTCTCTCTCTCTCTGTCATTCTTGGACACTTGGATGAAAGGAAAGAAAGGAGTCTGCCGCTCGCTCATGTGTGAGCATGACTGTGGAAAAGGGGGTGGGAGGCCAAGGGCAAAGGGGGAAGACATTCCCGTCTCAATTGACAGTTCCGTTCGTTGTGTGGCATAAATTTCATGTGACAGCTGTCGGGCTTATAAAATGTGAGGGATGAAGAGAGATCTCATCTCTTTGATGATGATTATTATAATAATACATCTTTTCGGTTCGCTGATAAACTGAAGACTTATGCTTTATTATATGACTGAAAGATGGAAATCACGAAAAAAAAGTCCTTTCACTTTATAAATCAAAGCAAAGAAACACTATATTTAGATCTTTACAGTTTGATAAACAAATTTATTTAGATTGAACTATGCAGGCACGTTGGCCGCCAAAAACTTCAATGAATTTCAGTATAAGAGATCTACTCAAATAGATCAGTACGAACAAGATGCCCAAAGGCAACATAAGCTTCAAATGCCCCATATTAATATCAAATCTATTGTACATAAGTAAGAAAACTTTTTACCCACTGAACTGTATAACAAAATATCACGTTGGGCGCCAAATACGCCATAATAGAGACAAATATATTAAATTGTTTGAAATGAATGAACTAAAAGATTCAGTTAACTTATGTTTAAAATAGTTGGAGCTGAAGAGCAAGCTAAAAGCAACATGAAATTTATAATTATCTTTCCACTCTCTTTCTCTCTCCGTCTCTCTATGGCAACTTAAATTAATGATAATTTGATATATAAACAGTTATATGTATATATAACTTTGAAATATACCACAAGGAAACCTAAATAGCCATAATAATTAGACAAGCAGCTTGAGCGGTTATAAAACACAACTGTTGTCAAATTTTTCGCAGTTTCGCCACTCTTCCTTCAAGCAGACAATCTGCCAACACTATAAACTCATCAGCGTAATGAAAATGACTCACACACACACACACACACACAGCTTTAGAGAGTCTGTCCTTGTGTCTCTGTTACATGTCCCTTGTCTCTGTCTCAGTTTCATTTTCAGTCTGAAAGTCTATCAAAAAATAAGGCAGCGATAATGCTTACGCTTTTAATTACACCAAGGATATAATGACGAAGGACGCGACACATTGTGTGATAGTTAAGGCATTTACTATGATAATGAAAAATTGGAGAGAAATCTAAATCGAAAGTGATTAATAAATAATATATAGGTAGGTATACATACATATATATGATAGATGAGGCAAAATGAAGTAAATAAATTTTTATTGAGTGCTTAAAGAAGGCAGCGTGTCTCCCACATATTCCTAGTTTAATTGAAAGTTGCGCGTTTGACTTTCAACTGACATTCAGAGTAGAGCATCGCACACACATACATTTACAAAGACAAAGAGAGAGAGAGAGAGAGAGAGAGAGTGCAGGGTAATAAAATTATGATGAAGCTTTGCTTTGCCCCTCTTGCCACAGTATTTGGCTGGCTGCGAGTGGCCCATTGTCTGCCTGTTAACATGCTCATTATGGCAAAATGGCAAAAAAAAGTACAAGGAAAAAAAAAAACAAAAAGAAGGAAAATCCAGACAGACAAACAGACAAACGTAGAGACTGAGGGAAGACAGACAAAACTCGTTCATGACGTTCACTTCAATTATAATTACGTCAAACAGTGCAACAAGAAAATGTGCAACTTGAGGCAAACAAGATAGAAAGGACTTGCCCACAAAAGGACAGAGGCAGAGACAACCAAAGAGAGACATACAGATAGATAGACAGACAGAGATAGAGATATAGTAAGAGAGACAAACAACTTGAAAGTGAGCATTTCCTTTTAATGCCTTTGCGCTTTTTGCCATTTTTCTTTTCTTTATATTGCATTACATTTGCTCTGCCAGGCGAGGCAAAAGGAAAAAAAATATATATAAAACGAGCTAGGACTAAGAGTAGGAGGAGGAGGAGGAGGATAAAAGTAGGTAGAGGAGCGCATTAAAAACAATGCCCAGGCAGCAGCACCATCCAACCCATCTCATCTCCTCTTCCATCTATGTATATATCCAACTGCAACTCTTTCCAATGGCAAACATTATATCCTTGGCAATGGCAAGAGAAAAACTCATAATTGCATGGCACAAATTGCAAGTTATAGCCAAAGTTACAAATCCAGAGTCAAAGAACATATAAAACTATAAGCATTCATCATAGAAGTTTCCCTTTTTCTTCTCTTTCATTTTTGTTTTTTTTTTTTTTTGTTTCTCCATTTTCTTGTTATCCTGTTTTGCTTTAGATGAGGTTACTTTTATAGTGCATTCGTATAGGGGGAGCATATAATGGAAAAGGGAAGATCCAGTGGGGGAGAGAGAAAGGGAAAGAGAGATGTAGTTGGACAGTCCTTCCTTTGAGCAGGTGACCAAGGATTCGCTTTTCACAATATAGTTATATTAAATGGAGATAATGAGAAGAAAAGTTGAAAAGTGGCAAGTAATTAAAATGAATTGCTAAGGTGACTTCATTTAGACATGGCCATGTATAATAGAAAGCCGTCCCCTCCCCTCTTCATTCCTCGCAACGTTCTTTACCATTCTAAAAGTACTTTTTTTTAACTCGTTCGCCCTTTAGCAATTTAGTTAACCCTTTTTTTGGCCAAAAGGCATTTCCTCTAGTTATTTAACAAAAACAGGAGGAAGCAGCAAAAAATAAAAGAGAGAAAAAAAAAAAAACTAGCTGAAACTTAAAGCTCTGCCAAATGCCAAATGGACTTACTCCTACAATCTCTTGTTATTGTTGTATGCCTATGCATGTGTGTGCGTGTGTGTAGAAGGATATTTGGCCAAGGCAAACGTGGCTGGAGCAACAAAACAAGCCATAGTCATATACATTCTACCCCTCATCTATTCAAACCATCTATCTATCTATATAGAAATAGCAGTAGGATAGGGCCAGGCAAGTCATCCATCCAACCAACCAACCATCCATCCAACCATCCATCCATCCATCCATCCATCCATCTATGCAATGCAGCAAGTCATGCAGCGAAGCTCGCTGACCCGCACGATGAAGCCTTTGTCCTATACTAACTCCAAACCCTCTCCTCTATCCACTCTGGTTCTGGTACTGGCCATTGCTCCTCCTTCTTCTCCTCCTCCTCTTTCTACTACTACTCATCATCCTCCTCCACTCTCAACAACTATCTATCCCTGTCCAGCTTTTGCATGCATTTGGCTTTACAAACAATATTTGTTGTAGTTGTTATTGCTGTTGTTGTTATTGCTGTTGTTGTCTTCACACAACAAACTACATCAAGCTCAGGCTCTGGCTTGGGTCGGGTTTGGCCCTCAGTGTTGCTGGAACGCTGCAAAACTCTGTTGGCTATTTGAAAATACTCTTTTTCACTTTTCAAAACCCTCCCCCCACCACTCTAACTAACCCCCCCTATACTCTTGCCGTCCTCCCAACTAAACAAACTAATATGCTATGCTTAAAGCGTACATATTGGACTTATAGTTGTTGTTGTTGTTGCTCCTCTTGTTGTAGTTTGCTGTTATTTTTGATGTTGTTTGTCCTGGCCAAAAGGAAGGAATGGGGTAACAAAAGGCCTCCTGCTGCTGCTGCTGCTGCTGCTGGTGGTGCTGCTGCTGTCATATTTCGTGCTCACGCTCACTCTCACGCCTATATGACACGCCATTGTTGTGTGTGGATGCTCTTCAAAAAAAAAAAAAAAACACACAACAAAAAACAAAAAAAAAAAAAAAAAAGAATATACGACAAGAATGACGACGATGAGGACGACCAAGATGGGTTGTATACCATGGGACATAACATACCAAACACAAGCCATGGATCGACCAGGAAAATGCACTTGGGTTTTGCCTGGCCTGTCCCATGCTTATCATATAAATTTCTTTTCGTGCTATTTTTTCTCTTTAACTCCCTCTCTTTCTCCACTCTAGCACAAAAAGGCTAAAAGAGGAAAAAAAAGTAGAGTTTTGCCTGCTGCTGCTATTGAAAGGCTTAAGCGTCCTGGCCCAGGATCTAAACAACACAAAAACAATGGTTAAAAGCAAAACAAACTCTACAGTCTGCGCTACGAAAAATCAACGTTAGACACAAAACAAAACAACACACACAGCCTACCTACAAATATCGAATATATATATATATATATGTTGATGTCTGCCTGACTGGCTATTGATGTGGTGCATGCAACTGGAGGACTGCATTTACACTTGACTGATGCTGGTGATGAGTTCTTCAAAAACGAGAGCAGAGAGTTAGAGTAAGAGAGAGAAAGCTTTAAAGCCAATACAGGAAGCATTTTAGGGTAATGGGCCAAAATGGTTCATTGAATTTCCAGTAAACGTGTAACAGTATGTAATAAAGAGTGATTGAAGTTATTAAAACCTACGGCACATGATTGAATACTGAATAGAATTTTGTGAACTTACCTAAAATGAGAAAGAGAGAGGAAAACATTAGAAAATGAGTGATAAAGACAAAAAGTAAAGTGTTTCAGAGTAGATGATTTAAAGCATACTTTTTACACAGAGACATAAAAACATTTGGGTAAACCAATTAAAATTCTTTACCATTTCTAGTCATTCCAATTTAATTTTCTAATGCTCAACGACTATTTGTTCTTATTTATTTGACTCGCATACAAGTGGCGTGTTCTTGTGTGATTGACCCAGCTTTTCTCCACTTCTCTTTTACGTCCAAAAAAAGAAAAAGGAATATAAACTACTTTAAATGCAACAGCGAAAAGCTTTGAGAATCATGCACATGACTTTGAGGCGACTTTCAAGTAGAGCTGAGTGACAGCAACAGCAACAGCATAGAATGAAGAAGTTTAGATACAGTAGATAGAGAGGCAGAATGGTGGGCAGGGGATGGCAAGGCAATAGAGTCGAGTCTTTACCCCAGACAGGCATGGCATCATATCATACGTGTAGAACATTAATCATGTCCACACCAAAGACATTTTCCCAAAGAATTTTCTGTTTAATGAGCTGTGATCTCTTTCTCCCCTTTCGCCAGATGGGCATTAAAAATTATGAAAGAGAACCAGAACAAGAGACGATGGTCTCTGAGAGCGTAGCAAATGCATTTAAAATGCAGCAGCAATAATAAAAATGATAATGGCATTATAATACAACATACACACACACACGCACATACACACATTTACAGAGTAAAGAACAAAACAGTAAGAGAGAACAGAAGCAAGAAGGCAGCAGAGCGCATTTTATGCCAGAAAGTATGCTACATTACTTGCAGCTCGTTAATTTTTATAGTTTTCGGCTTGAACTTAACATAAATTGTCCCACCCACACCTACAGATTCATTAATTGTGCCTTTTTGCTTATGGCCCCAGAGGGCCAAAAGAACCCAAGTCAATTCTATTGATTTCACCTAAATTAAAACACACCCATACATTCGCACACACTCGCACATACAACGCAGCACGCTGGGCGAAAACTTTGTCTCAAAAATATGTAGAAAACAAAAAAAAAAAAAATAAAGCAAAAAATAAAAACTTGTTTTTGAGCTTTGCTTGTGGTTGTCCCGCTGTTATTTTTATGAGACTTTTTGGCTTTGCCTTTGGCTTTAATGGCAGACCGCCGCTGTCAGTCCAACTGGTCAAAACATGTCTTTGCTTTTTGCTTTCATCTGCTTGCCGCACTACTCGCCCCTCCTTCGCTACATACCATTTTAGCTTACCCCTGCTCCAAAACAATCCCAGAACTTCTTGTCCTTCTACTACTTCTCCCTATTAAGTTATCAAGATTTGTAAAGTATATGAGCCGAGCAAGCGTCAGAAGTAGAGTAAAAGATGGGGGAAGGAAGGCGGGTGTAGAAAGAAGAGTGTGGTAGATGAAAGCATAAAATTGCTATCTGTCTCTTTTACACGTCCCTCAATTGTAGGGGAACGAGAGTTGAAAATGGGAGATATGGCCAAATAGCGTGTTGGCAAGCCACAAGGAATAAAAAATGTGCAAGAATAAAAAGAAAAAGAAAGAGTTGGATATTAGATGTGGTCATGACAAAATATAGCCAAGTTGCCTTCCAAACAACAATCTAGACTTAATTTAACCCAAGAATTGTTATTCCAATTGGTTTTTTTTTTTTTGTTTTGGAATTTAAAGCAAGAGCATCGATTTACAGTATTTTGCTTAAATAAATATGCAGCCACACTATTATTAGAAGCTGAAGCCTTGGCTTTATTGTTACTCGTAATTAGTAGTTGTATAAACTACGTAACCTAATTACTATTTCCTGTTTGGTTTTTTTTCTTCTTTGTTTTAAGTATTTTTCGCCTGGTTTCAAGTGCCCTTTCCCCTCCCCACGCTTGAGTGCCATATCAATTTGTCTAATTGCACCTGTGCGAGGGACAGGCAGGCAAATGCTAAACTCGGGCGTCAAATGTCACTGCATTAAATTTAAAGCATACTTTTCAGGGAGCGAGAAACACACTCACATAGACATACATACATTGTTGCTAACGCTGCTCTTCGACTCGAATCGTACTACTATTACCATAACATTTATGATTATTAACCTACAATGCAGGGCACTCTAAATGCAATTAAGATTACAATCTATATTGCAGCTGCCACTGTATTCAGTAAAAGAATGAGAAAAACAACATGCGAGGGAATGAGAGAGAGATGGAAAAAAAAAAAATATGAAAGAAGGCAAACCTGCCTGGCAACACTGGGCTGGACAAAAACCCCACGACAAACAATTAAAAACAATGCCTGCAATAAAATGCTGTTGCCAGATGCTTATCCCGAATGAAACCAACCAACACTGACGTCCCCATATTGCATAAGAAATAATTACTTTTTATATTACATGTACACACACACATATACACATAGAGTTACACTCCACCTCCTTTGCAGTTAACACTATTGATGGCGGTCACAACTGTACCTACCTACCTACCACACGAAAGTGTCGCCTTTGCGTGTCGCTTATCATTTCGCTTTTCACCAAAAATGAAGACACCAAACAAAAGCTGAGCAGAGAATGAGACAGAGATAGAAAAAGAGAAAGAGGCAGATGGATAGCAAGCCGGAAGCCACAAGGCAAAAGTAAAATACAAAAAAAAAAACACACACACACAAAAATCCGTCAGACAATTGCTAAGCTGATAAGATCAAGCCTAAAAAGAGTGTTTTTCTTTCTGTGTATGTCCAGCGAGGGGTAAGAGAGAGAGAGAGAGAAAGCAAAAGCGCGGGACAAAACTGTTGGGGGAAAAAATTGAGGTAAATCACAGCTAAGCCGCGGCAACTCTATTCAATAAGGCGTAATAAAATTGGTCATAAATTGAAAAAAGAGACAGCTTTATACTCTATAAGAAGTATTTGCGACCAAAAGAAGAATCGTGTCCATTAACATGATACAAAGCCATGGACAATAAGCGAAAGTAGAAAGTGAGAGAGAGATTAATGGGTAAATTGCTGCTTAGCATCAAATTTGACTATTAAAACTTTTAATATATTTATAGCTTAAACTGTTAAACAATCAAAAAGATACATCTTCATTTCAGAATTAGTGTAATATTAATCAACATTTTAAGCAGAAGAAGTTTTCTTTGCTAAGCCCGAAAGAAAATTGTTCTGTAATACCGAAGATGACCTTGAATAACCTTATTTATGTTAACACATATTAATGTATATAAATTTAAGCAATCGTTACACTAAACTAATATGCTTATACCCTGTAACCTAAAAATAGAAATAAGTTTTGTCTTGTCTTTGGTTATAATGAAAAGTAAAACTTTCAAAAGAAAGAACTTCGATTTGAGGCGGAGACGGGAACCCCAACTAATCAACTCTTATTATACAAACAATGTGTATATATTATAGCTGCCTAATATTTATATATATAGTTAACCTTTAAAATAGAATATATCAGATTCGTTGCTCTGTTTGAAGAGTATTACAATGTCGTTGAAATTTTTCTTTAAATTTTTCTTTGGCTCCATCACTCAGAAGGTAAACATCAAAAGAAGCTTCCGCTAGCGCCAATGTCAACGTTGACTTTTGGTATTTTATGCAAATGTTTTGTAAGAGTGTCACGGACTAAAATGGCAATTGAAACGCTAATGATGACATTTGGCAGGCCTAAACAGGCCAACAAAAACGAAATGAAAACAAAATAACAAACTAAAAGCATACACACACACACACACACAGTAAAAACATCTTTGTCTTTGTAGGCTTTTCCTGCGTTTCCTGTGCGTTTGTTATAGTACTCGCCCGCTCGAGCTGGGAAAACATAACAAATCGTTTTTGTGTGTAGGAGCGACGGCTAGCTAGTGAGAGAGTGGGTGGTTCGTTTGGGAGGGGGATGGTGAAGGCCCTTTGGCATTTTTACGAGGCATTCAGCCAATTGACAGGCTTCAGTCGCTCGTAAAAAAATCAAGAAAAATGATGCGCAGACAGAAGACAGAAGAAAACTACGCAGCTGCCCCCAAAAGTATGCAGACTTCAAGTTTAAAAAAAAAAGAAACCAAACAACAAAAAATAAATAAAAGAGAAAACATTTAAAGGCATTTAGCCAGGGCCTATATACAAAAAAAAAAAAAATTGCCTGATGTACATATATAAATGTATGTGTATACATATATATATATACTTATTATCGCTTATTTGAACTTGCTGATGATTTGGCAAGAAAATCGATTTTTTTCTTATGTCGAACGAAAGCTAAAGCTAAAAAAAAAGAGAAAAAAAGACACGAAAAACGAGGAGAAAAAAAGGTCAAAAACAATAAAAAGCCTAAATACACATACGAACCTTTGAACTGGCAGAAAAGAACGAAAGAAACGAACAGAGAGATATACATAGAAAGCGGTTTGAGGATGGGGTAAGCCTCCAATCAATGGCTCTGAGTCGCTTTTGGTACGTGTGAATTTAAGCTGATTAAAGAATTTAGCAAAAAAAAAAAAAATGAAGTGAGAAAAGAAGGAGAAAAATGCGAAGGAAAGAAAGGAAAGCAGAAATTGATGTCTACTCTGAATCTGAAGCTTTTGTGCCCTTTGTTATTTGCTGGCTTTTCTTTTCTTTGGCTCTTCTTATTTTTAATTTAGCCAACTTCTTGTTGCTGCTCCCCCCCCCCCATGCCATCTTGTCACACTTAACCTTCTCTACATATCAGCCATATATTTTTGTACATATATCGTATATATGAAAGATCTGTATACATGTGTAATAAAAAGAGCGAAACGCAGCCAATCATCATCATCATTGCCAAATTCAATTGAATTTGTCGCCTTAATCAAATTTATATGCTTTGGCCATAAAAAATTTTCTCTTTTCGCTAATAAGGCCAGGTAAAGTGTCGTCGACTGGTATGATGGGTGTCGCGATTGTCGGTCGCTAAGCAAAAAGCGTCTATATGCATGTGTGTATGTATTTAGTTGGGTGGGAAAAGGGGGAGGTGTTGGCATCGAGGGGTATAAGCAATACAATTCAAATGCGTAATCAGCCGAAAACGAAATGAGAAAAGTTTCGTCTTATTATTATTAGTTTTTCGTTTGCCTAGTCCAAAAAAAAAAAAAAACTTTTTTGTTTTCTTCTTGCTATTGCTGCTGCTACTACTGCTGCTGCTGCTATTGCTGCTTCTGCTGATTTTCATGCTCTTGTTGTTGTTATTGTTCCCATTCCTGCTGTTGTTGTTGTTGTTTTTCATAGTTCATTGGTTTTCAATTTGATTGCAGGGTGGTAAGCTAAAGCAGCAGAAGGCCTTGTCTATAATAATCAGTTCGCTTGGGCAGAAAATGATCTACGAAAAGTTTCTTAGCCATCAACCCAACAGTTTTCATCTCTATGCACTTACGCACACGCACACACATGCATGTGTGTGTGTTCTTAAATTTTCTTCTCAATTTTTCTCTCTCTCTCTCTCTCATTTTCGTTGTGTTCAACTTAATTTTCTTAGTAATTTATCATCGAGGTGGAGTTGATTTTTAATCTTTTGCAATCATTTCTCGCCGACAACAGCCGACTCGGTAGCAGAAACCTGAGGAAATGAATATTTATAAGTATGATGAATGAGGCAGGGCAGGCGAGGGCTGTGACAAGGGGGAGGATGCAGAAGAATGGAGGCGTTAAAAAGGGGACCAAAAAATGCGAGAAGAGGCAATCTGATTTACTGACGTGTGACAAGAACATTTTGCCCAGGATAAAGGTAAAAGGAAATTAATGCGTAGTTAGAAAGCATAAATCTGAAGGAAATACGGGTCGTATGAGTGATATTAATTTGACTTTAAGTTTGCACACACACACATACACACAAACAGAAAGAGAGCAAGAGAGTGAGAAAGATAGAGCGAAAAAGTAATACGTGTACGTAACGTAAGCGTACGTATGCAATTTACGTGACATCATTACGTGTTAGACAAGTACAAATTACGCGCGAGAGACAGAGCAAGATGGTGCAAGAGATGGCAAAGGTATGAGTGGGAGTAGAAGAAAAGTGTGTGGGGGTGGACAGAGAGTGAGCGGCAGACGACACAATGAGTTTGATAATGATGAAACATGGTAGAAATCTCTCTCTCTTTTGCTCTACCTCTACCACTTCTTGCTCTTTATGTCTATGTGTGAGGGTAAATATCAAGATAAATAACTGAGTATGTGTGTGTGTGTGTCTGTATGTGTGTGCAAATGAAATGAAAGTCATCAGACTCAGATATGGCACAGCAGATTGCAAATGCGACAAACGTTGCCAGGACACGAAAAGACAAAGGCAACAATTTTTGGGCTTTACGTTTTTGTTTCGGTCAAATGTATGTAGTTCTATGTATGCATGTGTGTGTGTGTCTCTGTGTGTTTTTGTGTACGTTGTTGAGTTAAAATTGATGAAGTTAGCCAAAAGAAGCGAGGTGAGCTTTGGTTAAGACACATTTGAGATGGCAAAAGTTTATAAAAAGCGATTTAGTCTAGCAAACAAAACAATTTCGCAGTAAAACTTTGTGTTGAAAATCATTTTTATTGAATTTCACTTGTTTTTCGGAGGTCTTTAAATAGTTGTTCACGCCAATTTTCAATGGCTTTGGTTAAGTACTTTTTTTGTTGCACAAACATTTTAGCAAAATTCCCATTCATTATCCTTGCTCCTTGCTTTCCCCTTCTTGCATGCATGCATAGGTGCAATCGCACCAAAGTATGCAACACATTTCGCAATCAACTTTAGGTTTTTGCTTGAGGCCACAAAAAGTTAGAGCATTGCATGAGTAAGAGAGTGTGGAAGAAAGGGAGAGGGAGGCAGGAGGTGGCAGTGGTTAAGCGGTAAGGGTAGGGGTAGGTAAAGAAAAGTCAGTGCACTCTAGAGCGCGCGCAATCTTTTAAGACATTTTGCAGCTGGCATTGCTTATCACAGCCAGAGCAGCGCCCAAAAATGTCCATTGCACAAATTGCTTGCGCACACACACACACACACACACACGAATATATACACACAAACACATACATAGTAAATGCGAGGACTCTAAGGCAGCCATTGCTCATAACACTCGGCGTCGACAACTCGACATCGTTGTCGTTGTCGGTGGCTGGCGGGCTGGTTGGTTGGTTGGTTGACTGGATGGTTGGCTGGCTGGATGGCTGCCTCACTGTGTGGCACACAAAAAACTTGACAAAGTTGATGTGTCAAATCAGCAGAAGGATGCCAGCAGGACCTTTTCTACCGAATGACCTTTAAACTTTGCCAAAGGACATGAAAGCACTAATCGTTACGTTGCTCCCTACATTCATTCCATCCATCTATCCATTCATTCATTCATTCATTCATTCTTACGTTCATTTGCCAGTTTTACTTCGATTTTGCCTCTTGCTTCCCCTTCATACATATCCACTACTGTACTCGTATACCCCTTGTATTCGTTTCCTCCTCTCTCTCTCATTCACTCTATCTCTCTCCCTCTATCGCACTGGCTACAATTTAAACTTTTCTAATCCGCTGGGGATTCAAACTTCAAGTTGCAGCCAAAGCTAAAGCAATGGACCAAGCTAAAGCTCTCCCCTCATTCTCCTTTCTTTTTCTCACACTCTTTTGCTCACTCTCTCTCTCTCTCTCTCTATCTCTTTCTGTTAAAAACTCCGGTTGGACCGTCGGACGGTTGGACGGGACCCATCAACGACGCAATCAAGTCGACATTTTTGTTTGTCGCTTTGTTTGTCTCTGAACAAATTTCCAAGAAATTAAAGCGCTAAACTTTTTTTGGGGGTCTCTGCTATCAGCAACTCACTTGGCAACTCAACGAGCCAGTTTCTCAAGACTTTTGACTTTGGCATCGGCATGCCGTATAAGAGTAGATTGCCGCCTAAGAAGAGGTCTACCAGTTAGGCCAGATATCCCAAGTCAAGCAGGCAAGTCAGGCAGCCAGCCAGCCAGCCAGTCAGGCAGCCAGCTAGCCAGCCTAGGCCAAAATGCAATTATATGAAGGACAAGTTTAATTGCTTGGTTAGGCTGAGGCCAAAAACAAGTCTTGATCCTGGCACAACCAGCTGGTTGCAACTTTTTAGCCGCTGACATTTGCATTTCCCTTTTGCCCTTCATCTATATGACCGCCACCCGTTTCTTCTCATTCATTTGGCTTCTTTTTGTTCATTTTTCCTTGGTTTTTGGTCAAAATGCTGGGTGGCGGAGGCAAACGTTTAATTTATTTAAAATCAAATCAGGCGTTCAAAATTTAGCAAAAGGAATTTTTATTATTGTGTTGACACAGAGCAACACAGCAGAGATAGGTACGCCCCCTTTTGGTTAAGTGGGCTGGCAGAATGAGAGTTTACGTTTTTAGTTCGAACTTTGAACTACATTTCTTTATACAAAAAAAAAATATAAATATATGCATATATCAGCCGATTTTCTGCCCTCTCGATCAGCCCACCCCTGCGTTATTTTTTTGCGCATAATAAGCCTGTCAATAAGTTTATCAAAAGCAACAACTACTCGAAAACCTGACCCAAAAATAAAGGCAACCAAAAAGGAACAAAAAACACCAAAGAGAGAGAGAGAGAAAGAGATATGGAGAAAAAAAAAGTTGAAGTGCTGTGTAAATTATGCAAATCTTTATCATTTTCCTTCTTTTTGGCTGTTTGCTGTTGTTGTTTTTCGTGCGTCGAAGGACCGTGGGGCCAGGCTGTCACAAACAAGCGTGAAACACAACAACTGACTGTGTGTGTGTGTATGGGCCAAGAGCGTTGCGAGTAAAAACAATATGGCGCCCTGGCCAGCGAGGCATTACTGATTTCGCCTGGCCTGTCCTGGCCTGCCATTGACAGTTCAACGTTGTTTTGCTATACGTTTACGTTTTCTTCTTTTTTTTCGCCCCCCGCCTTCCGCCTTTTTTCTTTTTCCTATTTCGGTTTTTTTTCTTCGTTGTTTTTTTTTTTTTTTGTTAAATGTCAAATTTTTGCAGACAGTTTTGACAGTTTATCGAAGCGAGCTCGTAATTTTTGCTGACGTGTGTTGTAGGTGTTGAAAATAGCAGAAAAGGCAAGGGGGCGGGGGGCAGCAGCAGCGAGTTCTTCGTTGTCGTCTCTTCTAATAGTTAGAGTGAGAAGGCAGAAGGGTATGGGAAGGGAAGTGAAGGGAAGGATGCCTCCATCAAATACTTACTATAGGTGTGAAAGAAAAGTTGTGTTTTTCTTCTTCTACCGGTTTTTTTCTTTCTTTCATTTTTTTTTTTTTTTTGGGAAAATTTCTGCTGAGTGCCTTGAAAACTTACATAAAAGACGGGTCAAGTTTTCTTTTTTTTTTTTTTCGGTCAGCAAAATGTAATTATTTGTTTGAGTCACCTATGGAGAGCTTTTGATTCGTTATGAACAAATTGATTTTGCCAGTCAAAGACGTATAGAAGAAATAAAGTGAAAAGCAAACTTTGAATTCGATTACTTACCGCTGCGACTTTCATTTTCAGCTGGCTTCAGCTGTAAAGTACGGTTCATCTACAAGAGAGAAAGAGAAGAAATTGAATTATTTTGATTAGTTATGATGAGAGTAGATTTTAGTGCTAACATGAATGAAAGTTTCGTTATAATGAAATGATGATTACAAACTACAATTTAAATCAAGATAAAAGCTAGTTAAGAATATGTTTATACAGAATGGGGGAAGGAGAGGAGTCCATTTAAACAAATTTCTTACTCCTTATCTAAAGTTCTAGTGTAAAAGTCGTCTCTCAATCACCATTACGATTGAACTCACTATTTAATTACATTTAGATGACAAATGCCATTATATGAGGTCAAGTAATATATTTTGAAGATACCATTCACGTTGTTGGGCGCCAATTCTAATTAAATCTGTAGCTTTTAAGTATTTGGGAGACTATTCAATGCCCTTCAGTAGACCAATTCTCCTTTAGAATCACATTTCCATTTGTACAATTCCATTAAATCATAGCGTGGTGAGGGCTTCCCACCTTTCACCCCTTGCCATCACTTTATCAGATTGCTATCCATAAAATCAATTCTCATGCTCTTGCTATCAAACTTTCTATTATGGTAGCACTCTTCATAAACACCTTCAAACATTTGACCAAGCGATGGGCACTTTTCAAGCATTTAAATGCCACTCAATATGCAAACCCATCCTGTGTTTTCCCCTCCTACCAACCTGCCTCTGCCCACCACTTGAGTTTCAGTGCTACTGCTGCTGCTGCTGCTGTTGCTGCTGAAGTTTCTGCACATTTGCGCTCATTGCCTTTTACCCACGACTGGGCAGCCACATCCTGTGCCGCTTCATGCATCATTAAAGCTTAAATCTCACCCAAGCGACCCATGTCGACTGGGCGGCCAACACTTAACGTTCCACCCACATTCACATCCACATCCACACTACCCATTGCCATATACTCATTCCCAATGCCATGTTGGGCAATGACTGGGCTACGTGTTGTGGTCACCTTTTGGTTTATGGCAAATGAGTAATATGCCAGCGGACGAAAAATGCCATTAAAAGACGTTCAAATGAAATGTATTAAAATAAAACTTAATTGAGGGCTTTATGCCAAATACCGAATACCGAACGGACTACCGCCGCCTGCCGAATGTGTATCTGTCCCAACTCTACACCTCTTTTGCTCTCTTTCCCAACCACCAAAAAAAAAAAAAAACGAAAAAAAAAAACAACAAAAAACCGCAAAAACCGAGCAAATCAATAACGTAGAGAGGAGAGCAGAAGCAACTTTGATGATGGCCTTTTATTTCCTGTTCGAGAAAAAAAAAAAAGTTATATATATATATCTATATAAAACGTAACGCAGGTGTAATTTATTTGCCACACAAAATGGGCGGTCTTGGGCAACGCCTTCCCCACATTGCCTCTCATGTACTATCGTGAACTGCCGTGTCCTGTTCTGGCCTGGCCTGGCCTGTCCTATTCTATCCCATCCAATCCTGTGCTGGCCTTAGATTGGCTCATCACCCAAGTTCTGGCCCTGTCATTAGCCCACAAGGCCTGCAAGTGAAGTCTCATCGTCGCTTGTCGCATGAATATTTTATAATCAGCCATTAGTTTGCGGCAATTGGAAATGATTGAAGCTTTTAACTGCAAAATTCAATTGCTTTATATGCTTGTGAGCCGAACTGAACCGAACCGAGCCATACCGGGACGAGCCCTCACCCCCACCCCCATCCCCACGTTGGCCGCCCTTTTTGGTATTATGAAATATTTAATATTAGAGCGGAGAGTTTTCTACATCGTTCACTTCAATTCGATGTTCTTGTTTTTAGTCCTTGTTACTGCTGCTCCTGTTGCTGTTGTTGTTCTGTTCTCTGTTCTCTTTTTTTTTTTTGTTTTTTGTTTTTTGTTTTTTGCTGTGTGTTGCTGGTGTGCGCCCATTAGTCAGGCGAGTAATTAAAATTTGGATGGAGCCGATGAACGGGCATGTTTGTAATTCAATTATGTTAATGATTGGACAACATTTACCGTATTTACATTAATGCATAATGAATGAGTAGAGTGGCATGGCAAAGAATCGTGTGTGGCAGCATGCGGAGAACGATAATGATGATGATGATGATGATGACGATGATGGTAATCGAGGAACGGGTGTGCCTGTGAAGTGGTATGAGGGTATGATGGATGCGGCCTAGCTAAATGCATGCTGCGTTTTATTTTGGCTGGCTGATTTTTTAATTGTAATGCCCGCGCACTAAAATAGAAGGGCAAAAGGCCCCCAATCCGTGTACGGGTACGGCAATTAAGTGCATTTCTCTGTCTGACCAAAGGCATGCCAAACATCTCCCCAAACGTCTCTTCCTCTGTTTTATAGAGCTCCCGCTCTCTCTCACTTTTTTTTTTCTTTTTTTTTTTTTTTGCGCAGACAACAACACACAAATGCGCTTTTGCTTTACTCAAAGCTCAGCTGGATAAATTAAGTGGTCGATGAACTGAAGCCTTGTTGATTTTGTATACAGGCGAATGTCGACATCAACGCCAGTGTTGTTGACACTGATGGGCTATAGCTAAATGGGAGGAGGATATGCGCTGAAGCTGAAGCCGGTGGCACTACCACTGGCACGGGAGATGAGAAAGAGAATGAGTTTGAGGCTGAGTCTGGGTCTGGGTCTGGGAGATGAGGAGTAGGGGTAGGTGACGCCGCAAAATTTAAACCAATGTTTAACCGAAAAATGTTCATTTAGTCGCACGTTCTTCATGGGGCAAAGGATGAATGATTGATGTGGCGTTGTGGGTAATAAATTGGAAAATGTTTTTCGGCTCAAGTAATGCACACATACAAACACACACATATCGAAACACACAGATATACGCAGGAACAAGAGCAACAGCAGCAGCAGGAGCAGCAGCTTCCTCAAAAGGAAGCTAAGCAGAAGCAGCAGTTGCATTGTTGTCTGCCTGCATGCCTGAGTTTTTCTTTTTGAAGCTTTATCAGCGTTGGCAGCCCGCAGCTGCCACTGGGTTGCAAGCACGCAAAAGAAAAAAACAACAACATCAACAACAACAACAACAACAGCACAAACAACAAGAGCAACAGCATCACAGAAATCAGTGCCTGATGCAACCATATTGAACAGGCATCCAGTTGAGATGAAGTACAGAAGGCAGTCCCCCAGGCTCCCCATCAGCCCAGTCACTTACAATGATTGGCTTTGGCCAACTCTTGTGTGCGCTGCCTGATATGAAGCCCGCTCTTTGATTGCAATTGCCTTGACCTCCCTACTGCTCCTGCTCCTGCTGTTGCCGCTACTACTGCTGTTCCTGTTGGCTGTTTGGTTAATGAACTTCCCGTAATTTATGAAGAACCTACTTCATGTGAGGGATTGTTATTTGCAAAAGTAATATACAGCCATCCGCAAAGTATGCAATACCAATTGCGATAAGTATAGTCGGTTTAATTAAAAACGAAACGAAATTTTGTATACATAACATACATATATGAACCGTAAAATCTAACTAAGCTATTTAACCTTAATCTCATTTAGTTTACATTAAGCTTAGTTTATCTAAGATCATTTCTCGATAGGCGAATACTAAACGTTTAATAATTTAGTGATCTTGTATGGTTTTCAATTAAAAGTTATTGCCATACATATAGCATATTGGAAAATCTTAATTTGAACTTTAATGAAAGAAAGCTTTTGAAAGAGCCATTCTCATTGGAGAAAGCCATAGTACTGACTTTCAGCTATACAAATTGCCGCAATGGGCGGAGCCAGCCAGCGTGTGCTTATTCTTTTGCCCAGGCAATATGGGTGGGCATCTATCATTGGCTCTATTTTGTGTGTGCTGAAAAGCAACCGCATGATTTCCAAAAACTTTTGGCGCAAGTTTTGTATGTGCCACATACACTTTAGCTTCTATCTTTCATCAACTTTTGTGGCATTTCTAAGGCATCAACGCCGACACACAGACACAACACTGTAGTGAAGGAGGCTTTCTCCCCCCCTGACTCACTTACTCGCTCTTGCTCTCTCTCTCTCTCTTTCTCTGACTCTCTGTGCACAAAAGCCTCGCTAATTATTGCCCCAAAAAGGTTTCCCTGCGTGCTCTTCCTCTTTATTGCTGCTGTTGCGCCTCCTTTAGCTACTTCACTACCTAACTCCCCCCTCTCGTACTCTACTCTACTTGCCCCTTTGTATTTCTTCTCTCTGCAGTTCTCTACAGGCTGCTGCGTAATTAGCGCACATAATTTGAAATTTAAATGTTGCCAAAAGCCGAAGCCTTTGAGAGTCAAAATGTTAATTAAATCTTTTTTGGGTGCAAAAGTGAAAGAAGGCAAAAAAAAAAAAAAGAATACAACAAAAAATGGGCAGCAAAAAGAGATGGTGAAGGATGGTTAAACTCTTGGCGATTTCTACAGTTCATAATGTTCCTGCTGCCTCTACACAATTAGCCTTAACAATTGCTCATGACAAAGTGCTCATACACAGATATATATCTGTATGTATATACATAAATAGTGGGAGAAGTTGGTGAATATGGTGTTGGCGGGTTAAAGATGTAGAGAAAGAGAGAAAGATATTGCAGCGACAGTTCGACTGGTCGACAGGCGCCAGTGGCAACGTTAAACCGCAAATTTTAGCGCCCCAACAAGTCGTGCATGACGTCGAAGTCGACGTCAAATGGCGGCGGCGCCTACGCATATGCAATGCGACCAAAAGTGCCAACTCGACCAAAGTGCTTTTGGGTGCATGGACCCATAAACTGCGTTAGTTTATGATGCCTGAGCGCTAAGTGAGCAAAGCGAAACAGAGACAGAGATCCAGTCAAGCCGTAAGTGCCAGCCTGACCTACCTCCCACCGATACACACTAGCACTAGCATTCGCATTCGCACCCACACTCGCACCCGCACCCAACTGCCAGGCTGTCTTCACCCCTCAAAACGCCAATCTCCCCATGCAATTAGAATGTGGAGCCAGAGTCGAAGCTCGGAGTACTTCCCCCCTCTTTCTCTCACTATCTCGCTCTGTCTCTCTTTCCCTCCATTCTGTTTCTGTCTCTGTCACTCTGGTCAATGCTGGGCTAGAGCCTGGACGGGCTTTTGTTGTTTTTATGCAGCTCGAACTACATAAAATGGAACAACGAAAATGCAATTAAAACTACGTTTTATGGCTTTGTTATGGCAGCCGCGTCGTCGTTCGAAAGCAATTTTTATTATGCTTTCTCCGCTCTCTACACTATATAGGATGAACGGACGGATAGACGAACGGACGGACGGACGGACGGACGTATGGATAACGGTACTGCGACGACTGGCACTGGCGCTGGCACTGCCTCCGCGGACTGCGACAACGATGATGATGATGATAGTTTGGAAAATGGTTTCGAATTGAGTTGCTGTGACCCCTTTTGCCACCCCCACACACACACACACATGCAACTTGTGTTGATAGAAAAGTAATATTTTATGGATGGAAGAGAAAGAGAGTTTGCTTATTGAAAACGCACTCTGTTAGCTTTCTACTTTCTTTTACTTCTTATTGCTTGTATATATAATGTATAAATATATATGTATATATATATAATATACACATGCATATATACATATATTTCTGTTAGTTTTTGTTATCAAAAATCATAAAAGTTTTATGCAAAAGTTTTGTTCCGTATATTGCAGCTGCTGCTTCAAATGGAGATACAGATGCTCTACCTCTTCGAGCAAGTGAACGTTTGAAAATTTGTCACTGGCAAGCCCCTAAAAGTAGACAATGTTGCCCCAAGCGCGCTTGTCATGTGCGACAGGGACAAGGACTAAGAGAGAAGGAGAGAAAGAGAGAGAGAGAACAAGCTAAAGTAGAGTAGAGGTAAAAAGCAAAACAAACTAACGAGCTATAGCAAGCAAAACAAAAGCATGTAGCATACTCTTAGGGTGATGGGTTGTGGGTGACGGGGTGGGGGTGGTATCTGATAGGAGCAAAGGCGATTGGCTAGAGATGAGGAGTTTGGTACTGTTGGCGGTAGTAGTAACAACAACCTGCCATAACTGCAGCTTAATCAAAAGTTTTCCACTGAGCCAGCTTGAGGGCAGCAACCACAACTTGCCACTATATCATACCACTCAGCCACATATATCCATATATCTATACAACCTCAGAGCACATCCATATCCTTTTTTTGATACTAATCAGTGCGCTGCTATTTCTTCTTCATCTTTCTCATGCTCTCAATATAGATGAAGCATGCTTTTTATGTTTGTCTGGCCAAGCGGGCATGTTCAATGGAATATATCGTATAGGTATGTGAACATATAGATATATATGTATGTATGTATGTATGTATGTATGTATGTATGTGTGTATACAATATATAACTGTTTATTCTTTTCTTTTTATGTATCTTTGATATATGAAATATGGCAGCTGTATATAATGGTTGGTCTATACTCTGTTGTGGCTATTCTCTATAATAGTAAGAGAAGATTTCTTTTCTCCCCCTTTCCTCTCCTTCCCTCTTTCTTACTCTTTCATTCTCCATGTATAGCTCTTGTGTCTATACTTTTCGCTGTTATGTTTTGTTGTGGGCGTGCAGTTTGCAATTAGCAAGTGGCAATTAAAGTTTGGTCTTGAACCTCAGACAAAAGAAGGCAGGTTTATTGGTCCATATATTATGGGGTCCAGACAATACAATGTTGGTGGCGATAGGCAAGTGGCAAGGTCTAAGCAAACAAATGGGGCGTGGATGTAATAAAAGTAGTACAAAATGTTTTTACCAACTTCTTTAATAGTTAATCTTTTCTGTTTTTGCAATACTTGCAACTTATTTGTTTCTTCAATCTAAAAGTTAGCCGATATATTTCATTAACTTATTTCTTTTGTTTCTCTCACATCTTTGTTTTGTTGCTTTCAATTAGAATCAAATTAGTTATTTTCTCTAGGGTCAAACCTTTTAATTTTCAATGCCTAAGCCAAGCAATGACTTATTTCTCGAAATGACAAATCATTCTAAAAAAAAAAAAACAAAAAAAAACTGAAAAAAAGATATAATTATGACAAGCTGGATAATTTCTCTTTCCATTTTTTCAAATGTTACTTTTACCTTCCCCGGAAAATATTTTGCCACTGTTGCTGCCGGTTATTCGTCAGCAAGAAAATATGCAAATAAATTACTAATAACCTCAGAATGTAACCCTTACACGGAAAAAACAACAATAAGAAGAGGAACAACAACAGCAACGTTATGAAGAGGAGCAACAACAACAATAACAGCGGGGCAACAAAAACAACTAGCGGCGAGGTATTTTCTGATTCATAATTCAAATTTTACGCCGCAATAAACAAAAATGCCTAAAATTATGCAACATGCCGCCCATGAACATTCGCTGAGTAAGTCATAAATTATGTAAATTTAATTTTACGCCCCAACCCTAAAAGAAAAGAAAAAAAAAGCAACAACAACAACAACAACAAAAACCTTCGTGCATATACATACATACTATATACTTGAAATTCTATATATCTATAAATGTAGATATATGTATATGAATAGGTATATATGCATATACAATACATGTGTATGGGCGTGGCCCAGTTAACTCAACCACAAAATTGTAAAACGCGAAAGCAGGAAGAAAACCAGAAACGACAACGAGAAAAAAAGAGAACAAAATTATACATTGTTATTATGTAAATAATTAATGGCATGTAATTATCTAAATTTTAGACAATTAGAAAAAATTAACACACACACACACTCGGAGACACACATAGAGCGCACGTATCCTGACAATGAGCCACCTCAACAATAACACGAGAAAATATAAAGGAAACCAGAAGATATTTATGACATTTTTATTATTATATAACAACGAAAGGAAAGCCAAAGAGAGTCAATTAGTTTCAATAAGGACAAAGTTTGTATAATCTTTTGATCAGTTGATCATTTAAAAACGAAAATATTTCAATAATTTTATTTAAAAAGAAATGATTGATTACAAATTAAAACCATTTTCGACATCTTTATGGATTGATTTATACTATAAAAACCTCATACCAACAAACAATTAAAGGAAACTCTTATTTACATGAGAGATTAAAATGGTTAAAAAATCTTTTAAAATTATTATATCAACGACTAATGTTATCTTAGTTTTATATTTAAATGTATCCAAACTTCAAGACAAAGTTTATATACCCGTTTTACTAAAAGATCAGCAAAACAAATATTATGGAATAACCGAAACCCGTGTCCTTTTTTTTTTTTGGTGTTTCCGTTACACATTTAACGCCATTTTAACGCATGCTAATGACCAAAATAATACAAGAAAAAACGACAACCAAAAAATACACGAAGAAACAAGGAAAATGAAATAAAGAACTAGGTGTAGCCTTTTGAAAGGTTTGCCATTAATTAGGAAAAAGTTTTTCCTCTCTCTCTCTCTCCCTCACTCTCTCCCTCTCTCTCTCCCTCTCTATTTCTTTTCAAGGAATGCCAGACAAAACATTAGTTTTGGTTATTTATTACCTAAACGAAAGAAGCAAAAGCTAATCAATAGTTTTGTTGCCAACAACCTATGGAAAATAGGTAATTAACCATGGGCAAGACCGCAGCACGATAACTCCAACTCTAACTCTAATTCTGACATTGAGTGCGAAGTATATGTGCGTGTGTATGTGTGTGTGTGTGTGTGTGTCAAAGGGGAGCGGCGTTGGGGAACTGTTTGTTGGGTTAGGATCAAGTAGATGAGAAAATGGGAAAAATATTATTGATTTCGTTTCGGGTATTAAGTGTCTGTCCATGTGCGTCTATGAGTTAATGCGATGTGTGTAGATGTGTGTCTGTGTGTGTGTGTGTATATGTGAGTGGCTTTAAACTAAACCATTTTGATTGTGTTTAAAGTAAAAGAAACCTATGTCAAAAGGGTGTGTTAAAAATAAAGCTGAAAGTCTATTATGAATTTCTAACCTTTATTCTTTTATGGTCAACGTGAAAATATACAAAATTATGTAATATAAAAAAGAAAGGAAATGGAATTTTATATATGTATACAAAATTTATTGTAACTTATCAAATGAATTCTACCTTATAACTAGAGAATCTATATAATTCGAAGAAATGTTTCTCTGTTTATAGCTTTTTCTTTTATTTACGTCTCTTTCAATTACAAGACAGATCAAATAATCTACTATAACTTATCAAATATGTTTAAGACTAGGTTATATTTAGGTTTATTTTATTTTGTTTTATTTTTCGTGGTTCCTTTTTGTTCTTTTTGTTTTTGGCAGGGCGATGACCCATTTGATTGCTTCTGCTTTGCTTGCCTAGTCAGTGAGAAATGCAAGAGGCCCTCCTACGCCGCCTTCTCAAACAACATCAACAACCCAAAAAAAGAACCACTCAAAAGCTTATGTAACATATAAAAATGTTTGTAGCATAAATTACATAGAAGAGAGAAAAGAAAAAAGTAAAAGGTAATAGGAGGAGAAGGAGGGGAATAGATGAGATGAGAAGAAATAGAAGGAAGCTGAGCCTGAACTCTCAACGCACTCAACTGTGAAAATGTCTGTTAAGGGCAACAAACACGCACACACTCAAAGTTGGTGAGTATGTTGCTGTGCGTGTTTGTGTGGGTGTATGGGTGTATGAGTATGTGTATATATGGGCTACTACTACCTATAGCCTGTCAACAGGATGACAGTTTATATAAAGTATATAGCTCAGGATCTGGCCAACTGTCAATTGAGTTGGCATGTTGGCAGGCCTCTTGACTTTAACCCCCATACCAAACTCAAACTCAAACCCAAACCGAATCCTAACCAACTTCCCGACCACATCTAATATGGAATTTCTCATAAGCATGATAAGCATAAATATATATACATATGTATATACACACACATTTAATATGTATGTATATAAATAGGGAAAAAGAGGAAAATTTGATTGAAATATGTGCCTAGTCAGAGAAAATGAGAAAGAGGAAGTGGGATTTGTATGGTTTACGATTTTTCTAATGCCTGGCACGTATTTTAATTGATTCGTGCCACTGTAGAAGGCAACAACAGTAGCATCATCAGCTCATTACATTTGAAGGTTACAACAAAATGGAAGCAACTTTTTGGCCAGCAAAAAAAGAAGAGGGAAAAAAGAAAACCGAAATAAAATCAGAGAATGGCAAATGCAAACCAAAATGAATACAAATATAAACAGAGAGCCCAAAAACAAACCAACACAAGGCACACAGAAGCGATACAGTTTTCGGTATATTTGCTCATTGGACATTGCATGGGTTTGATGTCTGATGCCTGATTCCCGATGCCTGATGCTTGATGCCTGATGATGCTGCTCCATTTATTATTAACTTGAAATGATTTCGGCCAAGTCCGCCATGAGGTGACGACGCGACGATTGAATGCACGACTGCATCAATGGCAAGTCCTACACGTACAGATACAGATACAGATACAACATACAATACACATACACACATACTACATGCATACAGATATGTATGTACATATGTGCAACTGTATCCTCTATATCTATAGATGTAGCTGTAGCAAAAGCTGTATCTGTAGCTGTGTACACGTGTGAGTTCAATTGGAAAATCGTGTGCGGCATACGGCAATGTGTTTTCTTTTTTTTTCCCCCCTCACCACTCTCCCCTCTCTTCCTCTGACTCTCAGTGCTGGTAAACAGCAATCGGCGTGTGTATGTGTGTTTGTTTCTACCTCTCACTCTTTAGCTCTGCCCTGTGTATACTTTAAAATGTATCCGAAAGATACTTGATATACTTGTTGTTGTATCTGTCTAAAGGTTGTTTATATGCAGTTGCAAATGATGAAATGATGAGGAATCATATACAATAATACGTATATTAAATAAAACGTTTAAAAAATATATATAAAAAAAGGTAAATACGAACGTAATGTAATCAACTGTTTCGGCAAGCCACAAAGAGATTTTTTTCAGATTTAAATAAATCTGTTGCCTACTTTTTTGACGCTTGGGGAAAGCCGCATTGCATTTGGAAGAGAGCGAGGAAAAAGAAGTACTCTTAACAATACTTTAAGATGTCAATTTCAAGTCTTTGGGGCACTTTAAATTCAATTTCAACAAGGTGACAGAGAGAGAGAAAGATGGAAATTTGTGTGCTGAGCATACAGAGAAGACAACAAAAATAAACCGCTTAACATGGCTTTGAGCAGTGCAAATAGCACAAACGCATCTAACGCATGCAAATGACAACAGGACACGCCCACACACACACACACACACATATATAGCTAGTGTGTGTATAAGTGAAGTATATCTTTGTAATCTCAAATGCTCAAGGCGTGCAAATATTCAATTTTAAATATGCAAAAAAACAGCAAAAAAAAAAACACGAAATATATATATCTATATATATATATTCGGAGGAGAGAGGGAGAGAGCTACACATATAGAGAGAGAAAAATGAAAAACAGAGACAAACACCAGCTGCCCGTCTTTCTCTATGTCTCTTCATCTCGCCCTCGCTCAATGCCGCTACCCGCCTTCCCTGCACCCACACACTGACTCAACTAAATGTCATAAACACAATGTCATGACAACTTTTGAAATTTGAATTTCAAAGCAAAAATGTTTTCTCTCTCTTTCTTACTCTTCTGCTTCCCTTGTGTGTCTATCTCTTTTACTCTCAGTGTTTTTGTGATTTTATTCATTTGCTCAGTCATTCATTGCCATTTTGTTTTATATATATATAAATATATATCTATATATTTGCGCATATATGAAAAGCAAAAATTCCAAGCACACACACACATACAGAGAAAAACACACACATCTTTGATCTGGAAACTGTCAATAAGTAAGAAAAGCGACCCGAAAATTGTATTAATTTAGATTTCATTTAGTTGCCATTTCTTTACTTTCTTTCTTTTATCCCCCCTTTTCTCTTTCTTTTCTCTATCATCATCACTTTGTCTGCCTCTGTTTTGGGTCAATGTTCTTGCCATTTTGGGCAAATTTTATGATCAAAAGGGCTACAATTTTATGGTTGTCTGTCTCTGTTTTACTCTGTATCTGTGTGTGTGTGTGGGTGCGTTTGTTTTGTCTGTGTATGTGTGTACGTAGAAGATTTGCCTAAAACTTAAAGATGCTCATAAAATCTAGTTTAAGTTCAACTTATCTACGCCTATTAAATGTTTTCATTATCACAGGGTTGATTTCCCAACAAACTTTTGCTCTATATTCTCTTATTGGAGTGAATTTTTGGAGAGAGGTTGGGGGGGGTGGGAGGGTGAGTTTTCCTCACGGGGTTGATATTTAATTCTATTCATTCTTTTTTTTTTTTTTTTGTTCTGCTCTCCTCTCGTTTTCCTTTTCTTTGCCTTGTTATTATTTTAATAAGCAATTTGTTGTTGTTGTTACTTCTCGAAAAAAATAGAAAATAGAAGAAATGCTGACACGTGTCACGTGTGACAAAAGTAAACAAAAGTCGTGTTATTTCTAATTTCACTTTTGGTAGGTGGCATGAGGTATGAGGTAAGCAAGGGAAGGAGAAAATGGTTTTTATGTATATATAATTGTTTAGCGCCTCAAAGTATACAACGTAAATAAAGGCTATGGGAAAATCCAGATGATGTTGCCGGCAGTCAGGCAATTTTGATTCATATCAAAGGAAAGATAGCTTATCAAGATTATTTTATATATAAGTATTATTTGAGGTGAGCTAGCAGCAGACAGTCTGTACAATAAATCTATACACATATGGGTGTTTTTTTTTTTTTATAAGAGTTGGAAATTTAATATATATAATGGTGTGTGGCTATTAAATACTTATCGAGAGATATCTTTGAAGCCTAGGAACTTGAAATGAAATGAAAATGAAATTTCAAATATTAACTTTCACTTGGAATAGTACCCAAAAGTATTCTTACTCTTCGTATTCTTACTTGAAATAGCTTGAATGGAATGACATTAAATTTATTTGTTTAAAGAAGCAAAAAAAAGAACCCTTTCGGTTACATTTTAGTTATAATGGTTAATTGCTGATGAAGCCTAATGAACAGTCAATTTAACTTAAATATTCGTGCTCATATCTCAACTTGAACTTTGGTAAAGAGTCTCTTACTAAGATACTCCTGATACCCACTTGAGCTCTTGGAAACAAAACGAAAAAGAAGAAAAGTTTATTAAATACAAATTTATACCCCACACACACACACACACACATGTGACCTCAACCTTTGCTCGGCAAACAAAACAGAAGAGAAATCAAGTTTCGCTTCGGCTAATGAAAAGCTCACAAAACCGGGCCAAAAAAGGGTTGGTGCTGCTCCTGCTGCTGCTGCTGCTGCTGATGTAGCTGATGTTGCTGTTGTGTTATTATTTTTATTTTGCAAACATTTCGTCACATTCAGCACAGAGCTTGCTGTGGGAGGAGTTTTAATTTAAGCACACTTAACACCTCATAAAAAAAGAGAGAGACTGACTGACTGACTGACTGACTGAATGAATGACTGACAGGCAGAAATACTTTTCTTATTCATCTCCCTTCTCCCCCTTCACAATGTTTGATATATAAAATATATATGTATATAAATTAATGTATTTTAATGTTTTATTTAAATTAATTTAATTCATTTCAAAAATTATGAAACATCAATTCAAATTTTTAAGTGCAAGCACATTGGCTTGTATCAATATCCAAATCCAAAAGTAAAGTGAGCAATCGAAAAGTACAGCTGCCAGCTTAGACCCAAGGTATGCCAACCCAAAAGTAACTGTAATCGTTGCACTTCTTTGCCTACACCGTTTAGTTCGAAAACACCCTGGGATTTCTCAAACTTGTTGGGTGACAACAGGTTGCAGTTGTATCTTGGGCGCAGGCAGCTTTTGAAAGGCCTAGGGTAACTCCTCCGTCCTTAAGATAGGGACGTCCTCGGACCTTTCCAGCGAAATAGCTCGTATCGCTAATATTGCGATTAAAGTTAGATATACGAAATAGGAGACCTTCCAGCACTTTATACTTTTCATTGCGATTGATTCGATTCAGCACACCCTTATCAACTTCTGTTTATGATGATTAAAGCAATTCCATCGTTTCTTAATTCTAAAAATTAAAGCTACAAAAGATTTACTGGATAATATTTAACAATGTTCGTTGAAAATAAGAATATTTTGTTGTAAATGACAATAACTAGGTCAGAGAAGCACTCATTTTCTAGATGCAATTACGCTTCATTGCGTTTTTTAATTATATTTCGTTATGAACTTAGAATAGAACACATAATCGGTTTCTTCTTTTTTTTTTATATATGATTTCAAAATGAACGCAGAAGCTAAGGGTCGAGTTGAAGTTATCTAATATTGTCCTTATGGACCCTCCTCCCTCTTATAAGTACTGTTGTTCCTAAATCCTGCTCTACTGTTTGTTCTAAATAAAGTGGGGTCAACTTATTCCCTAACCTTCTATTTGTTTTTACCAAAACTTGTTCTCCTGTTTCAAATGCTCTATCCTGCCTGTCTCTGTTATTATTTGCGATAAGTTTTTCCTGTGCCCTCTGAATTTTTTCCTTAACGTGGCTGCAATTTCTATGTTCATGGAAAACATTAATCGGGCGTTCGCCAGTTGTAGAGTGTATAGATTTGTTGTACTCAATAGTAGCCAATAACACTAGTTCGACTGTATCATCTATACCTGATCAAGCTTAAGACATCTGGAAATTTCCGTAAGAGTGCTGTGAAAACGCTCCACCTGGCCATTTGAGGTACTATGCATCGGCGGAGCATTGACCATCTCGATATTCAAATTTTGTAGTGAATTTTTCACACTATACGAGTTAAATGACCTCTCATTATCGCAGAATACTGTTTTTGTATCAGAGAATATATTAAGTAATTGCAAGATTTGGGGTTTTACGTCAGAAATTCCTCGAGACCTTAATACCTGCACTACTGCAAACTTTGAAAATTTATCAACACATGTTAGGAAATGATTTGAATCGGTTGAATAAATATCTATATGGAGTATTTCACCAGAATAAGTTGGAATCGGCGTTTTAGCAATAACGTGTTTTTTCGGATGACGGTCATATTTTGACTGAGCGCAAATTCTGCAGTTTGACACTATCTCCTTGGCTTTTTTTTTCCATTTTTGGAAAAAAATATTCTTCAAGTACGTGCTTCACAACTTCCTGTGCACTTCGATGTGCCCTATTATGCTCTGCCGCGATTATTTCTTTCTGATCATTTATGTCTGGAATATCCGAAACGAACGATCGAGTATGCCAAAATTTAACAGACGGAAAAACTTCTCTTAACCAATGCTGTATTTGGGCTAGAGTGGAAAGATCACAAAATATGGCATTGACCACCGATGGATTTACTGAATCATGAACTAATTTTTTCAAATCTTCGTCATTGCTATAGGTCACCATGTGTCTCATTTTTTTCCCGAATATTACAAAACAACGCCTACCGGAATTGTACCCTGATCAATAAGAATTTGGTTACGAAAACAATTTACTGGCCTGGAGTTTGATTCGATGAATATGTAAGAGATTCTTCACTGTGTATAGGTCTGTACTAAACGATTCGATTTCCTGAGCATTTATTTGCTGGCGTGTCAAAGCATCGGCTACTACATTCTCCTTGCCAGGTTTATAAATCAGTTTAGCATTGCATTCATCAATGAAAGCCCTCCACCTTTTTATTTTCGCGTTTGGATTTTTATTTGACACTGAATACGTAAGGGGTTGATGATCCGTAAATACATTTAAACTCTTTACACCATACAAATAATTTCGTAGGGTTTCAAGTGCCCATTTAATGGCTAAAAGTTCTCGCTCATTTGTAGCAAAATTTTCCTCATTACCAGTTAATGTTCGGGATATATAGTAATTGGTCTGCGGTTTTGTGACAAAACTGCCCCAATGGCATGAGCAGACGCATCCGTAGTCAAATCAAAAGGTTTACTAAAATCGGGGTAATTTAAGATTACGTCCTTTGACATTAGAATTTCCTTCAACGATTCAAAGGCTTGTTTTTGTTCGCCTGTAAATATATTTCAATTTTCTTTGATTGTGCAGCTGAAACTTGACCATTTTCTCCTCTAAGGATCGCAGTAAGGGGCTTTGCAATCTGCATAATCCTAATAAAACACGTAGATCGTAAACCTAAAAAAGATCTTAGGCCTTTTAAATTGCTCGGCTGTGGGAAGTTTCGAATAGCCTCTAGCTTCGATGGAGATGTTTTTATGCCCTTATCAGAAACTACAAATCCCAAATATTCTGTCTCCTGCTTAAAGAATTTTGATTTTTCTAACGATACTCTCATATTTGCTTCATATAAACTTCAAAATTGAATAAATCCTTGGTGTGTTGGGTTTCTGATTTTGAAAAAACAATTATGTATCGACATAAACAAAACAGATTTGCCGATGTGGGCTCTCAGAACGTCATCTATGCTCGTTGGAAAATGCTTGGTGCATTTTTTAAACCGAATGGCAGACGACAAAACTCAAACTTTGCATTTTTTATGGAAAAGGCTGTTTTACATCTGTCGCGTTCAGCGAGCTTAATCTGGTGAAAGCCTGATTTCAAATCCAGAGTTGTGAAGAATTTGCATCCCCCTAGATTTGACAGTATTCCAGTGATATCAGGAATCGGATATCTATCACCAGTAGTTTTTTCGTTTAACTTACGAAAATCGACAACTAACCTATGTCTTGGCTGACCAAATTCGTCCTTGCCTTTTTTACTAACTACCCAGATGGGATTATTATAAGGTGACTTTGATGGTCTTATTATACCATTCGCTAACAAGTCCTTTATCTCTTGACTTACAAAATCCGCTACGCCCTGTGGGTACTGATAAAAACGAGAGTAAATGGTTCCTCATTTTGCGTTGTAATAGTTGCTACTACATTAGTATTGTAAGGTAACGCTTTGTTTGGATCGGCAAAGGTCTGATAGTTTGATTCCAACATTGTATGAAAATTATTTTTCTCATTTTCTGGTATATCGTCAATATCAATTGTGATGTGATTGAATCAATAAATTCGTCGAAAAAAATTTTTTCTTTTCCATTTTTATGTTTAATTATAGATGACTAGGTAATGACAGACTAACTTCTAGAGATAATCCAAATTCCACGTAGCCGCCAAGGCCGGGTAAAATAAAAAAATCTGTGATTTTAAAATATTTAATTCACACTTTTGATCAATTCTGCTATTTCCGTGAATCGTTTTTACATTAAAAGGATGGGCCACTACTCCTACGCCTTGTAACTTATCTATTGGTTTTAAATAATTTTTTGAAGATCCCGTATCGATTAAGAATTTTAATTTACGTCCCGATACTGCCCTTGGGATCCAGGGGAGCATGGACTTAGATCTAAAAAAGAAAGTTCCAATTCCTTAGGTAGTATCAGCTGGTCATTGTAATGTTCTTCGGATATTCCTGAAACGGTAAATTATTATATTAATTCTTTGAGACTTTCTAAGATTTGAAGGGACCAGATTGGGCCGTTTTAAAGTTTGGTTTTCGATTGAGTTGCGTTTCGATTATTGTCTTGCTGGGCCCTGTTATTGTCGCTAACGTTTTGATTCCAACTTTGTCTATTCTGAATTAAGTTTCGGTTTGGATTTGGATTCCAATTCGTTCTATTCTGCATTGAATTATAGCGAAACTTGGAGGATCCGGGTCCACATCCATTGGTTCAACTCTCTGATCAAAATAGTCTCTATTTCGGTTTTTACCAATATCATTGCGCTTTTTGCCCCCATTATATTATTGCTTTCTTTCCGTGGCTCATTTCGTTGAGCGAAACTGGATGCAAATACGTACCGTTGATGATTGCACACTTCTAGTAAAGTAAAGCTGTGCTAAATCGTTTGGCCTTGAAGAAAAGAGTATACACAAAGGGGCTTTTTAAGCCAGAAATGAATTCCGTAACCATCTTTGTATTAGAATTCAAAGCAGCGGTTATTTCGCTGCTGTTCCCATATGTCATATTACTTTGTTTGCTATAAGAGTCAACTTTTTCTCTACCTCGTCATAAAATCTGGTATAGACAAATCGCCCTGACGCAATGTGGAAAGCTCTTGCTCTATAAGGTAAATAGGTCTTTATCGGATAAGTAATCCAGTCGAGTATGTTAAAATTTAAACAGTTTGAACGAGAGAGGAGCATCCGCGTCCATTATTCCAATTACAAACTGGTAATTTTATCCCTAGAGCCTACTCAGCTTATACAGTGTGAGCGGCTGCCAAGAAAATTCTGGCTTGTTGTCGAATTTGGTAACGATTTTACTGCATCGAGGCTTTCACTGCCAAAGGAACCTAAAATAGTTATTTCTTCGAACTTTTTACTAGTTACAGACGGTCTTGTCAAGAATCCGAGCTGCTCTGATAATTCATTAATTTTCCTTTCTAGAGCGTTTTTCTGATCGTCGATAATTGCCTTTGACCTGCTATTGCCTCTTCGAGAGCAAGTCGAATAAACCCGTCTACCTGTTCAGCGTTCATTTTGATAATATCAAAGTCTTCTCAAAATTATGAAGTATAAGGAAATCGCCAAGTTGTGGCTTACCAAAATATTGATCTACAGTAAAATTTTGGCAATATAATTTTGGTAAAATTTTTTCTCTTGAAACTAAGTGCCCACTTACCAGTGTAAAAAATATTTTCTAATGAATACAATTTCTCGTAAGATTTAATTAAATTGGGTGTGCTGTGTTGAATCAGTGCCAGGTTTTTTTTCCTCTTTGGATGATGGTTTTCAGGTCACTTGTTCCAGGTGGTTAATAGATACGAAATTAATTTCTCGCAAGATGTAGTTGAATTGGGTGTACAGTGTTGAATTTTTGCCAGTTTTTTTAATGCGAGGCTTCCTTCCTTGGATGATGATTTTCAGGTCACTTGATCCAGATGGTAGATTTTGATGACCCTCAACTTCGAAGGTATTTTAGAATTTAATAAAATTTTGTGGGTTTGTGCCCCACGTTGGGCGCCAATTAATTATTTTAATTTTTATTTAAATTATTTAATTCATTTCAAAAATTATGAAACATCAATTCAAATTTTTAAGTGCAAGCACATTGGCTTGTATCAATATCCAAATCCAAAAGTAAAGTGAGCAATCGAAAAGTACAGCTGCCAGCTTAGACCCAAGGTATGCCAACCCAAAAGTAACTGTAATCGTTGCACTTCTTTGCCTACACCGTTTAGTTCGAAAACACCCTGGGATTTCTCAAACTTGTTGGGTGACAACAGGTTGCAGTTGTATCTTGGGCGCAGGCAGCTTTTGAAAGGCCTAGGGTAACTTATATATAGCTAAACATTTTATATATATATATTTTAATTTTTTACATTTAAGAACTTCCATGCAATTAGGTCGAAAAGGGGTTAAAAAACAACCCCTACCTCTGGCATTCAAAACCCACTGCCTTTCCTTTATCATTTCCCTCTATACTTTACCCCGCTGCTCCTTTGCCTAATGTTTGCTTGCTTTCTACCTCTATCTCTCGTCTGTTGCCTCTTGGTTGATTGCTACTTTTGGCAAATTAAACTCGAAAGTTGTAAAATTTCCCTTGTCATTGGCAAGGACACGTGCGTGTCAGTCACTCACTCAAAAACACACTCACTCTCACTCTCACTCTATCCCTCTCTCTCTCTCTCTCTCTCTCAACCCTTGTTGGAAAACAGAAAGAAAAAAATTACAAGAGCATCAAGTTGAGAGCCTAAAGAATTCATAACTAAATTAAAATGTTGAAATGTTAAGTGGTTTTTATCAGCAAGGCCAAGCATATACGAAAGGGTTGATTTCCGACAAAACTTACAAAAAAAAATCAACTTAAGTTACATTGCATTTTCACTTACTTCCTTTGAAGGACTTTTTCAATTTATATACTTATAATCATCAAGCCTATTGAAATTTGTTTATTAATAAATAATAACTGAACAATTTGAATTTCGGTTGGAAAATTCATTCATTACTTTGGACAAGTAAATGGATTTGAAAGTTTCCCAAAAGTATGCTAAGATAAATTAATTTACTTTCTAGTCACTTTTGGCACTTAAACTAATTTTTGTTTAATGATCAATTAGTTTAACTATAATCCATTTGCGGTCATATTAAAGCTTAAGAGTTTGCAATCCTATCCCTTTTTCTTTTGGGAATATACATAGATATTTATAGATATAGATACATATATATGAATGCATAAATTTGGCATAAAAATTTCCTAAAAGCTTCTGCCCCCATTTAGCCACTTGACAGTTCCTCTGCTCTGCCCCATTCCACCCCATTCCTCTATCTCACTGATGTTCTCCTGTTTCCGTTTTGGCAGCTTAGCTGTTCCCTAGAGTCCTTGGATACCGAAGAAAAAAAAAAAGTACACAAAAAGGAGTGCAATCTCATATATATCAAAGTTTGAGGAAGGCAAAAGACAGTGGAGAGAGGGGATAGGGCGCTGGGTGTGAATGTATGAGAAGCGACAGGGCGACAGACATTTGCAGAATCTTCTCGCCTGCAATTTATAAATTGCGAGAGAAAAACAAAACAAAAAACAAAGCAAAGGAAGAAGAGAGAGAGAGAGAAAAAAAAAGAAAAGGCATTTACGCTATTGTTCATCTTTGTTTGCTTATATTTTATGCAATATGCCGGCACACCGCGTTTTATTAAGCAAATTACGAATCTCGGCACAAGTCCTACTTATGACCTTGGCAAAAACGAGAATGAAACGAGACCAAATAGCATTTAGGGGAAATGGCAAAGAGGAAAGACCAAAAAGAGAAACAAGAGAAGGAGGCTCAGCCTCTCAGCCATCTCTTAAGCAATTTAGCAAACAGACTCAAGAGTCGACTCGACGCACATTTTCATATATAAATTATTAATTTTCCCAAAAGGGAAACGAACACACAACGAGACTCAAAAGAAAAAAGAAAAGCGCCAAAGCAACCAAGAGAGGGATGGAATGAAGATGGGAAACAAAAAAATAAAGGAAAAGGAAGGAAAAAAAAACCACACAAAATGCATTTTGTGCTCCATTAAATAATAAAAGCAAAACGTGGCAAAGCCTTAGCAGATATATCCTTAGAGTGGGTCTGCGCTGTTCCATTCTCAGTTCAGTCAGTCAGTCAGCCAGTCAGTTAGTACCTCTGTCTCTGAGTGTGTGTGTGTGTGTGTGTGTGTACACAATAAAAATCTCACACGAAGCGCATAAAAATAAAGCAAAATATATACTCTCACACATATTCACCGCACAAACAAAGTGCCAGCGAATCTCCAGTGCTCCTTTTGCTCTTATCTAATGTGAAAGTCAAAGCCCCCATTGTGATTTTTAAGTTGGCAACCTTTATGTGTTGTTGTTGCTACTGGAGAGAGAAGGAGAGAGAGAGAGTGCATAAATAAGTAAACAAATGCCTGTCGCTTAAGATTACATGGCAAATAAGCTGAAGCACACAGGACAACATTTGAATGTGGCCAACCGAAAGAACGAACACGGAGTTTTCGAGGCTCGTGGCTCGAAGGCAGAAAAATAAACCTCACTCACTTACTTACTTATTCATAGCCAGGCACTGGCATAAAAATCAGCATAAACAGCAATTGTTATGGGCTGTGAATGAGAAGAAGGCTAAAACAGCAGCAATAGCAGCAGCAGCAGCAGCAGCAGAGACTGCAAAAGTGCTACTCAAGTTTGGTAATTTTAGCTGATAATGCAATATACACCAAATTAATGGCCAACAAAACTGACACAAATGTCACTCAAAATCAGATTTCAATTTGAGTAGAATGCGAAAGACAGACAGAAGGACAGACAGAGCGACAGGCAAATAGACAGATGACCTTAAATGAACGTTCAGAGAAAGAGAGCGACAAGCATTATGAAAAAGTGACATTCTAAAGACCAGTTAATTAGTAAATGTAAATTGATCGACCATTCATCATCTCTTGAAATATAGTCAAAGTTAGTTAACCAAATTGTAAGTGAAACCATTTTCCTTTGTTTTGGTTCTTAGAAGTTGGCCACTTGCCATTATTAAACTTAGGCTTTGTCTTTGAGTGGAATTTGGATTCTAAAGCTGTTTAAAGGAACTGAGTTAATAATTTTGATTTTGCTTTGATTTGATTTAGATGCCTCTGTAAAGCTTTAAATTATACTTATTTTGAGGTAAATTGTTTATATAGTTTTATAAATATGTATAAACATTTAGTTGTCTATACTTTAACATGCTTTCATGCTAAGAAACTTTTTGGTTTAAGATCCTTGAAAGAAGTGGCAAATACATATTAGATAATAAGCAATCAAATAAAATCTCATTAAGATATTCGCTATGGAATAGAAGTAATAAAGATATGGTTAAAAAATTTGGATGAATACTTTTCTATATCTCTCTGTTATCCAATTCTCTTGGAACAACCTTTAAATATTGTTTCACAACTGAACTATTTCCATATTGCTTTATAACTGAACTAAAGGTTTGTTTCAGTTTTGATATTCTTTTTTCACTTTTACCCATTGCTGATAACTTGGGTTTAACATTTTTGTTTCTGCATTTTTGTTGAACACAACATGCCTTAATTTTTGTCTGTTCACTGACCCGCTTATATATACACACACACACATTTATATATATATATATTTAATGAATATTTACATTTTATGCACACACACCCTTAACCACCATCGAGGACAAGCCACCCAACCATCGCCCACACACCAACACACACACACACCCATATATATCCACTGACAATTTGGCAGTCACCGCAATCATAAAAATTTTCCTGAAAACGAAATGGTTGGGAGGAGGGTAAAAGAAAAAAAAAAAGCGAGGCCCGTCAGTCAGTCGCCTCTGCGCCTCATTTAAATGCAAATTTTGACGAGCGGTTTTAACATTCTCTGTTTCGCCTTCTTCTACTTCAGCCGCTGTTGCTGCTGCTGCTGCTGCTGCTTTGTGGTGAATGAAAACATTAAAATTAAAAAACAAAAAAAAAAAAAGTGTTTTTAGGCAGAAGCAGCAGCTCAGAGTATACACACACACACACACACAGTCACAGGGTGGGGCTCGTGAGAATAATTCAAGGTGATAGCTTAATTGAAATATGCTTTTAGGCGCTTTGCCTCTCCACTGTCTTTCACTTTGTTGTGTGTGTGTGTCTCTCACTGGCTGCATATTTTATGGCACTGCGGTCGACCACAGACCCAAAAAAAAAAAAGCAAAAAAAAAAAAACGAGAACAACAACAACAAAAAAATAAAGAGAAGAGAAGAAAACTGCCGCTGCTTAATGTTATGCAAAGTGTTTGAGCCTGCGGCATGCGTAAATACAGTCAAGAGGCAAAAGACAAAGGGGAACAAGGGGATTCAGAGACTAAGAGACAGAATGAGAGAGAGGGGACAAGGAGCAGCTGATGAGTAGGAGGCGGCATCAGCTTTGGCTGCGGCGTCATCATCTTTAATTGCTAGCCATTTCAATTCTCATTTCAACTTCAATTGACTTTTGCCGGATGTTGGAGTGAACAAATTGAGAAATTGTGTGAATGGTGGATAAGCAGGATACGGCGGGAAAAAGGGAGCAACGACAATTTCTTTTTTCTTTTTTTTTGGATTTGGTGGATTAAGAGAAGCGACACGTAAAGGTGAAATGAAAGGTGACTTTGTATGTATGTATGTGTGTGTGTGTATTATGGCAAGGCTTTTAATCCTCTGCATACTTTTAGGCATGCCATACAAAAAACAAAAAGAAACCAACAACAACGACATAAAAAAATTACAATTAAAAATCGGTTAAAGCAGAAAGGACCAAGGCAAACAGAATGCACACACTCACACTCACACACACACAAACACACAGAGGAACTGGAAAAAGCCAGAACATGACAAGCAAGAAGTCCATGAATCCTTCTCCTGGAACCAGAGCAGCATAAAATGTGCTGAGCCTTGTACGATGGCTATGCAAAAATGTATCCACACAAACATACACACAGATACCGGCACATACAACTGGCTCACATGACTCTTCGCATACATCGTCATCCTTCATCCTCTCTGGTCGGTATCTCGCTAGCTTGGCTGGTTGGTTGGTTGGTTGGCTGGCTCACAGTGAGCCAAAAATTTTTGGCATAAATGCCATAAACAGTTTATTTAGCAACGGAAAATTAACTGCAAAATGTTGCTGCTACACCCCTGCAAAAGAAAAAAAAATACCCAACACTACGGAGCGGAGGAAGGCAAGATTGAAGGGAAACTGCCAGACTGATGATGAGAATGATGTTGCTCACCCACTACTACCCAAGGCCTTACCATATATGTACATTTATAGTATGATACGGTGTGTGTGTTAGCCTCTTCCTCCACCCCTTAAAAATTCTCAAACTCAACTCGACGCTTTATGACGTTTTACTTCATGTGCAGCTTCATAATTAAGTGACTCCTCCTTTGGCGGGGTGAAGGTATGGTGGTAGAAGAAGAGGAAGACAGGCCACAAACTAGTTTGAGCGGGATTCGAGCTGGAGCTGGGGTATGGGAATGGATGGTGACCTGACACTGGGGAGCTTTTAGTTTTGGTAGCCACGTGAGTAGCATCATCGCTTTTGGGTTTGGCTCCCGGCTTCACACACACACGCACACATAAAAACAAAAACCCCAAACGAGGTCAACTGAGGGCACTAAAAATGCACTTCCTTTATTTTTACGTTTCGTATTTGTATCTCTTTCTTTTGCTTTTGTTTGCTTGTTTTTTCGTTACCCCTTAAATAGAGGGGAGGATGGGAAGGGGAAAAGGGTAATTTAACAACATTTAAAGACGCACATAAAAAAGTGTTAGCAGGTCGTTTTGTTGTACTTACTAATTTGATGGCTGGTGGTATTAATGGATGATGGCAACTTACCTGAAAATATAGATAACATAGAAAAAGAGAAAAAAGAAATTAGTGAAAAAAAATTCTTGATTATTAAGTGCTTTTGAAATTAGAAGAGGGGGTTGAATCAGGTGTGGGGGCCTAGAGACAGTAAATTGGATACCAGCTAATTAAGTGTCATTTGAGTTTAATATTTTTTTTCATTTCCATTTCTGGAGAGTGGCAAGTAATATGAGATCTTTGTGTAGCGATATCAAATGAAAATGGAAAAGAAAATTACAATTATCTATACGAACTTTCATTCACATCAATTGAGAAGGAGTGGGCGGTAGGTAAGGGGATAGAATATAATTAGAATCCATATCTTAAGATGATAAATTGCTAGTGCTAATGCTTTAATACCATCTGATATGATTGACATGATCTGATAAAAGACAAACTCAACCCCACAAAATTAAGGTCAGTGATGAAATTCAATTAGCACCACCCAAAGCAGAAATCGATGGCAATATATAAATAAATATATATATGTATATATGTATATAGTATATATGTTTAATCATAAATTGATCCTGTCTTAGCATTTAATGTGGCCTTCTTTAATCCCTTGGCATATGTGCCTTTTTGCTCTGGTCTTATGGCTTTAAAAATTGATTACAAGCAAAACGAGAGAAAAACGCTTTAAGCCAAAAAACGAAAACTTTGCTAAGAGCACAAAAATAAAAAAAAAAACGATGAGGAAGGCAAAAGTAGAAGTAAAAGAAGAAGAAGCACCAAAGCGGCAAAAACGACAAGAAAAAAATAAAAATAAAAAAAAAGAGGAAAGGAAAGAAGAAAAAAAAATTGTCATAAAAATTCTATTTTCGTATAAAATTTCGAAAGTAATCTAATAAATATTGATTTTCATTCGTCATCGAGAACGTCGACGTCAACGTTGGCGTTGGCGACAACAACATCATCATCAACGGCAGGAGCAGCAGCAGCAGCAGCAGCAACAGCCAGTCAAGGAGGGTGACCAAAGGGAGCAGGGGAGTTGAACAAGGAGAAGGCCGGCGGGTGTGTGTAACCCTACACGTGCATATACACAGGATAGGACACGACACGACAGGACACACCAACACACTCACACACACACACACACACGCACACACAGAGGCAGGCGGCATAGTCAATAGTCGTTATTTGATATAGTCCAGAGAACCAGATGAAACGTGCCTGGGCGGCTGACCAAGGGCCTGACCACACGTAAAGGGACCACGACGGGGTCCCACCATTCTCGACCTCTACCACAAAACGCTGGAAGGGATGAAATCATGCGCGCAACTCGTTTTTATTTTTTTTTTTTTTCGTTTCGTTGCTTTACCGCCCACCACCCTGCTGCCGCTGCCCACTCCTAGCCGGAGGGACGTGGCAACAGTTCATTCAATCATTCAAATGTCCTTTGAACTATAAAAATACATGACACTAATAAAGAAAACGAACAAATGACACGACACCCGAAAAAAGAGCGAAGGAAGTAAGACACAAACACACATACGGAGAGACATACAGACGACACCGATAACCGACAACCGAAAACAGAATGCCATTTAGAGCAATTTATAAGCATACTTCAAGGCGCGCGCGCACTCATTTGACATTTACGAGTGAGATCCTTTTCCTTATATACGACAAAAAAAAAAAACGAACCATCATAAATTCACAAAAGCTATTTATTGCATTTTTATGTAAAGTTTCTTTATGACAAAATCGAAATTCTCCTCGGCCTAAGCCAAAAAATGACCACGACAAAAATGCTTGAAGTAGAATGCCAAGGAAAATGCCCGCCCTTTGAAAGCAATTAAAGGTAGTCCAACAAAACTCTCGAGGCAATTCTTTAAAAAAAAATGAAAGAGAATAAAAATAAAAAAAAAAAAAAAAAAAACTGATTGTATTCATTCGCCGCTGGAGCTTACACCTTGGTTAGAATTTCGCGTATTTTGTTGGCTTTTGCCTTTATGATTTATATCAAACAACAGCTAACCACGCGTCTGCACCACATTTTTATGGCCATATGCTCTTGCCCTTACCCACACACACACACACACACACACACACACTTACACACATACACCCATTGGGTGGAGGGACGCCCCATCTGCCCATCTATCTGCTTCTACTCCCCGGCAAACAATCGGCGAAAAAACCACGAATACAAAACACAAATCAAAAAAGGAGCAGAAAACAAACGCCTAAAAGGCCACAACAGTAAACTACATGAAGGCTTTTGCTACTCTACTCTACTCTACTACTCTACACTTTTCTCCCCATGTAATCTCTGTTGACCATAAAGATTTATAGACTATTGTGTGTCGACATTGTCGTCGACGTCGACGTTGTCGTTGCGGCAGCCGCAGCAATGAAAAGGAAACTTTTTGCAACTTAGCGCCAAACTTTATGCAATAATTTATATATATTGGGCGAGAGGCTATATAAAAATGAGAGGCAGCAGAAACTTGAAAAAAAAAATAAAGAAAAAACACAAAACAAAACAAAATAAAGAAAGAAAAAAGGAAAACACCAACAAGAAAATGAAAAAGGAAACGCAATGCCGACGACCTATACAAAAGGCAATACACATAATGGCAGAAACAGCAACCAGAACAACAGCAACAACCACAGCCGGCGTGAATGTTACGCATGTAACAACCAGATGGATACAGGTTATTTGCCTCTTTTCCTTTTTTTCTCTCTATTTTGTTTTTTTTTTTTTGTCCTTCCTCCCCTGATTTCGAAAGGTAAAAACGAAGTGTGGCCAAAACGTTTTGCGTATAAAACAAAAGTAGGGTAAAATACATTTGGGATTTCATCAAATTGCTGGATTCATTTCAAGCTAAAAAGTTAGTAGAGATTATCCTGAAAAAAGGATCATATGGATGTAATGGTTTTGGGTTTATTTTTTCTTATGTATAATCCCAAAGCTATTAAGGTAAATATTTAAAGAGGTGTTCATTCAAATATTATAACTGAAATTTAGTTATATACATATATAGTTCCAAATATATCTTCATGATATAAAGAATTAGAATGAGACTCCTGGGAGTAGTACTTTGTGATCGATTGATCAATCAATTTCAGCTGCATTTGAGTTGTGCAGAGTTTAAATTTTAAAAAACAAAACCATATAAATAAACGTTTGCTTTACTTTGGATCTTAGCAGTTTATCAACATTTTTGCCTGCCCATCTCTATTATACATCCAATTTCACCCGAAAGAGATCGTATAATAACTCTACCGGCAAAGTTCTAATACACCGCCCATACCCTTTACAAATAACAACAACAACAACGAGATACAAAAAAGGAGGAAGAAAAAGAAAAAAAATATAACCATTGCATACCATGCGGCGTTGGCGCGATAAAAAATTAAAAACTTGCTCCTTCGATATACCGTTTAGGTGTAAAGGCAACATGATGGGTGAGACGGGAGAAGCGCAAAGGAGAAGTGAGGAGTGGAGTGCGTTTGTTGTTGCATGCGAGAGTGCGCCAAGTGTAAAAAGAAAAACTTTTCAATGAGTTTTTCCTGTCGACGGCGGCAGCGGCGTCGGTTATGAGCCTCTCCTCTCCCCAACCACCATTGCCATCCTTCTATATGAATTCCACCCATTGCCCACCTCATCTGCCCGAGTAGTCAGGACACCCAGGCGGTTTATTGTTGTTTGCGTTTTAAATAGACTCAAGTGTTGTTGTTGCTGTTGTTGTTATTGTTGCTGATGTTGCTGCTGCCGGTTGCAGGCAGCATTGTCTGAAGTGCGTTTTCGGTTTGCTACTTTCGCTCCTCATTGTTGCCGTTGCATTTGTTGTTGCTGTTGTTGATTTCTTTTTATTTTTTTATTGTTTTTGTTCTGTTCATTGTGGAGATGCTGTTGTCCTCCGGACTTGAAAATCAATCGATAGTTAATGGAAAATCGTTATTAATGAAAAGTTTACTTTCCCCCCGTCCCTTTTCCAGCCACACTTCATCCCGCGGCAATTGAGCGCTCATTGAGCCATGGCAAAATGCTTGATAAAGTGCAGAGAGCAATAAAAAAAGAAAAATTGGTAAAACCAAAAATAAGTGAGAGGGAGAGAGAGAGCCGTAGCAGCAAGAGATTCAGGTGGAAGAAGAGAGTGAGAAGAAAAGAATGGGAGGAGGAGTAAAGAGAATGCCACATTTAAGTAGCAAAGTTTTTTTTTCGTAATTTCATTTAAGTGTGAAAAGTTGCACGCACATGAACCCAAAAAAAAAAGGTAGCAGAAGGAAGCAACAGCAGGCAGGCAGACGGCAGCCAGGAGAAAAGAGAATCTCTGAAAAAAAACGTATTTCTTTTTTGTTGCATATTTTTCAGCGCATAAATATTTTATGCATGCCAACAGCAACAACAAGAAGAGCAGCAGCAGCAACAATGATGACGACGACAACAAAAGCAGTCAAAACACACAATGGCCAAAACGGAGGGAAGAACTTTTACTGTCTGTTTGCACCTACAACAAAGTTGGGCCACCAATTTATAATATCTTTGCATTGTCAACTGCTGCAAATATTTCTGATTGACGCACACACACACACACGCACAACCAAACAAAGAAAATGGCAAGTGGAGGGAGAAGTTCCTTAGTTCAATAAATGGTGGCGACAAAAGTTTAATGGCAGTTTAAGTAGTTTGACAGCCAACCCAAAAACCTGCCAAGAGCCTGTAAAATGCTGATGCATCTCTTTTTTTTTCCTCATCATATATTAGCACAAGATTTTGTATTCAAAATTTTGTTGCTTTGAAGATCTTTGCTGTGTGCCATAAAATAAAATGTGTAGGTAGGCCAAGTTATTTTTAGTTTCAAATCGGAAATCTTTATAGTTGACTCACGCAGGCAATTTTTTTTTACGATCTTTTTCTGCTTCAATGTTAAACTTGCTTTGCGTTTTCTTTTTTAGAAATATTATGATTAAGTAATAACATCGACGTGAAGATACTCTAATAAAAGGTTTTTAAATACCAAAATAGTTAAAGCTTTAACTTTAAATATTTTCCTAGGTTCATTTAAGATTGAAAATAATTTGGCAGTAAAATTATTAAAGTTATGCAAAGGACCTTTGCTTTGGTACACCATTTGTCCTAAACTATAATGTGCATCCTTTAGGAAGAGTACAATAGAAGTTCGTTTGTAAGAATATTGATCACTTGTAGAATAAATGAGAATTCCATACTCCATCTTTGGGCTACGGAAACGGTTTAAGGCTACAGATATCACTTCAGTATATAATACATGTATAACGATCTGGGAAAACAAAACTTTTCCAGAAATTATTAGTTATAATGCTTCTAAAACTTGAAAATCTTTGTCTTTTAGATGCAGGGTATAAAAACGCATTGCATACTTATCATTTAGATGGCAAAAGGGAAGCAGAGACAGGGGAAGCGAAGGGAAGTTAAAAGTGGGGGCTGATTTATTGCAACAACAAAGTTTATCATGCATATTTTATGCGTGTAAATGTTGCCGTCATAAAATGCTCTTTAAGACACACACACACACACATGGCCTGTCCTACTACCCGTGCCCCTTGATGAACCTTAACCTCAACCTCTTGAAGACTCACGCATGTGCGTGTGTGCATGTGTTGTGGTCATGGAGAAGGAAATCGTTTTTTATGCGTACGAGTTGTAATGGCGACCAATAAAGCAACCATTCAATGCCAGCAAATTGGCATTTTATTAGCGAAGAAGCAAAAAAAATAAAGGGCAAAAAAAAAAAAACCGAAACAGAAACGAAAAATAAACCCTCGAAGCTTTCTCTAATTTGAGCTGAGCCCCACCATTGAGCGCCATTTTGTGTGAGCGCGCGGGATGTCATAATAAAAATGAGTGTTGAAAACTTTTAACAAACGACAAAATACACCAAGCAGCAGCAGCAGGAGCAGAGTCACCTCGATCGATACCAAAAATAAAGAAAAAAAAAAAAAAAAAGGATGCTGAGGCTACATTTTGAGGTCGTCGTCGTCATCGTCGTTACCGTTGCCGCTGCTGCTGCTGCTGCTGCTGCTGCTGCCTTTGCCTCTGTCTCTGCCGTTTGTCGTCGACATCACATCTCGCATCTTCTCCTCGCATCTAAGGCATAACTCAAAGTTTACTCAAGTTACTTGCGCCAACGACAAGACAGAAAACTTTGTACTTTACATCATTAAAAAGTTTTTTTTTTTTTTGCCTTTTTCTCTCTTTCTCTCTCTCTCCTACTTTCTGTCGCTTTTTTTTTTCTTTTGCCGCTGTCCCGGTTTCTTTTACACTGCTTTTAGGGACAACTTTTCTTTCTATAGACTGGGTTAAGCACTGACTCTGACTCTCTGTCTCTGACTGGGGAATCTGACTCTGGGCAGCTTAGCAATTGACAGTTGGCCATCAATCCGTGAGAGAAAGAAAGAAAGAAGAAAAAAAAAAAAACAAAAGAAAAAAGAAAACAAAAAACGAAGAAAATAAAGTGAAAAAGTGCGCCAAGAGAATTGCTTAATTTGTGCGTTTTGTGGCAATTAGAAAGTGGAAAAAACAGACAGAGAGAGAGAGAGAGGAAGGAGAAAATCGAAAGAGTTAGAATGAGATTTTCCTCAAATGAAGTTTATAAGATACTAAAAGAAAACTGCACAAATCGTTTAAATTGATCAAGAATTTGAAATGTGTGGAGTATTTACGGCTTAACATAACTGGCAATTATCAGATTTCACCTTTTGTCAGCATTTTCAATTTGCCATGTCGTCTCTACACCTCTCTCACCTCTCTGATAGTTGTCTTCTCATGCATTCCTTATTCATTGTCCTGCATGGTAAGCTTCCTTTAGCCAATGTCGAGTCTGTCTCTCAGCCTTAATTTAACGCTACACGCACAGGAGGGCGGCGCATCCCTTGCCAGCACCACGTCGCCTGTCCTCCAGCTAAATCGTCACTAATACACCGCCTTGTGTGCAACGTTGCGTGCCTTGCCACATAATTCATAGACAGACAAACAGACAGACAGACAGACAGACAGAGTGAGTAAGGCAGAGAGAAGAGACTGTTGCAGCAACAATTCTAGCAAAACTATATAAAAAAAACAAGCAACTATAAACGGAATGTTAATAATTGCCGTCCAACGCAACAACACACTTTAACACTCCCAAGTGCCCATGTGTGTGTGTGTGTGTGTGCCCAGTTTTATGCAAATCTTCTGCATTTTGAGGAGTGACAATGGACACAACGAGCAGCCGTTAGTCAGCTCCTCCCACTCGTCGTCATCATCATTGCTCGTCGTGGCATGCAGTCGGCTTTTTAGTTTTTCATTTCTTTTTTTTTATGCCTCTTTTCTTTCTTTTTTTTTGTTCATAGACTACATATATATATTATATATATATATATAAACGTATATATATATATATGCATTTCCTTTTAGTGTGCAAGTTTGTGCAACTATTTTCCATGCGCATGGGCACAAAAAGGCAACCACCAGCCATTCCCTACTGCATTGCTGCTGCCACCCATCCCAACCCGATCTCCCCTTATTCCCGCAACTGCTCTTCACAATCAGCCACCAGACCATCTCACAGCCTGGCCAACAGACAACCAACCAGAGCGTAGAAGGCGTCAAGCAAACTGGAGCATTGCAAACTATTTATTTGTGCTAGTTGTGTTAACTCTTTTGGGGTATGTGGAGATGAGGGATGAGGGTTGCGGGCTGCGGGATGCGGGATGAGGATTGGGGGATGAGACTAGCAATGCGAATGCGAATGTGTATGAGGATTCTGAGGGATGGGGGTTGAAGATGGACTACTATTCTATTATGCGCTCGTTTATTACAAGATTTTTCACGCTCAACGCCTAAAAGTATGCAATATTTTGAATAGTTGCAACATGCAGCAACTAGCTTATGTTATTATTATTTTACCCACAACCAATTGTTATTGTTCTTTTAATGACTCTTCAAATTTAAAGCAAAAAAAGAAAATTGCATTTTCATTTGCATTTCACATCGAGTAAATAGAAAAACCAAAAGGATATAAACTTTTGTGTTAAAAATCTTCTTAGATTTAATAGAGTCTTAGAAATTCTAAGTCATAAATCTTTATAATTTTTTGAATCTTATACAAGCTTTTATGTAATTAAATTTAATTTAATTTTAAGCTATTTGTTTAAGCAAACTTTATTAGAACTTAATTGATACAGTTTGAATTACATTATCTTTGTTGGATTTTTCTAAGAAAGAATTGTTCAATTTTATTTCTGTTTTGTCCGTTTACTATATATATTTTATAATCGTTTAGTGTTTAAATAGAATTTACCCAGAATTGGCATATATTATTCCAACTAATAGTATAAAATGAAAAGGAATTAATATAATAATAATACTTTTTAATGGGTATTATAATGATAAAGATAACTGGGGCAAGTTTGACTAGACTTGTTACACTTCTCCCCCACCCCACTGAAAATATATATCAAATAATCTGTTGATTCATTATTTACTACTTTTCTTCACAACTGATCAGCCACTGCTAAATAAGAAACTATTCCTTTGAAACTTCATTCCAGATAATCTTTCTGAGAAGTTCAACCCAAAAAAACTTATTCCGAGAAAAGCGTAATAAAAAAAATGCTCTTTGAAAAATCAAAAGATCGATAGCTTATAGTTAAAATCAGCATCAATCAGGCGGCCTGCCACAACTATGTACATATATATAACTCTTTCTATTAATTTATTATAAAGTTTGGCTAATCTGTAAACTAGTATCATTTGTTTGTTCCACTGTTGGATGCAATTTATTTTTTTTTTCTTAATAGAGATTTGCCTATTCTACACTCTCTCTCCCTCTGTCTCTTTCTATGTTTTTCCATCTTTGTTGCTGTCTCTGTCTGTGTTTGCTCTTTCTGTCTGTTGATATAAATGATGCATATGCATCTCAATCTACATCTACATCTGTGTGCATAAGATACATGCCATCATGTATTTTTTATATCCCTTACGAACATCGTCTTTATGCTTTGACAAAATGTATGGCATTTGCATATCCACCATACCCATCCTCCTTCCCCTAATATCCACAACAACCCCTTCTCTTCCGCTACTAGTTGTCTAACCTATCCACATTCAGCAGGCATCCTCCTTCTCTGGTCGGTGCCTCGCACAAACCATTCCACAAAATATATATATTTTTTCCTTGAAAAATGCTGGCAAAAGCCAACGAACTGTAACTGGACGTCGTTTTCATCAATATCAATGGGCGAGTTTAGTTTCTTTCTTTTCTTTTCTTTCCCTGTTTTGTTTTGTGTGTGTGAGTGCTTTTTTTTTTTTTTTTTGGGCCTGGACCACGAACTGAGAGTTGCAACATATGCGAACGTTCTCCAGGCAGCAACATCAAGAGCAGTAGCAGCATATGTTGCACTATAGGAGGTGGTATAATGGGGGCGATAGGTTGGGGTTGGGGTTGGGGTTGGGGTTGGGGAGGCGTGTCTAGTGTGGACAGCAGCGCTTTTGCAATACAACGCATCATTTTTATTGTTTGTCGGCTGCAGCAACAACAACAATAGCAACAATAACAACAACAGCAGCAACAACAACTGACGTCTATTGAAAATAGAAAACAAAATGCTGAAAGGCAGCAGAGCCAGGCATGCCTCAACATTCAATAGGGGGGAAAGGGCGACACAGGGCAGTGTTAGTAGTTGTAGTGATGGGGGAATCCGTTTCTCCGTGCTTTTGTATTTTTGCACCCAAAAATAGAAAAATGCAACAAAACATTGCAACTAAAATGCGCATTGAAGTGGCGGCGTCGTCTAATGTAGCTGAAGTTGTTGCCAGATACTCTCTGTGAGTTGAGTGAACAGAGCAAGGGAGGGGAAGATGATACAAGATTCATTCGACTATTGAGGAAAGCAGAAGGAAGTCTTTGCATTTCTGAGTTATTTTGTTCCAAAGTTTTTGGTTACATTTTGCTACTACTGCTCCCTCCCCCCCACTCCATAACCATCTTTCACTCCTTTTCTTTTCTTATATATATATTTCTATTTTTTTTATAACAATAAGATATGCACTTTGAGGAAATTTTTATAACATAAAATGAACTTGGCATATGCAACTTTTGCATATGAGAAAAAGCTAAAGAAATAGAAGGAAAACTTTGAAATATATATTCGGGTTGATTAGGTTAGGATTTATTTGTGAAAGCTGGAAATTTGAGTAAATAGAATGAAAGAATGAGATGAAGAGTTAGTCCAAAGATATTTGCCATTTATATAAGAGGAGAAGCAAAGTGAAGAAAACATCGATCGATGCATTTGCATTTCAAATCAAGATAACTTTTGGCATACATAATTTGAATACTAAAACAATTGCCAAGGAATGTTGTATACTGAAGAATTCCAAATGTTGAAATTGTAAATGCCTTTTTTTTGTTTTCAATTAAATGATTGATAAGACTAATGTCTTGTAAAGAAAATAAAGTGAAAAAGTTAATGGACTTTTCATGAAACTTATGATTAGGCTCAATTGTAATTTGGTTATATAACAAGTTTGTTCTTTTGGTTTGCAGAATAGAATTAGAGGAAGTAATTGATTTGACAAGCAAATTTTATATATAAGTTTAAATTGTTTCTCTGGCAAAAAATTGATCGACATCATTCTTCCAACAATAAACACTTTATTTCCAATTCCCAATTCCCAAGAGAATAACTTGCATATTATAGTAAAATTTTGCTATATTTAAAATCAAACTCAAATTCATTATATTAGCATATAGTCACATTCAAGTACATTAATTTGACACCAAAAGTTCTACCCTATATTTGGCCCCATTTAATTTATAGGGGCAGCTGGAATATACATACATTTATACTCCCCCCACCCATCCACCTTCACTTTCTTCAATACCAGCTAACGACACTATCAACAAGAGCAACCAACTTATTGTACACTTCACTACCTAATAAGTCTCAATTAAATGTACATAAAGCATAACACCTTGTAACATTTGCATGTTTCAGAAACAGAAACAAAAAATAACAAAAAAAAAAACAACAACAACAAGTTACTGAAAAACTTTTAGCACGCAAACCTTTAAAGAGCCAGCAAAAGGACTACTACCAACAACGACAACAACTAGAACGAAGGACTAGCAATAGAAATAGAAGCGATAAAGAGAGAGAGAGAGAGAGGTTGGCAGGGGACACAAGTGCGGAGTTGTAGGTAAATGTGGTATAAAGAGAGGTGGTAAAGGGGGCGCAGCGCGTTTACAACAATATTGGCGCCAGACATAAAACACCTGCGCAACTCACACTTTATGCTGTCATTTTGTCATTACTTCAGTTCTGACATTGTCAATGACATTGGGGGGCGTCTTGATGTCTCCCACTACCATTTCTCCACCTTCCCCTCTGCCCTATAGACACATACTTCTTTATTCTACTCCTCTACTCCCACTCTCTCTCATTCTGCATGTTTCTGCATTTCAATTAAATGTTTGTTCGGTTTGACTTGAAACCGTCAGAAACAACAACGGGGACAACAAAACAACATTGCATGCGTGCATTTCAAGTGCTTTCTGCTTTTCTGGCCTGGCTTCCTGTCGTAAATAAAACTGAAATTCGCTTGTACCAACCCTCGCGAACTCCCACCATCTCTACCCCCATCCATAATGTATCCTACACCACAATCGTACCTCTGTGGGCTGACTTAATGACCTTAATGAATACGACATTATTTTTTATGAGCTGTCAAACACTATTTTCCATACACACACAGACATACACTCACCAACACACACACACATTCACACAATACCAAAAATTGTTCCTCGAGGGCCGTTACAAGTTTCCTTTTGCCATTTTTATTTATCACCCGGCAAAGAGGGAGCAAACGTGTGCGTATATATATATATATATATATATAAATTAATGTGTATGTGTGTGTGTGTGCGTATTGTTATTATTTATATTATTTTTGATAAATGTTTTTGGGAAATTCGTATTTTATTGGTTGTTTATCGACAATTAGCGGTTTGTTTGTTCAGTTTTTGTGCCTTTGCATAATGTAAACATTTTCGTTACTTCATCTGCTTCCATTCTTCTCCTCCCCTCCCCACCATTGCTTTCCTTTCTTTCTTTTTTTTCCCCCCATGTTGATTTATTGGGCAAAAAGAAAAACAATAAATATAGATAAGTATCTTTGGGCTAAGATCGGAAATTGGAAATGTGCGTGAAGGAAGGTAATAGGAAGGATGTTTCAAAGGCATCATCAAATGGAAAAGCTAATCAAAAGACACCAAACAAAAAGTGGACAGTGAGCTGTCACCTGTCATATAATACTTAGAGTTAAAGTTAGTTCAAACTTTTACTACACCAAGAAAGGGTATATCATAAGAGATAAAGCATATGTGAAGAAAAAAGTGGTAGATATTATAGAAAAGTTTTTTTTTTTAGAATTTTTGTATTAATTAGAAACAATTTGTTTTATCGATCTGATATATAATTCTACTACTTATCCAAAATATAAAAAGTTATAGTTTTCAATATGATTTAATGATATGCCTGCCCCTTTAATTGCATTTGGCAGTGGATTAAACTCTAAGCAAAAAAATATACATATTCTTTGATTGTATATATGCCCCAGAAAATGTTATGAATTTTGAAAATGTATATAATCGGGCGATTGCAGCCGTCAAGATTTTGTTGTGCCACATAAATAAGCCACAATTTATTTATTGTTCCGCCGCAAAATGGCGAAAAGCAACAATAACGTGCAAAAAAATAGCAGAAAATCAAGAGAAAAGGCCACTTTATGCGGTTTTGCACTTTGGCAAAGCCATTAAAAATTATGGTAGGCGAAAAACAAAAAACCAAAAAAGAAAAAAAGAGGCAAAGGAGATTGAGATGGAAAGATATTGTACATAGAGCCTATGTACCCTAAATATATATATATATATATATGTACATAGATGTTTGTATATACCACCCACAATACTGATGCATGCTCACAGAGGAAAAGCGAGAGAGAGAGAGAGAGAGAGAGGTAGGTAGCGAGCATCTGGAAAATTTGTACACATGACGCACGAGTTTTTCATTCCTTTTCTGTTTCTTTTGTTTACATTTCGTGCAGCTATTTTTGAAGCCAATAAACAAAACAGAATAAAAATCGTCTAAGGCAAAAAGGCAAATCCGTAACAACCGAAAAACGAGAAGAAGAAAAAAAGGTCATAAAATATATAACAGATATATACATACATACACACATATATACCAATGCATATGTATGTTAAGTAATGTATACAAATTCTACAACCAAGTTAATGAGCTGTATGGCTTTTGAAGTTTTGCTATTTACAGGCTCGCATTGTTCCATTCACTCATTGTGCCTCATTAGATGATCGAATTGTGTCCAAATATGAACGAACGACCGACAAATAGAAAGGAAATCGATCGATAGGCAAATGGAAGACCCACAATTAAGGCAGGCAGGCAGCCATAGATAAAACCCAGTGCCAGTGCGACAACCAGAGTGCCCTAAATGAACGCAAGAGGGGGGGATGGGGATGAAGGTGGGGGTGGTGGTGGTGGTGAGATACGCTCGAGGGTGTGCGTTAATCACGCAAGTAATTTTAATGCCGCTCCGTTCAGTTCAGCTCAGTTCAATTCAGTTCAGTTCAGTTTCAGTTTGGCCTGTTGCGATAAGTTTTCCACCGAGCCTTTGGGGGTGAGTTTCCCCTCCCCCAACCCCCTAGAATCTGCCTTTCATTCTCTTACTCTCCACCCGTCATCCTGTCCGTCTGTCATTCTCTCTTCTAAACACAAAGCATAATCAGCGCTAAACATACCAAGCACAACAAAAGAATGAAAAAAAAAAAAAAACAGGAAAAAGTTCTGCCACAGAATATGGCAAAGGCGGGCGGCGGATTGGTGGTTCTTAGTGTTGCTGCCGCCCTTCAGCCTCGGTATTTGGTCCTTGGTTCTCGGCTCTCCTTCCTTTTTAACTGCTGCCTGTGCTCAGGCTGTTAACAAAGCTATAAAAATGTCACCTCTAATATAACAAGGCGCAGGGCAAGTCGCGTGGCCAGCGATTTAACATCGCAACATTTCTCAAATGATATAGTAAAAGCAACTACAATCTGCAATTTGATCAAGTAAAAAAAAATCAAGGAAATTCTTTGGTATAGAAAAATAGAAATTGTAGTTCAATGGATTGTTTTTCTCGTATATTTTATGTTGTATATATTCTTGATCAGTATGTGGTCTTTTATAGCACAAACAAATTCAACTTCAGGTTAAACAATGCATGAAGTGACTTAGCAGGGAGTCTTCTTGATCAATGAAAATGTTATATCTTCTATAAACAAAAAAAAAAACTACTTTCGTTAACCGTTTGCTTGTTGAAGTTATAACAAGAATTGTCAAATTTTGTTAAAGAAACTATGCAAACTGATGACCAATATATGGGAAAATGTTTAGAAATTACGATAAATTGGCAAATGTTTGCAGTTGACTTGTTTTTTTGTTTCGAAAACTTTTTCTAAGAAGAAAAGTCTTCCAGAAAAACTCGTAAATGTCTCGTAAAAGTGAAAATACTTTGTTCTAAGCATAAAAATCCAATCTGTTTTTGGTCCTTAAATCTTATTGGAATTTGTGTCATAGGATTTCTAATCATCAAATAACTTTCTAGTTGTGTTTCTTTTTCTAATAAGAAAAGGTAAAAACAGAAATGAATCCTCTTCGTTCTACTGGTTCAAACTAAAGTTTTATTATTTTATTACAGAATTAAAACTAAGTATTAAAAGCATTAAAATATTAACCAATAAATGAAATAAAACTTAAAATTTATTTCGGTTTCAGTCTCACTTTAGACTTTTTTAGGTTATAGGACTAGTTGTGTAACATCAAAGTAATTTAACTTGAAATAGTTATAATCTAATTCTTCTTCTGGTTGCTTTACAAATTTTAAGTAATATCCAATCCAACGTTTTCTGTCTCTCTCTCTCTCTCTCTCTCTCTCTTTGCTTGCTTGTCTCTTTCTCTAGTACACTTTGTGCTTTATTCTACTAGAATATTTATGTTTATTAGGCAACAAGCAATTTGCCGACTTAAGCAATTACCAAGCCAAAACCAAACCAAAACCATGAGCATGAGCATGAGCCCATTCCCAGAGCTAGAGCGAGAGACCAGAGCCAGAACTCACACAAAGAGGCGTTGGGGGCTTTTCAATATTTATGCGGCCTGAGACTTGCCACTAATAATATGTAAATGCTTGACTTGACGTGGAGCTTTGCCCCAGCAAACAAAACACCAACCAGCCAGCCAGTCAGCCAACCAGCAGTCACAACAATATCAACAATACCAAAACAGAACTGAACAGAATGGTGGAGTTAGTGGCAGCGGAACAGGCGTCGTCGACCACAACCCGTTATTATTATTTGTTGCATATGGCAAGGCGGTTTTCTGCTTGCTTTCATTTGCCTCTCCTTCCCCCACACTTTTTTTTCTTTATTATTTTTTTTTTTTGTTTATTTCTGTTTTGTGTTTTCTCAAGTAATTTGCAAGGGCGCAGAAGGCGGGGCATGTAATTTAATAGCAAGACTTTGAGACAGACTGTGTGACAGGAGCAGCCGAGCTGTTGACGTGCTGCAATTCAGGTGGGACAAAGGTAACGTAAGGTAATACAAGCTCAGGCAAAGATGGGGCACAAGGCAAAAAGGGTGGCGGCATGTCAAAAGGCAAATTATGCCAAAGGCTGACACAACAGACTTGGACACGGCGGTGCTGTTTAGGTAGAAAATGGTGATGGGGAGGGGGAAACATGAAAGATTATTGGTTTCAAGGGTAAAATTATGAAATGAAGTGGAAAATTAAGTGGGCATGATTGTCTCAGGCTATAGACTGAAGGAATGATACACCAAGGACTAAAAAATGACAGGCTAAAAAAGGGAAGGCACATCTCAAATATGGAAATTACTTCAAACAATGAGCCAATTTTTGCTTGCTTCCATATAATTAAAGCATTTTAAAGTGAATGAATGGACCTGTGTAAATTTCAATCAAAATCAATTTAAAATGATTTCTGAATTGAGTTACAATTCTTTAAGTTTATTGAGGAGAGTTTTTGAGATTGAGGAAAAGTATTAGAAATGTGAAAATGCTTGCGAGTGAACAAGATAATTTTAAATATATTAATTATCTAAACGATTTCACGTCTAAACGAATGTCTTTTTTAATATTATTTCAAATAGAAAAGAAACAATTATTTAAGATGAAAATGTAAAAAAGTTATGTAAGAATTTCAAGTTACTTATATGATTTGCTCTACTTTTGTGTACGTTTTTTTTTTTGTTAGATGTTATATCTTATTGTTTCTAACTTTTATCTAATTGTCCTTTCAGTAACTGACAACAAAAGAAGAAGAGAAGACAAAAAAGGGAGAAAAAGAAAACTTGCTTGTAAACGAAAAATAGAAAACTTATTGCAGAAAAAAAGAAACCTAAGGAATGGGTGCAATTTCAAGTGGAAGGAGAAAAAGAACCAAAAAAAAAAAAAAAACAAGGAAAAAAACCCTGTCTATCTTTTGTGTCTTTTATACTGGCTGCTCTCCCATGTTGAGTCATGTTGAGGATAGAAAACTGTGTCAACGACTTTGCTCCACTTAACCATTTAACGAGCAACTTAGCGAACACGTAATGTGCCAGCCAGTAACAACAACAACAACAAACAGGAATAAAGGATGCAAGCCAAAAAAAAGAAGAGGAATCCAACAATACTAACAAAATGGGTAAAGAGAGAAACGGGCAAGAGGAAAACAAAGAAAATGTAGAAAAATTCAAAACAAGTGGTACAAAAATATTGAACAACAATAGAAAAGACGCACACACAAACACACACACACACACGGAGATAGAGAGAGAGAGTATAAGAGTAACATGGAAATAAAAGGGAAAAAGCACAGAAGAACGCATGTGTCATCATTAAAATAAGCTGAAAGAGAGAGAGCATAGCGATAGCTGTGTGCCATCACAACAACAACAACACTTGCCACCCGCCCGCTAACCCGGCTCAAGGATAACGCATTGAGCACAACAAAGGACACGCCGGCGACGCATCACGCACTAACCAAACCAAGCAAGCAAGCAGCAACAACCCCCCCGCAATCAACCATTCTTCCTTAACAGACGCCGCCGCCACCGCCGCCCCCTTGGCCGCCGCATCCCAATGGTAGTGCCAATCCAACTAGACAGCAACCACCATAAAAGTGAAATACACAATGAAATTTACGCAATATCCCAGCGACGTTGTAACAGACTTTGCTGCGTTGGCGTTGTAATAAAATAAAATAAAATAAAAGAAAAAAAAATATATAAAACTAAAAAAAATAAAACGAGGGTGACAAGCAGACAACAATAACAACAGCAGCAGCGGCAGCAGCAACAACTACTCGCTGATAAAGCAGTCAGCTGAAAGTGAAATAGCAAAATAACTAGAAAAGGGAAGGGGGAAGCAAAAAAAAAAAAGCGATGGTACGTAAGTAGTGCCTCAACGGGACATACAATGGTTACACACACACACACACACACACACATAGCATCAGCAGGACACAGAATGTAAATCCGATTAGAGTTGAAGTCTTTCAGCATTTCCTTTAACTTTAAGAAGGCAGTTAAAGCTATTGATTGGGTCTCCCATTGAACCAAATATGCCATAAAGGATACAACAATTATTATCGGTAATGAGAACTATTATTTTCTTTGTATCTTAAAGATGCAATTAAAGCTGTTTAATGAAAAGATATAATGATATAAAATAGAAATTTAATATCTATAAAGATTTAAATTGATGCTTCATTTCCTATTTGACTAGAAACTTAAGCACTTTAAGAAGTATTTACTCTACTTATCAAGAAATATCAAAGAGATTTACTTATATTTTAGAATCTATTATTTTATAAAAGATTCTAATCAGAAAGCATGTCTAATCAGAGAAAATATATATAATATTTTATATAGAAAAATGTTCTCTACAATCTTAAATATTTGTTATTCATTTTCTTCATTTGTGCTGAAAACTTTAATTAGTTAAAGCTATTTTGCCATTTGACAACAATTAGAGATTTTATATTCTAGAAATGCTATTTTTCGTTTATTTGTTCATAAAACTGACAAATTGGTACTTAAAGTGAAACATTAAGTATTTTTATATATATTTTTTAATTATACCATTCGAGAATTTTAAATGGTTCAATTTGCAAATAACTAAGAGCATAGTTTACTAAATAGTTGCTAATATTAAAATAAAGTATTTTTATCATTTTTATTATAGTTAACCAAAAGTGTTAAAGCAAAATCAAATATGTACATACATATATGATAGAACCGTAAAATAAATAAGAATGAAGCAAGCAAGTCGTCCCTGCCGACATTGTGTATACCCTGTACCAACTAGTTATTATATTAAATGAAGTCAAACACCCTCGGCAATTAATTTCATAAAAAAATTTCCTTAACATGCCGCAACAGTGAACGCATGCTATCTCGCTCACTCTTACCAGCCAATGTCGCCCTAAGCGCTTCAGTACAAAACGCATTAACGTATATCTCCAATATTTATTGTCCGATTTCGGCTGAAATTGGTCAGATGATGCATATTAGCCACATTATTAGGTGTACCAAATAAGAATCTGATTCTTTAAAAACTGCTCTAATAATTAGTTTTTTTTCTGAATTGCGGGGGCGGAAGTGGGCGTGGCAAAAATTTTAAACTCTCTTGATCTGCGTGGTCACTAGGCAAATGATCGAACAACCTCAAAATCGCAATCAATTCAAAACAAAATTCCCTTTCACATGCAGCAGCAGCGAACGCATGCTATCTCGCTCTTCCTTATCTGCCAATGCCGCCTTGGCATTTCAGTACAAAACGGATATAGCCATATCTCCGATGTTTATTGTCCGATTTCAACAAAATTTGGTCAGCTGGTCCAGTTTGGGTATATAATTAGGTGTACCAAGTAAGAATACGATATCTTGACAGCAGCCCTAGTTATCGTTTTTTTTTCAATTGCGGGGGCGGAAGTGGGCGTGGCTAAAATTTGAAACAAACTTGACCTGCTTTGGCATTAGACGGATGCTCACACCAAATTTGGTAGCTCTAGCTCTTATAGTCTCTGAGATCGAGTGTCTCATACGGACAGACGGACAGACGGACAGACGGACAGACGGACATGGCTCAATCGACTCGGCTAGTGATGCTGATCAAGAATATATATACTTTATGGGGTCGGAAACGCTTCCTTCTGCCTGTTACATACATTTTAGCGACTTTAATATACCCTTTTACCCTATGGGTACAGGGTATAAAAATCATAGCATACTTTAAGCATTTTCACGTGTTTTCTGTAATGACATTAAAGCTACTTTTCTTCTGTTGTTTTTTCTCTCAAGGACACAAATTGCTTTAAGCCAAACTAATGCCAATGCACTCAACGAACCACCAACAGCTGTTGGCCCATTGCAAAAACGAAAGGAAATCAAAAAAAAAAAAAAAAGTAACGAAAAAAAAAGAAAACAAGAAAACGAGAAGAGGGAAAATTTTGCGGTGCGTTAATGGCCAAGAGAAACAAGTCACATTGACCTACACACACACACACACGCACACACACATAGACAGCAGCGACAGGAGACAAGCAAAAGACATGACGCTGATTTTTATTTTCATTTTCATTTTGAAGAGAAAATTTACACACACACACACACAAGCTTGAAGCCCCCAATGATTAATTGTCAAAATATGTTGGTAAGCCAAAAAAGCAACAAAAAGTGCGTCACTCTCTCTCTCTCTATCTCTCGATTTTTGGGTGTGTGTGTGTGTGTGTGTGTGTGTGTGAGTGAAAAAACCCTGACAATGTATGCATATGTATTTGTATTAAGTTGTCATTACGTGACTACAGACAACAAGATTTATTATCTGTCTGTGTGGAGGGTTTTTTTTTCTCTCGGTTATTTGTGCCTTCTCTTCCAGTTTTTGATATCAAAATTTCCTCGTTTGCTCCATCACCTAACCGCCCGCCTGCCCGCTGCTCCTCCCAGCAATCTATATAATATCGTTGAGTTTTGCTAAATGTTTATATCTGTGTGTGTGTGTCTGTATGTTGGTTTTGTATATTTTTTTTATATGAATGTGTTATTGTATTTTATATATATATATATATATATATATGTATATATGTATATATGTATGTATGTAGATACTCACAGTAACTTGTTGAGCAAACTCAACCTTCGGCTGGCCGACCAATTCAATAATATGAACCATATGGAACGATTTACTCTTGGACGTTGCCTTTGCGAAAAGTGAAAATGATCGAACAAAATGATTTTTTCCACTTATTTCTTTTTCCGCTCTTTAATAATTATTGTTCGACAGCAAATTACTCGTGAATTTTGGTTTTTCGTGAATAATTTGATGAATAATTTTAAGTCAGTTGTTTTTTTTTTGCTCTTAGTTTTGTTATTGTTGTTGTTGTTATTGGTTGGTTGGTTGGTTGTTGTTTAGCACACGTTTTCTTTCTTTCTTTCTTGCTTGCTTTCCTGCTTTGCTTTCCTTTCGCTTCGTTTATTTATTTTCTTTTTTTTGTTGTATTTTTTTACTTTTTTTTTTTTTTTTGATTTTAGGGTTTTCTTTTTGCACTTTTCTCTCCCTCTCTTTCTCTCTCGCTCTCTCTCTTTCTCTCTTTCTCTTTCTATGTTTCGTTTAGATAATTTGCTGTTCTTTTATTCCTTTTTTTTTTTTTTGTTTATTGATTTACTTTTCCAATGTATTTGACTCTCTGTCTATGTGGTTGTTGTTGGTTGGTTGCTTTATTTTTTATACTTTTTCTTTTTTTTTTTTTACTTTTTGGTTGGTTGGTTATATGTATGTATGTGTGGGCATATATATATATACATATATGTGTATATATATATATATATATAAATATGTATCTTATCTGTATTTTCCAGTATTTAAACACACACTCGTGTTTCTAAACATAAAAAATTACACAGAAAAAAAAATTGAACAAAATATATGCATATATAGATATATAGATATATAAGTATAGATAAGTTTTGTAAGCATGGCTAATTTCGATTTCAATTTGACTTTGATTTTTCGGTACAGTTGATTTGTTTAAAAATTTTTTTATTTTGATTTTGATTTTCTTTTTTTTTTTTTTGTTTTCAATTTGAATTTTTTGATTCTCTTAAAATATATATATTCATTTCGTTTCGATTCAATTCAATTCAATTTTTTATGTATTTTGAGATAAACTCAATGTTTAATTGCCTGGAAATTGCCTAGTTAGTTGTTTATAATGAAAAACCTAAAAACGATAAACGATTGCAATGTGAGTGTGCGTGTGTGTGTGTGTATGTTTTATTTTTGGAGGGTGTTGTTTTGGGGGAAATCATTAAAGATTTTCGATTCTATTTATGATGCAAAGAGAAGATGGGATATTTTGGCAAACAATTCAATGCGAAAGTATACATAATCAATTCTATTTGCTTAAAGGAAAGAGTATTGGCCAATTGTTTTAACATTTCGAATAGAACTTGGGAATTGTAGGAACTAATTAATTTAAATAAATTGGTTTCTAAATTTAGTAGTCTTCGAACTGATATCGAAGTTTAGTAAGTAATTGTGGAATATATTAGAATTATACTTTAAAAGTGGTTTAAAAACTTAATTCTTGCAAATAACATTGAATATTATAGACTTGTAAATGCTTGAGGTGGACAATTTATTTAAAAACATTTTTTGATCTCCTTTTTTAAATCTTCTGATATTACAAAACTTCATTGCACAAAGCTTTCACTTTTTTTCTGGTCAGAATTAAAAATTCTTATGTATTTTTATGAATTGAAATGGTAATTTTAAAAATTTAAACTATATTTACAAAGTGCCATTTTTAATTTGCCAAGACTTTTATTTCTATTTAAATTTTACAAACATTCGAGTATAAAGAGTGTTGCTTTTATTAAAATTTCTTGATATAAAAATATTTTCGAGAACTTTAAATAAGTCTAATTGGATTCACATTTAAATGTTCTTTTTATTTACTTTGGATTCTATCAAAATTCAAACACAACTAAATACTGAATTGGGATAAATGTGTAACTGGAATGATTTTCAAATTTTTGCAACTGCATATTTGCATTTGTATTGAAATTGCATATCTCAAACTATTTTCCAACACTTTTTGGTGTTGAAATTTGTTAAGGAAATTAAAATTTTTCAATGTTTTTGAAATGACTTGAACTCGCCATGAAGACAAAACTTTAACAACTTGAATTAAGTTAAAATGCTTGGACTTAGCTTTAATTTGCGAAATTTATAAAGTTATTTTAATTTTGGATATAACATCACAAGAAACTTGTTAAGAAAATCTTTGAAAATTTTGAATTTTTGTTCTTCTTTAATTAAATAATTTTAAAGGATTCTTGGCGAATAAATTAAACTTTTTTCGAGTGATGAAGCAACTTTAATAAAAATTTTAAAGTGATAAACACATTTTAACTAAATTACTTTAGGGAATGTTAAAGTTTTCACAATATTTGGTAAATGTTGGGCTTAACTACGAATAGCATGTGAATGAAAATTTCCAAATGTACTCTCAAGCATCAAGTCAAAAAATAAGAACCCAAACACTATAATATTTTTCCCGAAAAATTTCACTTTCTCGAGGCACTTGAAATCTTTTAAATTTCTATTATTAACAAACAATTTTTTTGTTCTTGTAGAAGGAAAAAATAAATACTCAATATTTGGCATAGAATCTTTTGATCTTTATGGAACTTTTGCTCTTTGAAGTTATTTGGTAAGACAATTTGCATTTCCAATCAGTCACTAAAACAAAAAAAAAAAAAAAAAAAAAAAAAAACATTAGGCACAATTATTTTGATTCCATTTAGAATTCAATTGGAGAGAAATTTCGATTCTGAAATTTCAAAGTCAATTTAATTTATCGTTGCCATTTAATAATAACTTGTTTTAATTCTAACATAAAAATTAATTTAACTACATTTTTGCACTTTAACTAAATATTTCAATCTTAATATCTTAAATTTAATCTCTTGCTAAGACTGTTTAGTTTAATATTTTTGCTCGAATTATTTGTTCTACTTTAACAAGTTGTATCTTTTGATTCTAATATACATATACTATATACATATATATCTATCTATTACTTTTCGATTTAACTAAATCTTTTGCTGTTTTTAGTGCTTTTGTTTAAATTTATTTGGCCAAAAAGCAATTTTCATTACCATTAAACACTTTGTGATTCTAAAGAAAGTTTACAAACATTTCGAAAATGAAAATAATGAAACCCTACAGAGAGAGATCTGTATATATAAGGAATATATTTGTATTGGGAATCATTATTATTGTTGGCTAGAAATCATTAAGAGCAAATGCATATTCAATTAACTCATTCTATTTTCTATTTATTGAGAGGGAATGAAAGCAAAAAGCAAAAGCTAAAAAATATATATATGTGGATATATGTATATATATATATAATTCCATGCTCTGGAGATGAATTTGAATGCCTCAAAATGAAATTATGGAATGCACACACACATATATACACACACACATACACAATAAACACACAAGCACACTCACATATGGGAAAATATTGAAATTCAGTTTGAATTTGGTTTGCTTTTTAATTGAAAATGTTTTCGTGTGCTGCGAGCGTGAAACAATTTTCCATGTTTGTTTATAAAAGGCACAAAAATTTAACACAAAAACAAAAAGATGAAAAAAAAACGAACTAGATTGGGGGGTGGGCAATGAAAAACAAAAAAAAAAAAACAAAAAGAAAACAATTGAAGGGAAAACAACCTGAGAGTTTTCCTATTTTCAGTTTAACTTTTTGTTTACAAAAAACTGTTTCAAATTATTTTTGGATCCTTTTTTTTTTTTTGTTTTTGTTGATCATCAAAAAGAAAGGCAAACAAATGAAAGACAACGTATTGAATCTGAATTTTAGTGCCTGGAGTAAGTTAATCTTAGGAATTCTAGTCTAAAAGGATATCAAAAGTATATTAAATATTCATATATTTGCCATATAAAGCAATATATATAGATTCATCTTAAGTTTGGCCTTTGCTTACAAATTGGTTGTAACAATAATAGATTTGAATTGGATTTTGTAAACTTGGTTTGTAATTTCTTTTATTTTTATTTTTTGGTTGTTTTGCAATTTGATTATTTTTTATTTGTTGATATATTTAGTTTTTAATTTTATTTTTAAATTTCGTTTTTTTTTTTTATAAGCGAATTTATTTTTAATATTTTGTTTGGTATTTTGTTTATATATTTTTTTTTTTTTTTAAATTTGTTTTTTGGGTTTTTTGTATTTTTGTTGATGTATTATTTTATATTTTTGGTAATATATTTTTGTGTTTTGTCCACGACAGTCGAGGAGAACTATACGAAATATTCCGACTTAACTACACAAAACTCAATATCATACTGAAAAAGGACGGCGCTTACAATGGCGAGAAAAACCCAACAAGAAGACGGAAAACACGGAAAACGACGACCACGACTACAACACGACAACACGACGACACAAAGACAAACCCAACAGTCAGCCAGAAAATACGAATGCCGTTAACGAACTTACAACTCACACACTGCCACACACACGGCATACAGTATAAGGCATGGGCGCACACACAATCATACGCACACAAACATAGACACCCCCGTCGGACCGACCAATTCGAACTAACGAATGCAACAGCCGGCAACGAACGAGTAGTAGAGCAACGGTAAACAACTCACTGTGAGGCGCTGTGTGTGCGTGTGTGGGTGGGCGGCCGTTCGTGATGGTTCGATTCGGTTTGGTTCGTCAACGAGTTCGTGTTCGTTTCAACTTGATTCGAACTTGGTCCGAAGTCAAACCAAAATAAAGCCAAAAAAGACAAAAAAAAAGAAAATAAAACAACAACAAAAAAATAGAAAAAAAATAACAACACCCAAACGTTAAGATAACGTTGTCGACTTTAGAATACCCTTCATTAAGTAGTAGTCAAAGAGTAAATTCATATTCCATAAAACCTTTTCACTTCAAAGTAGAAATTTACTTTTGATTATCCAAATAATATATTGTAAAACAGTTGCAACTTTTTTTTAACACAGTGTCGCCATCTTTCGTACAATTTTGAAACAATGTTGCTTTTGTTTTGGTTAACATTTCAGTTTATTTATTTTTATGGAAAGAAAAAACCAATTGGAAACTTATCAAATTGGTATAGCTCAGTTTTTATATAAACCAAACGCAGAAGGAGGCGTGGCATTTATTTCACATAATCTTTATATGCCTTAGTATACTATAGCTTTTTCCACATATCAAATTTGATAAACAAATATTTAAAATATGAAGATTCCTCTACTCATGATAGATAAGCAATTAACCGATCTTGATATACCCTGGTATTTAAATTTTAAGAGGGTATGAAATCAGTCAAAGGGATAAAGCTATATATATTATTGTCTCAAAAATGAAGTGCCAAAACCGATAAATAAATTAATATTAAGAATGAAAAATTTGGCAAATTTCCAAACTAACCAAATACAATTCTCTATTCACAACATTATCTAAAATATAAACTAATAGTTTATTTAAGATCTAAAGATCTACTTTCATACAATAATATTCTAATACTGTCTTAGTTAATGTAATTAACTAGTTAGTAATTGTTTTATACACATATTTCTACATAATAATAATATTTTCCACATTTTCTTTTATGGTATATCTAAAGTCGATTTACCGTTTGCTTTAAGGATAAATTTGTTGCATTTTATATCTGAAAATCTGAATGTTTCAATCTTGCTAAGTACTTCCCCGTTTTATATGAAATTATAGAGCAAATGAACAACAACAATAATAAAAAAAAAAAAAAGAAAAACAAAAAAAGGAAAAGGAAAACACGATACGATACGAAATACGAATAGCGGCACATGGAACCAGGCTGGAAAATACAACAAGGCCTAAAGGGAAAATATACGAGCAAGCCGAATGAAAGATACGAAAACCATGTGAGTCGTATGTTTGCCTCTGTATCTGTGTATAGGTGTGTAGGTGTATATGTCTGTTGCTGTATATGTGTATGTGTATAGGACCCGAAGCACGCGCAACTTATACACTCTTACTCTTCGGCCCTCACCGCGCTCTCTCTCTCTTTTTCTGGGGGAAAAAGGCCTTTTTACTGTGAGTGGAAAAGAGACGAGAGTTTAGTTTTTGTGCCTTAGCTATGTAAGGTGTTTTGTATAGTTGAGCGGAATGCATCTGAGTGGGAGAGTGCGAGAGCCAAAAACGCGCGTGGCTGCCGCTGCCCATGTGCCCGGCTCGGGCTTACACTGGCTGGCTGGCTGGCTGGCTGGCTGGCTGGCTGGCTGTATGGCTAGCTGGCTGTTAGCTGCTGCTGCCTGCCGCCTGCCTGCCTGCCTGCCTGCCTGCTTGCCTTCTGCTTGCTACTGCTGGTGGCTGGCAGATGACTCTACGTGAGCGTGGTGGATGGATGGGTGGATTTGGGTTGCCCCATGGACCGTCGCTTGTCGCAACGAAGTTATAGTAGAGTACGGGGAGTGTTATGATTGAAGCTGCTGAGCATTTTGCCCGAGCGGGTTGCAAAATGCGAAACATGTGCGTTTTCCTAGCAAACTTTTCTTGTTGTTTTCCTTCTTGTTTTCAAGCAGCAGCAGCATCAGAAGCAATAGCAGCAGCAACATTTTCTACATTGAATTTTCATTCATTCTGTTTTGACTGACTGGGAACGCATGTTCATCATTATTATGAACATTATTGTCATTATCATTATTATGCATGATCTTTGTATTTTTGTTCTAGATATTTTTTAAACATAATGACTCGGAATATTTAACTTGTTGTTTTTTTTGCTCTCTTGTGTCGTTTTGTTGTTTTGTTTTGTGGCTGGAAAGTTTACGCCAATAAGAGCATCTAAGAGAAGCAGAAAGGCCGTATCAAAGAGCGAGTTGAATGAATGGAAGAGCAAATGAATGACAATGCACACCCACCAAAAAAAAAAAAAAAAAAAAAAAAAACGACGAAACGAGGATGAGTATGTAAGCAAGACAGGAAGAAATTAATATGCGAAACGCAACAATTTTGCCAACTACAGGCTAAAAGGAAAAAGCATCACAAAACCAAAGAAAACAAAAAAAAATAAAATAAACAGAAAAAAAACATTGCGTTGTCGTCGTCGTCGCCGCTTAAAGCCGGCAAAAATACAGCAACAATAGAAGCAAATAGCAACAAAAACATCTGGGCAAAGAAGGCGGCATTGAGTAATGTGAATAAAGTTTGGGATTTTGGGCGCGGTTGCTTTCGATGGAGTGTGGGTGAAGGGGGGCTGGGGCGGCTGCTAAGGTTAGAAAACGTAGGATTTCCCTTTTTATGTAGTTGAGAGAAAGATATGCCACAGTTTTTTTTTTTTTTTGTTTTTAACTTTATTTTGCTGCATTTAAAGCTAAAAGGTTTTCCCCCAACCTGCGTACTTATTATTGTGATAGGGCCAAAAAGGTTATCCCAGTGGTTCAAGGCACTTTACACAGTGCTTTAGAACAACAACAACAACAACAACAACAGTAGCAAAAAGTAGAATGTTACTTTAAAGTATAAAAATATCTTATCGAAATATCAAAGTCAAAAATGTATGTTGCTCTTGAATTAAAGAGACTATTTTTTTTGTAGATAAGTTCTAATTCAGTTAATGCAATTTTAGATCCTGTTTTTATGTAGTTAAAAAAGGGTATGTTCGATTGAATAAAATGTATTTCATTACAGTTGATAAATTCAGGAATATTTGGTAAGATTTTGTTAATTGTATATTTTTACACGCTCTTTGCCTTTCTTTTTTAAAGGTAATTTATTTAACTAGCAATGACTTTGTCGTTTATATTGATAAACAAATATTAAGTTTGGTAGAAGTTCTTTTGAAATATTTTTAAAACTGTCTCAGGAATGAAGTTTTTAATGTTTATTATACAAAGACTTCAAGTAAATGTTTCTATATTTATAACTCATCTTTTAACAAATAACAAACTTTAAATCGTTTTTAAATTCATTATTATTATCCATATTTCATGTTATAAATACCATGAGATTATTAATAAGTTTCATAACAGATTTCAAATGAAACTCAAGGTTTTATTCGATAAGATAAGACATCTGTTTGGGGCAAAGGTTTTATGAAATCATCTTTCGTCTTTTTTTTTTGCGCACTTTAGAAATAATTTTCAAATAATTTCTGGTTTATTGTGTTGGCAATCTTTTAATCTGACTGAAAATCCATTAGGTAGCAACGGTCAGTTTGTCGCTCATTCATTTGGACATACATTCATTCATTCATTCATTCAGTCGCAAGCTGCTAACAATCTCAAGAAACCTAACAACCTGCCAAAGCAGCAATCAATGTCTACTCAGGATGGCTGTCTATCTGCCAACGACGACTCACTCCATCACTTCAACCAGTATGGTACCATCTACCACCATCCCCACTACCCGTCTCTCTCTTCCTCAACAAAACGCACTCATAGCCAACCTCAAGCTAACGCTCATTTTCTCTATTCAAGCGTTATTATTGTAGCTGTTATTCCTGATTTTTCTTTTCTTTCGTTTTTGTTTTTTTTTTTTTATTTTTTTGTTATATTTTTTGTTATTTTTTTTTTTTTGCTATTTTTGCTACGCGCTTTTTGCCTTCAGTTCGGAAAGCTGTTTGGTACGTTTATTCGTTTCGGTCGCGCTGGCTCGTTCGTTCGTTGGTTCGCAAGGCTTTATGCGTGGGCGAGTGTCTGTTTCTTGCCATTCAGCGATGTACGTAGTATTTGTGTGTCACTAGGATACGCAAAAGCATCCTCTCCTCCTCTATGCTACTCATACTATTTACCTTCCACTGCCTCCCCCCCCCCCCTATCCATTCTCATACAGATTCTCTGGTCTTCTCTGTGGGGTTGTCCTGGAGTTTTTCAATTTGATATGCTCGACCGATTTTCGCTCATTTAAAACGCGCCAGTGTCTGTATTTGTTGTTGTTCTTGTCATTCGTGTTGTTGTTGTCTTTGTTGTTGTTGTTATATGTTTGCCGTCCGCGTTGCGCTTGTCGTCGCCAATTTATCGCATTTTTACTTTGATTTTGCGTTAATTTTTGGACAGCTCCCGTTAGATGCTAGAGAAAAAGGTCACCAAGGGGGCCACACGGACACTGTCCAAGGATCTCTCTGTTATGTGTGTGCGTGTGCCTGTGTCTGTGTGTGTTTTTGTGTTTGTGTAAGTGTGTTTAACGCTAAATGGTGTGTTGATTTTGCTTTCTTCTTTTCATTTGATTCGCCGGCTGGCCGAGTCAGCCAAGTGTTAAGGCACATAATCAGTGTCAAGATGGTGACGATATGATATGTAATCAATTTTTAAGATACATAATGAACGATAAACTAAATCCGCCCTTAGGTTAGCCAAAATAAAAATTAAAGAAAAAAAAAGCCGGTAACGATGTTAACCATATGACTCTGGCCCCTTGAGTAAAAGTATTGTGTTAAAGATTCCCAACAAAAATTATTTAAAAAAAAAAAACGTTTTGTACCTAAAATATTTCAAGTATTGAAATTGTTATTTCTGTTATTTGGTGGTTTGTCACCTGCGTTTTTCGATTTCCGTGTTGGAAAGCAAAAAAAAAAACACTTTTCATTTCTTGGTCTTGGGCACTTAAATGATTTTCTTTTTTTTTTTTTTTTGAAGCCAGCTTAAACGATATGAAGCTAAAGGATCCCTCAAGCCAAATGCCAGGAACAGCAAAAGAAAACCGCGCCACCTCAATAACGTCTACCCACACTTACCCTATCCGACTACTCACTCTACCCCCCCGACTATATAACCTTACCCGCCGCCCCATCACCCCATCTTTCTCTCTCTCTCTCTTCTCTAACGACAATGGCAAGACCAAGACCAAGCGCCCCCGTTAATTAGATTTTGCGGTTTTTGTGTTGTGCAAACTTCAAAAGCAAAAGCAACACGCCCGATGATGATGCTGTTGCTGCTGCTGCCCCTCATACCATTTTTGGTGGCTGCCAAAACGCCAAAATGTATGCTTTAAAAATTTTTGATACAACATAAAATTGGAATTGAAATGGGCGGGCGCTCCGGCGATGGGCGTTAGAATGGACGGGTGTAGGAGGTTCTTTGGTTGCTGCGGGTCGCAAAACAAAATCGATAAATAAAACTTTTTTACAATGCGGCAACACTTTCACGCACTTTGGCTTCCTCTTCTACCAAGACTGACACCCGACCTTCTCATACCAACAAGTCGTCCAATCCCAGGCCCAATTTCAACTTCAATCTCATTTCTCTTTCTGTGCCACTATCGCTTGCTTTTTCTCTCTTACTGGTATGGCACAGCCTCAGAAAACGCCGCCTGTTGTGGTGGCATTGAAAAACCGCCCGAAAGTATGCAACAACAAGTTTTTTACGCAATTAGTGTACAATTTCTTAATTTATACGCTGTCGCCAATTTATCAACACAAGGCGAAAAGGGCATAAGAGCGAGCGGTGGCAACCCAGTAACCAGGAACCAGAACCAGCACAAGAACCAAGAAACGGCAACAGGAACAGAAAAAAGGGTACAACTGCCATAGTATGGTAACGGTATAGGGGGAGAATAGGAACATGAGCGGTAACCGGGTAGAGCGGTATCGGTAACGGGAACTTTGGGTCCAAAGTGAAATATTATTATGAGTACGTGTTTGGGTGGTCTTTTGGTTCCGCCCTTAAGTCAGTGTCAGAGTCAGAGTCAGAGGGTAAAACTAGTCGATGGCCCCCGAAGGGCTGAAAGGGTTGATTTCTTCACTAGATTTTCACTCCCTCTCACTCAATCTTTCACTGTTGGATCTGGGCTTAACATATGCTATTTTGGCATAGTTTTTCCTTCATTGCTGTTTGTTGAGATGAAGATGGAGATGGAGAGAGATGCCCTAGCTCAGTGAAATATGAAATACTATTTATAACTTTATCAGCATAAGATAGTATAAAAACACTGAGAGAAAATGTCAGAAAGCAAAGAAAGCATGAGTGGAGAGTAATATAAATAATTTGTTGCAGTGTAGCTTTATCAGCGAATTTACATATATATGTATATATATATATGTATATATATTATACATACATTAGAAACTATATGCAAAATGCTTATCAAAGCATTTGGATTGGACTGCTGCTGTGGCTGTTAATTAAGTTATGATGGCAAACCACAAACATAGCGATGGCTTTCGGGCGATGGCTCCCTGTGAAAGATAGGCCGTCAGTTTATGAAATTTTCATTAATTTTCGACCACAAGAGAGTTTCTGACTTTGGTTTCTGCTGATGCTGATGATGTGTACACCCTATGACCCCTTCAGGCTGACAGCGGACGGCAGACAGCGGACGTCTTGGACAGATTGGACGCCTATACATTGGTTTAGAAGAAAACTTGACGACACAGCAGTCAGTTGTAATGAAATTTTGCGACATATATGACAGTTTCACTTCTCTGATTCAGAGAGTTCACTTTAGTTTTTCCTGCCTATTTTATGTTATTGTTTTGTTATATTTTGTTCTTGTTGTTTTTGTTGTTGTTGATATTTTCTTTTTTCTTGGTGGGGTTACAAGTTTTGACAGGCCCCCCAAAAGTATGCTATGATTTGTCACATGTTAACCAAACTTATGAACTTCAATCTTTCACTTGATGGATGATGACAAATGTAGTCGAGAAGAGTCAAAGAAAACTTTTACTAATTATATGATAATCAAAATCTATCAACAGAGAAAAAGGAACATCGACGACTGTCATTTTTGGAGAGAGGTGTTTAGGTGGGAGGGATGGGGAGGGAGAGAGCTTGGGAATTTTAATTAGACCCAATGCCCTGTTAAGTAGGCTATATATAATATGCGTAATCATCATAACAATGCGCTCCTCTGACCCACACACATACACAAGCACACACGCACAATGCCACACGCACACACATACACCCACAGAGACTTATACATTTACAGTTCATTTTGACGGCAGCAGGCATACTCTGGCCTCCGCCCTGCTGTCAAGGCTAACACATGATGATGCCTTCGTCTTTTGCTACATCTTTTGGTTGCTTTTCTGTTTGGCTTTAGCACTGGGCATATAATTTAGATTTATCGCTTGATTTTCGCATAAATATCGACCATGTCAGAGGTGGAGAGGCAGCGGGTGGCGCTATATATGCCAGCGGTATGAAACGGGATTGGGCCGAGAGGTCGCCTTTTACTTTTGTGTGCTCGTTGATGCATAAAAGCAATGGCTTTGAGTGCCCGCCCGATTCGACTCGACTCTACTCTACACAAGACTCGACTCGGCCTAACGACTTGCTCTTGGCTTGTACGTAGGTATGTATGTATGTATGTATGTAGGTAGGAAGAAGTGTGCGTATATGGCTATAAGATGTAAAATCCAAAATGACATTGAGCACTGAGTGTACCATGCGTATGTCTGTATGTGTGTGTGTGTGTGTGTGTGTGTGTGTGTGCGTATGTGTGGGAATGGAAGTGCCTTGTCAGATAATGTCGAAGTGCATAAAGACCAAGTAAATGGCTAAAAATCATTGATGATTTTGCGTTTTTATTGATTTTATTGATGTATAAAGTATTTCATAAAGCGAAATTGCGAGTTTTACTTTACGCATTACCGTTTCGTTATATATGTTAATATGCTTAAAAATATAAATTGACTGCAGTTAACTATACATATATATATAAATAAATGTTTATATAGATAGATATATATACCAAACATTAGCGCTTTGCCATCTGCCTCAAATGTAATAACATTTAAAAAAATTGAGTGAAATTTATAAACGTTTCGTTAACCGTTTTCTTTTGTTAGTTACCTAGCATTGAATTTCGAATTTAAGATAATGTAAAACCTGAAATTAACTCTTGCACTTCTTTGATTTGCAGTTTTATCAACTTTTTGTTGTTGTTTAAATTTCACTTCAAATAAACAACAAAACAAGTCGACATATCAAACAAACCAATCAACTGTTGCACCTACCGTTGTAAAATGATCAATGCCTTTATGCCAACTAATGATCACATTGTATACATCTTTTAATAATGTATTTCAAAAAGTTCCCTTTCTTTCACAATCAATCTTAAATTTTGGTAATAAATTGAATTCCTCAAACCGTAAAGTGAAAACTAAATCCTGGAATTGAACTTGTTTATTTCTGAAAACATTAATTTCAGTTGAACAAGTCCATTGCTGCCATTTAGCATTAGCTAAGCAATAAGCCAGCTGTGTTAACTTTAAGCATCATTTAAAGTATCTTTCATCGTTTCCTTTTTTGGTTTTGATGGTTTGCCCTTGTCAATCTTGTTTAACATATTGCATCCCCAGTTTTGTTCGCTCATCTTGCCAACTTCAACTCCGAACTCCGCCTTCATTCTATCATCCATTCCCCAATCCCTTTGGCCCCTCTATCAGTTGTTGTTGTCTGCCGCCTCTCTGCCAGCCATCGCTCAGATTGACAGACCTCAGTGTTAGTGTCATCATAATCATTTTGTCATTAATATGTCTGACTGGTCACACAACAACGCGTTCATATTGTTGTTGTTGTTGTTGTTGTCGTTGTTGTTGTTATCATTCCTCTTTCTTCATCTGGTTCGCATAATCTGCGGTTTGCTCTTTGTTGTGTTCATTTTGTTCCCGCTAGCCAATCCATTGAATTATATGGATTTTTGCTTGAATAAAATATATATATGTACGTACATATGCATATATGTATCTGTATATATATATATATGTATGTATATGATATATGTGTATGCTTTTATATATACATAGGTATAACATATCCGTATTTGTTTTGTTATTCCTTTTCCCTTAACATTTCGTGTTTTTTTCTTTTCCTTTTTTATTTATTTCTTGTGTGTGTGTGTGTGTGTGCTGTGATTGACTCGCTTGCTCCGCTGGCTCCTCTGGCTAACCACGACGACCTCCTCCTATATAGGGATGAAGGGAAGCAAATCATCTGGGCGGCACCCGAAAAAGCATCCAAACATTCACATTTCATTTTGCCTTTTGCCTTTTTCGTCTGCCTTACAAAGTATGTATAGGACCCTACACACACACACACATTTACACACACGCACACACACATAACTATATACACATATATATATCTACTATATATACCAAAAGTACTCCTAGGCCCTTATATAAGTAAGTACGTGCCCTCGTCTCTGTGGGTCTCTGTCTGTGTCTGTATGTGTGCCAGTGTGTGTGTCCGCGTCCGTATGTGTGTGTGTGTGTTGTGCTATCTTCTTCATGCATTTTGACATACTTATGTCGTTTCATGTTTTTGCTGATTTTGCACAAAAAAAAAAAAAAGAAAACCAAAAAACAGAAGAAACAAAATAAAGGCAAAAGCAAAAAAAAAACGAAAAGGAAAATAAACCAAAATCTTTGCCCCACGTTTTCCTTTAGTTTTCTTTCATTTTTATCAAACAATTTTTCTCTTTTCGGAAAAGCCGCTGCTCTTAGTTCGCCACTTCTGGAAAATTGAAATTTGCGCATGTGTTATGGTCTTGTCGTATTGTTGAATTCGCCGTGCCAACAACTTGCGGCGAATTGAATGTCCTATTTGGAGGGGTTTTATGTTCGCACTGGAAAGTGCCAGTTAAATAGGCTCAACAATTATATATCCCCGAATGTGATTAAATAAAGAATTCCCAAATAAAACTTATCTTTAGTTTATAATTTGTTAATACGTTTCCTTACACAAATATTTAATAATGACAGCAAAAGGGGAATCATGTTTTTTAGAGTGTGATAACTTTTTCTTTCCTGGGAAAAACAAAATTCAATTAGTTTAGTATTTCAATATGTTATTGTGTTTATATCAATCAAAATGTATCAAAAGAACTTCTTGTTGTTTATTAATAGTTGTTTTAAAATTATTTTAATAGTGAATTGGCTGCTTGCTTCTTTAAAAAGTTGTTCTAGTTAAAACATATACTCGGCTATAAGTACTCTAACTTCCATATTTCCATATTTTAAATAACAATCTTAAATTTTTATAATATTTTCTTAATATGTAAAATACTTTTGAACGGTGTTGTTTAAGAATCTCAGGTTATGCGGTTTTTGGCCACAATGTCTTCAATCTATGTTGATCACTTTTAACCTGTCTTTGAACAACAGTTGAGAACCTAACAACCTGATTCCATGATCACGTCTGTGCTATATGTCAAATAAAAATTTCTTTTGTTTAACGATTGTCTTAAATGAGTTGTCAGTATAGCATATACTGACAAATGAAAAACGTATTGGGTATACAAATAATAAGATCTTAACGAGTTCCAGACATTAATACGAATACACCAAAGTAACTTAAACCTTCAGATGACTAATGTAGTTAAGCACAGCTTATACAGTGTATCTTTTGGGCGGCAAACACTAGTAGGCGGACGGTTATATAGTTTTCGAACGATTTTCCTCTCTAAAACGAACTCTTTTCTTAAAGAAACAACCATAATCGATTTCCGATTAAGAGACTTGTCACTATATATTTGTTTATACGAAGTTCTTAGAATCTTTCTTCTGATGGCCAAAGGCATTAGATTGTTCGAATTTAATCAGTATTGACAAAGAATTTTACATGGTTAATTCAAAGGATAAGAATGGAGATTATACCAAAAACAAAATCTTATATTTAATGCTTAGAACTCAAGAAAAAAAAATTAAAATACTAATAAATAATAAGTAAAACAAGGTACATATAGCAAATTGATTGCATACATTATTATTGTATTAAATTTAATGCCAAATAAGAAGCTTAATGAATAATAAGAGATTTTTGGTGACTACACAAAACACCGTTTTGTTTGAAGAAGAAAGAGTTTTCAAATATGTTGATGCAAAATTTTGACTAAAAACAATTAGACATCAAATGTATTCTATAAATAAAAGACACTGCAGTAATTTAAAAAATTTATAAATCTACATTATCTAAATATATAGAGATATTAATCTTAATAACTATACAAAATATTTAGTATTACTTTTTTATACAAAATCTAAAGCGAAAAGGTAACAACAAAATAATTATTCAGATGTGGCTAGAATCTAAATTAAGCGTAATATTATGACTAAAATACATATTATTCTAAGCAGGCAAATGATTGAATTCAACTGGGAAACTTTTCAAAACTAGGCAAAGACATTTATTTCATGGCTTTAAAGTTCTTCTAAATGATTGTTGGTCTATTTTTATAATATTAAATTATAAATGATAAATATACAATTATATTTATTTTCTACTCTTTTATTGCTTTTGTTTGTTTTCAAATATTATTTTCTCAGTTATGAAATCTTTTTATTATTATTTCATTTTAGGCACTTTGCGAATCTCTTTCCCCTTTTTCCATATGCGACTTCCAATTGCCTCCCCTTAATAAATTCGCCTTAAACTTTGTCTTGAATTCTGCCTTTTACATTGAATCAAATTTACCCCTCGACACTAATTCGCCGCACTGGAAGTGCCATACATTTACCCCTCTTTAGAGTAATTCTCTTCGGCATTTTTCTGGCACTACGAAGTGCGAAATAAGAAATATTCTTTGAAGATCTTGCTTATCGGTGAAAAAGAATAAATATATCGCAATATAAATATACCTATATATATATGCATATGTATAAATGGTGTAAATCATTCATAAATTTATACATATATCACAGGGAGCATGATGAAAGGAGAGAGAGGTGATGGGTTAGTGGGCTGGACAGGGAGGTGGCGCAGGGCAATTACACGCCAGAACGCTTGCCACAATTCACTCAATCACCGCTGAGTTGCGAGTTTCGATAGTTGAGAGTGCGTTTTTCTCTTATTTTCTATTAATAGCAGCATTTGTTAGGTTCTTCTTTTTTTTTTTGTTTTGTTTTGTTTGTTTGTTGTTTGTTTGTGTTTACAGCAGTGATTGGTATTGCTGATGGGATGCGGCAACGCGCCGCACTGCGTGGCAGATACAAAACAGAAGGGGGAGGGCAAAATAGACTGAGATGGAAATAGAGACCAGCAGAGATAGAAATAGAGAAGACCGTGGCAAATGCACGCCAGCAGCTAATTATTCTAATCACCAACCAACCAACCAACCAGCCAACCAACCATTCAAGCAAGCTGGCAGGCAGACAAACAGCCAGTCAGCCAAACAGTCAGTCAGGCCAGGCAAAAGCAATTGAACTGCTGTTGACCCCAACAGATGCAGAAATGGAGATCGGAGCATAGAGTACACAGAGAGAGAGAGAGAGAGAGAGAGAGAGAGAGAGAGAGAGAGAGAGAGAGAGAGAGAGAGAGAGAGAGAGAGACAGAGAGAGAAAGTATGGGAGTACTGAACCACATATGGTTGCGGTTGCGGATATACCAGAAACATTCTCGCTGAGCAAATGGCACACAAATCACAACAACGTCAAATAAATTGCCAGTATTTTGTATAACAAAGTTGTGTCTAACATTTTTTTTGAAGTTTTTATTTTTTTGGTTGTTGTTTTTCCAGTTGATGATGTTGTGTGTAAGTGTGTGTGTGTGTGTGTGTGTGTGGTTGGTGTTGTTTTAGTTGTTGGCAGGTAGCCAGCCACAAAAAAGACGAAGCGTGAACACATGAAATGAGCCATGAGATTAGGATGTCATTATAATTATATTTGATAGAAAGAGACACAGCAATTAATTTCACATAAATATATACATATGTATATTTAAAAGAGTAGGTCATACAAATAGATATTCCAAGTTCATTGCAAGATAATCAAAATGAATTTAAATCGAAATTTGAAAAAACAGACAGTATGATGGGAAAGGGCCAATTGACAATCGTTTGATTTATCGGAGAGAGTTTGAGAGAGTAAATGACTAATTAATGGAAATAATTAAGATCTTATAACAGTTTAAAAGATTATGCAAAGCTATTAAAAAAAGTTATGAATCAATAAGCAGAAAAATAGGGTAAAGAGAAGGGCAGAAAAATATAGAACTCTTTCGATAAAAACTAAACCAAATATAAGTCTCTAATAAAACTTAACGGTAGGAGTCTCTGGTAGTTCCCTCTGTAAGTTTTCTCTTATAAAAATACTTTAGAGAAAAGTTATGTGAGCCTTTATTTTAGTTAGAAATTATACCTTCCAATTATGGTATACTCAAAGTAAATGGAAAGAAATTTGGAAACGATTCTTATTATGTTTGTCTTTTGATAATAAACTTTATATATAGAAAAATAACTTTCAGTTGATCCAATAAGCAATTTTAAATAATTCTAATAATTGCAATAATTTTTAACGATCAACTCATTACGAACAACTTGTGCCAACAAATTGCTTAAATATTATATTAGCTATTTGATATATCACGACGATATATATGTATGTATGTATATGAATAAATGTATCTATATATGTGATAGTTTCATTTTTTTTTTTTGGATATATCTGTTGCTGCTTCTGGTTGATATGCCACAATGCTATTTGGTGCATATCAAACTCATGCTTTACCAATAAATCTACCAAACAAAATCAAATCAACTTCTCATGTCCCCCCCTCTACCAAACAAAAAAAATATATATATAAACCGTTTGTGAAATTATATGAAACATCTACCCACCGTTTTCTATCTCTTTTCCTCTCTCTCTCTTTCGCTTTCTCTTATTGCCTTTCCTATACAAATAAAATTGCAACCTCAATATTTGATTATAGAAAACGATACCTGGGCAATTGGTCGGCGAAACGAGAACGAAAAATCAATGCAAATAACAAATGACCAAATATGCAGCACCCACATACTCACACACACATATACAGAGAGTAAAACTCATATAGAGAGACATATAAACCCGCAAACATGAGAGAAGGCCTATGGTGTGCTTGCTACACCTAGGATTCAATCCCAGTTGGGATGCAAGGGGCAACAACAAATCATCCGTTGATGCGTCACGTCAATAACGCAGTTGAAAAATTGTTAAAATTGAATTACAGTTGCAAAACTGCGCGACTGGGACCCAGAGTAAATAGCAACAGCAGCTTCGTGTCCCGCCTCCTTTAACGCCCACACACACACACACACACACACACACACACACATATCCATATACAAACAGAGTGAGCCGAAAAAAAAAATTGCATATGAGAAACGATAAAAAGCAGGCAACACAAGTGAATTTTCTGTGAGTGTGTGTGTGCCTTGCCCAATTCTTTCCCTCTTTGGCCCACTCTCCTTCTCTTTCTCCTCCCTCTCTCTCTCTCTCTCTCTGCTCCTCTCTCTCTCTGTGCATATCCTTCAGCAAATAGACAACAAATTGCAATGTGATATACAGTTGAGTTGAGTTGAGTCGAGCTGTTGTCCTTGTTGGACAGCGGTGAAAATTGATAAAATGATATTGATGAATTGCACATTCGCAGTCAACGTCCACCGAAAATGCTGCCGTTCCTGCTGCTGCTGCTGCTGATGTTGCTGCCAATGCTACTGCTGCCTTTGGCATTGCCTTGGTTGCAGCAACATCGTCAACGTCGTCTGATGATGAAAAATTAGCCTCATGGCCCATGGTCGATGTGTTGCTAGACGATGCGTGAGTGTGAAAATTGTAGTTAGTAGGCGGCGAATTCTATCTATGTATGTATATGTATATGTATTCTATCAATGTATAGGTATATATGTGAAATGGTGAGCAAGATTAATGAACGACTGGACACAGAAGGCCCAAGGCAACAAAAGCCAGAGCAAAAGCCTTATGACAGTTCTCTCAACTCAAAGGTGTGTGTGTGTGTGTGTGTCAGTATTTGTCTGCGTGTGTGTGTATATACAATATGTGAAGAAATTATTGATAAACCCAAAGGCAAGAATTGAAAAATCAACACAAAATGTATATCAATAGTAGCAAAAATCCAATTACCTTGAAGAATTTTTCAACATAAAGTCAACTCTTAGGATTTTTTTGTGTAAATTTGTAAAATAGATATAGATAAATGCTTACTAGAAACAAAATTGTTTAAATTTTTTTTTGTGTAAAGAGAAATTGTTTTTAAATTTTCTTTAACTGTGGCACAATTTCATTAATTTGAAGCGAAATGGCATACAGTTTTTGGAGAGTTTTCCTCAAAGAAAAAGCCATTTTGCTGCTTTGCCGTTTCACTTTCACTTCTTAGTATAAATCAATTCGTCTAATCTTAATTCTTAGTTTTAGCATTAATTTTAACTACTGAATGCTTTTTCCGGAACAAAAAGGGCAGAAATTAGTTTCTATTGATAAAGTTTTATAAATATTTATGCTCATCATTTCGAATAGAAAAAATCAGTTCATCTTTCATCGGCGATCATGGAAATTTAATAACTAAATCAATCTGCTTTTCAATAATAACTTATTTCCCTCTCATCTATTTAATCAACAAACAAGATAAGTTAGTCTAAATGAGCCGAATAGAAATGGCTTATCATATAGCCATAAAAGAAACATTTAATTAAGGAATGTTTTATTTTTTAATTAAAGTAAAGGAACTATGTATATTTTTACTATTGTTCAATTTAAATAACATGGATATGCAGCTACAGATAATTGTTCAACTATAACTCCAATTGCATAGGATATAGAGATTAAGTAACAATATCTATTTCATCCTTTAAGTTGGATTCCAATCTGTCTTTCTCTCTCTAACTCTCTCTCTTTCTCTCTGCTTTTTTGATGACAAATATAAATGTTGCATAATATTTTATGCTGGGATTTTGTCTACTTGACTTGACCAGCTATTAATAGATGTTTCACCTTTTTGCCATTTTCTTTTCTTTACTCAGGCTTTACTTTACTTTATTTGGCATTTTCTGTTTTTGTTCTTGCTTTTTGTTAAATTTTGCCTTAACTCTGTTTGTGTGTGTGTGCGTGTGGTTGAGCTTCGATTTTGACTTGACTATTTATAGGCCAGTTTCATTTGCCTTTTTAATATAAATTGTCTTGGCTTGTCTCTCGTTTTATTTGAATTTATGGCCATTTCCATTTCATTTGGTTACATTTAGCTAGCATTTCATATAATAGTTTCCTCTTTTGGCACTTCATCAAGGTCTTCAGGTGTGAGAAAGAGATGGTGAATAGAAATAGAGATAGAGGAGAAGAGAGATGGTGATATACCTGCCTGGACCACAAAAATCGCTGTCTGCCCTTCGTCCAAAAAATTTATAAGCGTCTTGCGTCTCCTCTGTGTTTTGTTGTTATTTAAGACAAAACCCCAACGCAATTCGGGTAGTTGCTATAAATAAAACAAGGCACACACACACACACACACACTCAATAACACACAGGCACACATAGACACTAAGAGATATACACACACCAACTGTGTGTGTGTGTGTGTGCACTTTATATAAACTTAGATAACAAACAGCTTGGTTATTTATTTTTCTTAATATTAACGTCAACATTCAGCGCACATGTTGCACGCATGGACCAGCCCTCCCCCTTCCTTTTCATCCTTCCTTCCTTCCTGTCCTGCTTTTCATCCTTACTTTGTGCTCCCTCTCCCTACTCCAACCACTATGCCACCCGCTGGCACTAAGACAGACATAGATAAAGTCATTTACACACACACACTCTCTCTCTCTCTCTCTTTCTGTCTCACTTTCTGTAGCTGTATCAGTGTATCTATGTGTGTGTATATAAGAGAGAGATAGATACACAAACTGTTGTAATATTTGTTGCCATCTTACAGGCGATGTTTGCGAGGTGTGCAAGTAAATCACATCAACAACATTGCTAAAATTTATAACTGTATATCGGGCAATGGGCAACAAAGGTGGTTAGCAAGCCAAACGGGTACGGGGGGAATGGTTAAAGAGTGACTGGGGTGGTGAGGTACATGTTGTCTGTGTGTATTTGTGTTAGCTTATATCTGCTTAGCCATGGTTATTTCAACTTTATTAAGCCAAAACACGCGCATTCTCTTCAGCCAGTTGTTACCGAGGCAACAAAGTCAAATCGTTTTTCCATCCATCCATCCATCCATCCTCTTTCTCCGTCTCTCTCTCTCTCTTTAAGTGCAATAATTCCACAATTTCAACTAATTTTATACAAATTTTTTGTTACACAAAAAAAAAAAAAAAGAAAATAGAATTTAATTTGAAATATTTGCCACACCTTGGGCAAACTGCCACAAGTCCTTAGTAAATAGAGTCGCCTAGTCGGGCATAAATCACAACCATAAAATGTACATATACAACCACATCTAAGATTTAAGACAGTCAGAGATAGAGTAAGCATACAACAAAAGATGAGATAATGGAGATGGAGTTAAAGAGTGTGTGACACACACAAGCACACACAGAAAGAGAGAGAGAGCGAGAGGGAAAGGCAGTAAGAGAATTTGTATTTTCACACTCAAGGAGAGAAAAATAACAAACGAATTTTTAGCAAGCTTGCAAATTGCCCCACAACAAGCAAAAACTTCGAAAGTCAAAACAGGAAGACAAATACGAATGACCAAAAAAATGCCAGAAAAAAAAAATTGAAAAAAAAAGAAATGAAGCAAAAAAGTATGCTACATAAAAGTGACGACTTGAAGTTACCACTCTCTATTTTGAATAAATACAAATATGTATATACTTAAATATATACATTCTGATTTCTTGTTCTGAATGAAACAACTTCAAGGTAAGACTCTTGTAGTGATCACTTTCTTCATTTTTATTTCATGCTTCACATTCTTCTTACTGATCAAAAATAATATAAACTATAAAATTTCTACCACTTTTATATGGTATAACAAAATCACAGACAAGTAATTTAAATGAGAGGAAAAAGAGAGAAAAAAAATTCAATGACTTTGATAAGTGTAACCACATTAGTGAAATCTTACTAACTTGACTGACTGACTGTCAACAATTTTTTGATTAGCATCAAAAATGCAAAATGCACTTTGCTTTATTGTCAACACTTTGAAATTTCTGACAAGAGTTTCCTGTACATATACATACATACATATATGCATATACATATATATATATTTCCTTCATATTGCATAGAGAACTATTTGACAAGCGTTAATCAATCAAATTGGAGTGAAGTCTGACAGCCAGAAGAAACCTTTCTCATAATTTTTCTCTCCCTCTTTTTCTTCTTTACCTAACAGCACCAGCACCCTTAACAGATGCAAGTTCCTTTAACTTTTTTGGGGGGGGGAGGATGAGGAAAATGTGTGGCATAAATGTAAAAATAAGATAGGACGAATAAATTTCATTGTCGAAAAAAAAATGCTTTCAAGTCGCTCTTTTTAAAATAAGCCAAGGTTACAGAATTCCATATTTGTATATATATATCTATATTTAGATTAATTTATTGTTATTCTTTTAAAAATTCTAAACTTAACAAGTTTCAAACAAGAAATATGCATAAAATCTTTGCTAAAGTTGGATCAATGAAAGTTATCTCTTCTTCACAAGTCAACAGTCCAATCGATGAAGTCAAATCTAATCAAATGTTTTTATTTGTTCAAATAAAAAAGTGATTTCAAAACTAGAATTAAAAGAATCCCGTTTTTTGAATATTAAATTATATATGTAGAACAAGCTTGTCTTGCTTAGATACTGAATTTCCTCATGATATTAAATGATTTTTAAATTATATGTATTTGTTAATACTTTTTCATAATAAAAGTACTTAATAGGTTAAATTGAGTTGATTTACATCAAGAGATGTTACTTAAGACAATTTTTGTTGGAACCAAATTTCTTTACTTTTCTCTTAATAATAAATAGAGTTATAAAGAACTGATATATACATAGAATACAAAAAATCAGTTGAAAATTTGTTATCTAAATGAATAATAAACAAATTATTATAGTATTGAATTTTATTCAATCTATTCCATTTTTTTTTTCAATAATTTAACCAAATGGAAATGAAGTGAATGTCATCTTAAGAGCTGATGACATTATTTTCATTCCCAAAGTTTCCAAAAGTTAATGGAAACAAATGAAATTTTATTTGTAGCATCAACTTTTATAATGTTACAAATAAAGTCATCCTATGCATGATCTCCTTTTCGAAAGTGTAAATAAAAAAAGCAAAAGGTAAAAATAAAAATAACATTCTGAAGTAAAGCTTAAAAATAAAAGGAAAGGGGGTAAAAAATGTAGCTCCTTGCATTAGGCACGCATTCGCTAGAGATTTGAGTGGGCTCCCGGAACTGGTCAGCGATGGAAGAAAACAACAACAGCAACAACAACAAAATGTGAGATGTTTGGACAGTTAAGCTTAAGCTCAAATAGGTTGAGAGGCCTAAGAAATTGCCAAATTTAATAAACTTAAAAGGGTGTACATGTATGCTATATACAAATACGTGTATATATATATTTACACACACACATACACACAACAACGTGAGTAATCAGCCACAACTTGAGTTGTCAATAAAATTGTGATTTCTTAAGGGATAGAAAAAGGGAAGCTATGAATAAAAGGAGAGTGTAAGAGAAGAGAAGACACTGTTGGTTGGTGGGAGAAAACAGATTATTATATTGTTTAGGCCTGGCCATAAAAAGAATCCTCAGCCTGTGAACAATTTTTAAACAGCCACCTTTTACACCTGTTTCCTTTACAATTTATAGTATGACCTCTCTCATTCCCTTCCCCTCCTCTCTCACTCGCTCTCTCTCTCTATCTTTTACCTAGGCAACACATGTTGTACCCAGCTGCTGGGAGCACAAACACCACGTACTCCTACACATACAAATACATACGTTCGTTACATAACGTCAAAAGCAAATGCTTTAGATAATAAAGGAAATTGTTGGGCAATTTCGGTTGTTTGTGTGTGTGTGTGTGTGTGTTTTTTTTTCTTTCTTTTTTTTTTGTCAGTCTTTCGGCTGTTGTTGTCTAATAAAACTAAGTGGAAAGGCCCCCATGTTTGGATAAACGAAATTGATATTTAATGGAAACTGTTGCTGCTATTGCTACTGCTGCCTGTTCATTAGAGATGATATCCCTTGCTCATCATTTCACTCTCTCCACAGCTCTCTTTCACTCTCTCTCTCTCTCTCTCTCTCTCTCTATTTCCATCTCTTTTTTGGCCTGTCCAAAGATATATGTATGGCATGTGATGAGGATTTCCGCGCGCGCGGGTTTGCCAAACCATGTAAATCAATCAGTTCAGCCTGCCTGATTCCAGCCACTCCAACTCATGCCACTTGCTCCCTTCTACCTCCTCCCATTATCCTTATCATACTTATATAAGAATTTTACAAAATGCCAGCCTAAATGTATGCAACATACGTATCACTGAAGCTCCAGCCCCCGAATGACGTATTGATGTACGTCATGCATCATTGATGTAGAAAATGTTTTAATGTTATTATTGGCATATCAGCTTTGGGTGGGTTGTCAGCCAGGCAAAAGAGTGCAGGAGGTAGAGTTACGGGAAAAGGCTTGAATGTTTCCTTCTGCTTTTGCCTGCCTGCCACGCTGCCTGCCTGCCAAGCTGCCTGCTGGTGACAGTTCAGTTTTATTGAATTTTATTTATCAGAAGACTTTGAAGGGTTGTCGTATGTGTATGTGTGTGTGTGTGCATGCAAAGGGTTGCGCAACAGGCGAATAACGTATGAAGCCCTAACCCAACCGAATCAATGCCACAAACAAAAGAGTCTAAGGAATATATAATACACATATGTATATAAAACGTATGTATATATATATATATATATATATATGTATGCATGTACATTCGTACAATATATTGTTTAGCATGTGTACCAGCAAAATCGTGAATATCTAATGCCCTGATAATTGGCGCTCAATGTGGGCCTTTTCTTCTTGTTACCAATGACATAAATTTATCTTAAACTTTACCAAAATTGGACTTTCTCTACCTTTCCCTCTCACTTATATTTATATATATGTATATATCTATATATATATATATATTTATATATATATATATACTTGTATGAAAATCCTCTTTTTAATTTTCTTTCCTATATAAATATCATATAATTTCACTCTTCAAACAGTGGGAACAGAAAATGGAGGAGCAAAAAAAAAAAACGAGAAGCGAAACAGAGAACCCATCTCAATCCCATTTGCCATTGCATTTGGAAGCAACAAAGTATTTGCTTCTTACTTGTTAGACAACAAACAGCGGCTTAAGTGTGCTTTAAAAGATGCTACAAGGGTCTGTCCCCCTATCCCCCACCCGCCATGCCACTATACCACCGACTTTGCCTTTATTCTCTTTTTTTTTTTGGCATTTTTATTTTTTTGATTTTTTGGGTGCGTGCAAAAAGTTTTTTTTTTTTTTTGGAAGGGGAGTAAGGGGAAGTAGAAGGACGAGTGCCCAGAAAAAGTTTGTAGCTCTCAAACAAGGCACACAGATACAAATTCATACACACATACACACACACAGGCACACACAACAATGAGAAATATTGATACTAAAATATAAAATGCCTTGCCTTATATGCGAGGGGGAAAAAAGGTAGACAAAATACAAATATGAAAATCTAAGAAGACACACATACATACATACTAGAGAGAGAGAGAGAGAGAGATAGAGAAAGAGAAAATGGGGAAGACAAGTTAGGGAAGACACAAACATATAGACAGACATACGCATGGACACTTTGACACACAAATTTACAACTTTGTTGCTACTTTTTTGGTACCCATGAAAACACTTTGAGACCAAAAGTATTGATGAACAGTTGTTTGTTGTTCGTTCGGTTCGGTACGTTCGTCGATTGGAATGGCGGGCAACTTATTAGAAAGTTCACTCAGACACACACACACAGATACATATCCAAATACAATCAAAATATGTGTTGGTGTTTAACTGTGTGTATGTGTGTGTGTGTGTGTCGGGTATGGAAAGTCAATAAAATAAACGTTGTATGTTTGCGGGCAAAAAGAAAGTGTAACAGGGGGAGGAACGGCTCGAGTTTGACTGTGAGACAGTGAAAAGAAGATTGCTAAAGCAGAGTTGGGTGGCAAAATACATATTGCAAAAAGGATGAAAGTTTTGTGTAACAGCAGCCGAAAAGTAGGCAACACATTATGCATACATATCGAAGTTTTTCTGGTAGAATGCGTTCAACATTGGTTAGAGTATTGCAAAGTTATTGCGATTCCTTCAATCAGTTGGTCAGCAATTATAGTTTTCGGCTCAATCAAGTGGGCTAAAATAAATATAAATGATTTGTAAGTACAGTTGGACCTCGATTATCCGGCCCCCGATTAACCGGGCACCCCGATTATCCGGGATGAATTTGAATTTGTTTCATTACCCTTGTTAACCGTTATTACCCCTATTATCCGTGATTTCTAACGAAAATTTTCTTTCTAAAATAATAAAACGAGTTCGGGGCTTCCCCGTTTTAGTTAGCAATCAATGAGAAACACGCCTGTATGTCCATATTAGATATTTTTATGGTCAGTGTGCGTTTGAAGGTTGATCACCTAGCAGATTTAAAGATATGTATGTAAGTACTTATAAAATTTCAAGTGCGAAATACGTGGAAATTTTGCTCTCGATTTACCGGGTTTTTCGGTTTTCCGTGATGGCTCTGGTCCCGACCGTCCCGGATAATCGAGGTCCAACTGTAGTTGAAAGACCAATTCCTGGCCAAAAGAATGGCTTAAAATTGGAGTAGATTTGGGGTTAGATTTCTGAATTGTTTACATACAAACTTTAGAATGTAGAAAAGTGAACTGAACGACTTAGCCAAAATACATTTATAGTAAAGTTTTAATGTGTTCAGATTATCATTTCTGACAATCAAAAAACAGTATTCCTTATTGTAGTCTTAGTTTAATATAGAGCATTCAAATAGTTATATATACCCGCAATATTCCACACAAATCGCAAAAGATCTCCACTCATTTTTTTTTTTTTGAAAGTTGCCTCCTGGTATGTATGTCTCGTTTGTGTTGTTGCTGTTGTTGCTTCGTTCGGGTGTTGGCAACTTTCTGCAGTAAATGGTATTTATGTTGGTTTAGTAAACTTTGACGATAAAGGGGGAGGCAGTTGGCATTGCCGTTGCCGTTGCCGTTGCCGCTTCCACTGCCTGCCTGCAATGGAGGGGACGGGGGAATAACGTTGTGCGTTGACGACCTCAACAACATCATGTAGAATTACGAGTATTTGAAAAGTTTTACAAGTAATTTATTTAGGCGCAAGTTTTTGAAGCGCGGTCAGGGCGTCAACACAACACCAAGAACAGGAAAAAAAAAGAGAAAATAAAACGAAAGGAAAAAAAAAGAAAACCAAAAAAAAGAGGAAAGATCTCCTTCTGAGCATGTGTTGCGGTTATTTGGGCAAACAAATATAAAAGTATCCCGCCGAAATAGCTTACAAGTACATCAAATTTTCATAAATTAGGCATGCATAAATGGGGCAGCAAAAGAAAGAGAAAAAATACAGACAGAAAGAGAGAGAGAGAGAGAGAGAGACACAGAGACAGAGAGAGGGAGAGAACTTTTCTTGATGACCCCGAAAAAAAAAGAAAGCCCCTGAAGGTTGGAGGTCGGCGGTAATAAGGGCCAAGGAATGGTAACAGGAAACAGGAGCAAACTGTGCTGTGGCTGAGTGTCATGAGCTGGCGAAAATTATGTAACGCATAATAATTCATCAAAATATCTTGTGTATGTGCAAATTGCAACAAATTGATGTTGTTCGAGTTTGGCTTCTCTTGACCAAAAGAAGGCCGAAAAATTGAAGCAAATGAAATATTGTTGATGATGCTAAAGGAAACTATATATAATGGCAACAAAAAAGAAGGACAGCTGCGCTGTGAAGAAAAATAGAATGAAAATTATGATGAAAACGCTACTAAAAATGTGTAAAGATATTTTGAGTTTATTTAAGATGAGAGTGTGAAAAAAATTAAACTAAAAAGAGTTTACATGCCGCAAAGGTTGCAATTATAAAATGAAACAAATATAATATAAATCTTTATAATACATACATACTTTTATATAACAAAAAAACCATTCAAATAAATAAGTTCTTAAATGGCAACAAGTTGAAATTAAATTACCTTTTTTAACAATATTTGCAATATATTTTCAAATATATTTTCTTGAAAGAACAACTTTTCTGTGTATAGGCAAGTGGGATTTTGTTTAATTTCAACCCTTCAAAACGATGTGAAAACATCAAAGTTAAGTAAAACTTCTTCGAATCTCACACCCAAAATTAATCCATGGAAACATTCAATAACATGCCTGTCCTTTTACTATTCCTCTAACTAACTCTGTCAATCACTTTTCCCATCCGAGAGAACCCATGTCCAAGCCGCAAAAATTTTTGCGCTTCCCATCTGCTCGACAATTTTCTGCCCTGCTGGCCAGCCTCCCTCAAACTGTCTTAGTATCGCGGGCCGTGGGCAACGTTTTTGTTTATACGAAAATTTAATGAAACCGAAAACCCTTCTTTCAGCACACACACACACACTCACACTCACACTCACGCACACACATGTTAGTAAGTAAATAAACACATACATTCACATATTGAAGAAGGAGAGGCGAAATCTATCTATAGCTATGGCACGTATCTATATCCTGCATTTCGCTCATATTAATTACAGAGAGTCCTTGGCCAAGGCAGTTTACGCCGCAGGCGACAAGATATCAACGCACCCACCACACAAAGATCTGTATATATATATAAAATATATATATATATATATATATATATATATAGGAAGATGCCGCAGCACAACTCAAAGTAATTAAAATTAAATCTCAAACTAATTATTATTGAACTTGGTTTGCATCTGTGTGTTAGGGTGTGTTCCTAGATGGGTTTGGGTGTGCGTGTGTGTTTGTAGACTTGCCCGCCGGTTACAAACTTAATAAGATTTTCTCAAGGTTAGCAACAAAAACAACAACAGCAACAACAAGGCCACATATACAGAACAAACAAAGGCAACCAAAAAAAAGAGAGAAAAAAAACGGCTTTAAAGTTGAAGGCGTTGTTTCTAACTGACAGGGTCAGGCTTTTTAGCTTTTTGGCTTTTTGATTTCTCGTTTAACGTTTTGTCCCTTCCGTCAACACGAATCATTAGGCCACATTTGTTTTGCGCTTCACAAATTACAACAGCAACAAGGACAATATCAAACAATATAAACTGCAATAGCACCAAAACAATAAAATCTAATTGGGAACATAGACACACCAAAACCAACACACAACATGGAACAACATGGCTAACATCTGTATGTGACTGGCAGGACGAATTGATCGGGTAGTCAGTCGGTCGGTTGGTCGGTATTCGAATTCGAGGCGCCAACAAAAGTAATGAAAAAAAAAAAAATAAAACACACAAAAAAAAATTCAAGGAAAAAGTAAAAAATAAACCAAATTAAAATATGAACTATGATAAAAAAAATGTTGTGAGGGGAAATAGTAAATGTATATAGAAAATAATAATAGTTTACCGTTAGTGAAAATCCACTTAATTTTTGTTTATTAATATGCTTGGCCAGCGGAAAAACTAGTTGAAATTTTGTAAAATATAATGAGCTCAAGGACAAAACAAACAAACGAAACAAAAACAAAAAATAAATAAAACTACATGTAAAATCTAGATTTTAAGCCGTTAAATAATATTTCCAAGCAACGAAGTTGCAATACTCTAGAAAATGCTTTTAAATTAAAAGAAAATCGAGAGAATAACTCCTATAAAGTCATATGATTTGTCTGATTTCTATTGGAAAATCAAGAATATTACTGTTATAATTGTCAGAAGGATAAACTCTTTGCGTTAATCCTTTTTTCTGCAACTCAAACAAAAAAGTTAGAGAGAGAATGAAAGAAAGAAACTTTGCTTACATTTTTCAGTTGCATTCGTTAAAATAAATAATGCTAGAGTAAAATATTTGCAAAAATGCCATAAAGTGAATGTGTTCCCAATTTCATTTTCACTTAGAAAGGGGGAATTCTGGTCAAAAAAAAAGTCAAAAATATTGTTTAAAATTTTCAGAAATTTATAACTAAAGTTAATGTCGAATATATATGAAAACTTATTTTTAGAGTTGATAAAATATTTATTATTAATATTAATTACAAGTCTGAAATATAAATGAAATGAGGGAGTGTTGAACCTTTTTAATAGTTTTTCAAAATGTATTTATCAATTATTATCCTTTTTTAATCTTAAAGTGCAGTGTACTGATAGGGCAATAAAAAAATCTCCATTTCGCCAAAAAGTATATTTTTAATTGTGTTTTTCATTGAAATTCATTTTGAGAACTGTAAACCCATTGAAATAATTTTCCATATGCATATATGCTAATACATTTTGTCAATAATTAAGTAAAGTTCTCTCTTCATACTAAAGTAAACACATTCCCGGCTAATTGTTGTTTCTGCTTTGTTGAACCCTATCCTATCCCACCCCACCTCACCCTTTCCCACACCCTTTAGTATATAGTTTTAGTTGTTTTTATTGCTGTTAACCAATATTGTTGTTGTAGTTGCTGCTGTTGTTTCCAAGTGGAAAATTTTTCGTTGGAGTGGCTATGGTAGTTTTTTTTTTTCTCCTAGTTTTTCCTCCGTTTTTCCTGGCAAAAATTTTTGTTGTTATTCCTGGGCATATTTGCGTTTATATAGCGCACAAAATGTTTATTTATTAAGCATACACATAAATTTGTATTATGAGCGCTGACTAAATCAACAAAACATTTTCGGTAAATGAGGGTTCGGCTCTAGTGTCCAAACGGTGTGATGAGAAAGGGCTGCCGTTAGCTAGGTAGGGGTAAAGGGTATAGGGTGTAGGGTGGGGGTGGTATTTGGGTGTCAGGACTATCTATATAACTGACTTGGTAATTAGAATGGCGTGGTCAAAGTTAATTGAGTAGTTTTTATTGTGTGCAGGCCTAAATAAATATAATCAGGTGGATGATTTTTAGACCAAATGCAAATGAAATTTTACTATACAAATCGATGGGTTTTTTTTTTTTTCAATTTCCCAAAACTAAAAAAAAAAACACTCAAATTTAATGACTATTTGTTAATTTATTTTAGTGATTGTCTCATCAATTGCAATAATTAAGTTAATATCAACGAGAATAGCTTACAATATTGCAATCAATGAAAGTTTCTTTTTTTTTTTTTACTTAAACGTCGGGGTCACCATACAAGTTTTCTTAATGATGATAATAAAAAAGTAAACCCCCCCACCCCCACTCATACCCAAAGCAACGTTTAAGTTAATAGTTGAATGCGACATTGTGTTGAGGGGGCCTAATACGACATTTGTTCATATTAAGGATATTTTCTTTGGTACAACCATTTGATTTTTGACATTTACCATTTTACCCACAAATCCTATCTACTTATTTCATCAATTTCTTCCTAATCACTTTGAATTTTTTTTCCCAAATATCTTGTTTGTCAATGCGTTAATTTGTTTCAATGGTTTTGTGGCCTCGTTAGTCTCTCTCTCTCTCTTTCTCTTTACACTCCAGAAAAGGACGAAGAGAAAGAAAAAACGAACCCAACATCTAGTCTTAATTAGGCCGAAATACGAAATGCCAAGAACAATTAATAAGGCACACAAATTTGACATTTATTGTAACTACTCCGTCTACTCCGCTCGTATACATATATATATTTATTTTTTTCTCTCTCTCTCTCTATATATATTGCTTTTGCCTTTTTTTACATGCTGTCATTTATTTGCTTTTATTTATGCATTTATTTTTATGGGCTCCGCTTTTTTTATGGGCCAAGTCATTATCCAGAGTTTTGGCTGTTGCTGTTGCTGTTTCTGTTGTTGTTATTTGCTTTGACTAAACAAATATTATGGCCATTAAGCAAATTGGTCGAAAAAACACTCACATACACAACACATAGCCGGGAGTGACACACGAACATAGTTGACCACAAAATAGTTAGTAGTAGTAGATCATAAATGTCGGAGACAATTAAAAGCAAAACCAAAAAAAGAAACTCCCTTTCAGTTTGAAGCAACTATTTGAACGTCTCTTGGCCTGGGTTAGCTTGGTCTGTAATGAACTCTTTTGGCTTTTTTGTTTCTTTTTTTTTTTTTTTTTGATGGTCGAAAGCAATTAATCAGCAATTTTTGTCAATTAAAAAGGCCAAAGGCGTTGAAAGAAAAATCAGTGCAATTATGCAAATTGGTAATACTTTTCTTTTCCTCCTCTCCCCTTCACAGTGTGGCATGTTCTATTCGATTCTTTCTTTTTTAGATCTAAGCAACTCTAAATGAAGAAAAAACCCTTTTGGACTTAAGCCTATGACCTTGCTTTGTTGTCTCATTAGACGCATAATTACGCTGCTAGAGAGAAGGGTCTTAAGATGAAATTAAAAATAAATTACAAGGAAATCCGTGCCAGGCCAGAATCGAAGCAGAAACTCTCTTACTCTTTCTCTCAACCCTTTCACACACAACCGAAGCAATAACAACAACAACAACGACAGCAGCAACAACAAAAAACCTGTCAAAATTAGCGAAATTAATGCGCAAACGAAGCGAAACTGTCAAACGCATAAAACAACAAGAGAAAGAGACAGAAATTTATTTCAAATTTCGAGTCGACCAAAAGATACCTAAGATCAATGATGGTGTGCACATTTACTATAAACTTCAAAGAGCATTCTCTATTCCAGGATCAGGATCTCCAACAATATGAGATCATCCATTTTGAAAAACGTAAGTAGAGAAGGGATCGATGTTGTCCAACGTTAATAATTTGAATATAAAATGTATACCATTGTTAAGATTGGGGTCAAGTATGACCTCCTCCTTTTGCTTTATATTTTACTGGATGCTCTGTGTATAAAATAAAAGAACAAAATGGCGTCTTATGTGTCAAATGCGAGCAATACTTAGCAAAGAAAAAAGAAGAAAAAAAAAGGTTCACTGAATGAAATTGAAACATTTGCCGCGTCGCTGACAAATTTTCTTCTTCTCTCATTATGCGCAACAACCCTAACGTACCATACCAACTTACTACCTCGCTCCGTACCCCTTTGTAACTGCTTCACCTTCGGCACCCCTCAAATGCAGATTGAAATCCAATTAATGCCGCTGATGGCGTAAAAACGCAAAGCTTTCAACTGATTTTTTATTTTTTCCTCGTTTTTTTTTCCAATTTTGTTTTTTTTTTTTTTTTTGCTCTGTATTTTTGCATTCTCTTCCCTTTGATGAGGCAAACGACTTGGAAAAAAGGGCGTCGACACCAAAGGTGGGCGCATTGTATGAAATCCTTTTTCCCAATTTTCGTTTTTTTGAAATGCCAAACGCGTTGCGGCGTTAATATGTTAAATTAGAGAAAGCGTCAGAGACTGAAAAAAAAAGTAAGAAAGAGAAGTTGCCCACGGCGTACGGCAAACGACGAGGAACAGGAAAAAAAAAAAGGAGAAGGCTTTGGGTACGGAAACTGTCAACACAATAAATTGTGACCGCATACAATACGTTGGCAAATGGGTCCAGTGAAAGTTTTGTGGCTGGTAATGCGATAGACCAACCCTCACCAGACTCATACTCGACCATCGAATGAAATCCAATTGAATGATGGCTCGGGCTTAATTAGAAGCCTTCAAGGCGAATGGGTTGGCGGAAAAACTTTTTTTTTTATTTTTGTTTTTCTCGTCAGAGAGGGATAAGAAAGATCGGGAGACACAGAGATAACAGGTTAGTGACAGGTCGAAAAATATTTGAGAGAAATGCAAAATAAACATATTATTGCCGACTTCTGGCATTATCCTTCCTATGAGTGAATGAACATTTCTTTTGTATATCAACTGCAAATGCAGTTTACCACATTTAACTCTTATTAAATCTTCTCAAACAACATGCAGCCTACACAATTGCATTCCACAGGAGACAGGACTAAGGAAACACAAAACAGGAAAAAAAAAGAAGGAAAATACAAGAATAAAAATATAAATTGGATACACAAAAACACGCTTCATTGCACAGATCGCATTCGCATTCTAATGACTTCCAATGGGCAGTTTGTAATTACGCATTATTCAAATTACAAAAATTTGCAACAACAAGGATTGGAATATATGTACACTCTCACACACACACACACACACTAACACTCACATACTCCTCTTGGTCAAATTTAAACTCTAAACAGGCGCAAAAACAGACGGCGGACCACAAAAATCGGGTCAACTCGAATGACAAATGTGCAAAAAGAGAAACGGTAAAGGGAAGGCGAGGGGACACAAAAGGAGATGGAGGCAGTTGCAGTGCTATGTATATACTAGCGCGATGACGAGTCGGGTGGGGGAGGGGACTGACTCACTTCTCTTTCTACCATATGTTTAAATGTTGCGCCCTGTTTTTTGGTTTGACTTTCAAAATGTCAAATACATTAAACGTGCATTTGCGTTTTGGGGTTTAGTTGCGATTTGCTGGCCAAAAAAGGGGTCGGAGATAGACGGAGGATTGGGTCTGGTAGATGGTAAAGGGGCCAGAGGGAGGTGGAGAAGCGTTTCGAAAGAGTCGTTTAGAGTTCCTGACAGTTGAAATTTACCTTTTGGCCATAATGACATCACGTACACAAAAGGTGTGTGTGCTTTTCGGTTGTCCTTTCCGTCTCGCCTGGCCCCCACCGCCTTCCGACTCGTTTCACTCGTCCTTCTACATATGCTATTTGTTGCATACTATTGGGAGGACGGGCTTTAGGTTGTGTTTCTCTATATATGCGTGTGTATGTGTGTGTGTGTGTGGTATGTGCGCTTTTGTGGCTTGCAGGCCGTAAGCCGAACCAGCCATGGGCTAATGTGAATCCGAAAATGTAGCCAATGGACAATCACATAAAACAAATTACACGTAAAGTTCCAACCAAAGCCCACAAAAGTATGCTACAAAATGCAAGTGCCGAGCTGCATTACGAGCGTACAGGATATGGTGGCGTGTAACAAGGAAGGAAACAGAACTGTTCTATGTTCTGCTTTAGCTAAAGTTAAATACGGTCATCCAACTTCCAGTAATCTTTTCCCTCATTCCCCGCCCGCACCAAACGCTTAAAACGAAAGCAAGTGCAGAGTAAGTGAAGTTTTATTACCAACACCTTAAAAAAAAAAGGGTTCCTCTGTCTTTTCCATTTTTTTTTTTTTTTTCGCATTAGGCATACCAAATTCAAAATTTAATTCTTAAATGACTTCCTTAACCAATATGCTTCTACTTTGTCCCATTTCTAACGTTTTTAACTATATGTAGGATAGAGCATTTTACTATCGGACAATGAGACAAGGTAAGTCCATTTTTGAATTCTTTTGCATTACAAGAGAAAGCGCGAAAGCGCTGGTAAATCTTTACAATCAACGCAGATTTTGAGCTCTTTCCTTCCAAACAGTTTTTCCTTTTCTTTCTTTATCTTTTCCTTCTGCTTTTTTTGAAGTACGGTGCGCAAGGCGAGAGGTGCGGCGGGGGCATTACCAAACTGACTGTGAGATAATCAAATGAAAAAACGTAAATGTCTCGTTAAATTGCACAGAAATTAGATTTTTTTTTTCATTTTGCCTCTCTCCTAGTGGAAAGAGAGTTGGCAGGAAAAATCAGAGCATGACCACTGGCGTGTGTGTATATACATATATATATATATATATTTCTATCTGTGTATTGCGTGTGTGTGTGTGTGTGTGTGTGTGATGGGGGTGTGGGGGCTTGTGTGAAAAATCAAATTAAGTATACGTAAAACGCGAACAGCCAGGATCTCGCTGGTCGACTCTACTCTGCTCTGCTCTGCACTGGTCTGCACTGATGCTGAAAATCAAGGCGAGTTGTCGATTGGTAAAAGCTTTTAAGGTGGCCAAGGGGAGAAGAGTGTCACAACTGGGATGGACTGGGGCACCGCACGCTAAAAGCCAACTACTATGCTACCTTTAATTGGATTACAAGTGTATGGGTGTGTGTATGTGTGTGTCCACCACGACGACGACAACGACGAGGGTTGGCCAACACCAAAAGTTGTGAAAAAGCATAAGTTTGCATTTTTATGAAGCTCTTACGTATATCGGTGGGAAATGACAACCATATGGCACAACAGACTACATTAGAGAACAATACGCAAAGTGATGTGGATAGCAGGGAACCAAAGCGCTAAGAAGCACGAGGAGGAGGGCGAGGAGTTGAGCGAAGCTCTATGGGAGTTGTTACAAGAATGTGGCGACAATTGGAGGTAGTGTTGAAGGGTAGTTGAAGGTTGCAAGGTGCAAAATTCATATAAGATGGCAACTTAATGATAAGCTTTAGCATAGTGAGCAAGCAGTGGGGTGACGAGGAAGGGGAAACTCAAATGGAGATGAAGAGAACAATGGCAAAAAATATAGCGGAAAGCCGGTTAAGATATAGAGCAAAGATTACGGGTTAAATATGTGGGGAACAAGAAAAGAACCAAAAAAAAAAAAAAAACGGAAGCGCTTCCCTCAAAATTTATCATAAATTGTTTTTTCCTTACTATAACAATTTTGGTAAATGAAAAATTACTTCCCGTTTAAAATAAATTTCTTAAAAAGTATACAAAAAAAAAATATGGCATGGTAAACAGAGATATATGTATGTGTATATATTCTTGTTCTCTTACTACAATTTCTGTGGCAATTTATCTCATAAATATTTGATATTTCCGTCAATTTAAGTGCTTGCCAGCCAGTTGGCAATCATAATTTGATTAACGTTTAAACTGCCCGCTCAAAAGTAAATTTGGCAACTCACTCACATAGTTTTCCTCCATATATATTTATATATATAAATTTATACAACCATACACCCAAACACCCACACAAACACACAAACAGATACATCGAGTCAAACGGAGAGTCCTTTTGCTTAAATATTTATAAATTTATATATACGATACGATATTTTGCCATATACAAAGCGAATTGGTTATTAACTTTTCGTTTGGGGTATCTTCTGTGCCTCGTTGCTAGAATTTGGCTGTGCATTTTAATTTAATTAAAAGTTATGGCGGAAATGTAGCGTAAGAGGTAGATGGCCGTGGGTGTGTTGGTTATTCTGATGTTGGAAAGGGTATATGCTACCAATAATAAACCAAATTATTGCATGTATAAATGAATTTGTGTGTTTATGTCTCCTCTTTTCCCCTCTCTCTCTCTCTCTCCCTTTCTCTTTCTATACGTGCCTGTGTGTGTGTGTGTTTTCGCAATTAGGAGCAGCTGGCGTTTCAGGTTCTCTGGGTATGTGTTCCTGTGGCTTTTGAGCCCTTTTTGTGCCAGCCATAATTGAGTTAGGCTGACATACACAAATTGTACTTGTAGTTGTTTTGTATAGTTGTAGTTATAGTTTACTTTAGCATACTTTCAGGCAAAATGTCAATAACACGACCAAAAGTTTTATGTGAATATGTTTATGTGTGTGTGAGTGTGCGTTTGTTTTGCAAGACTTTTGTTTATGGCATTTAATCTAATGTCTCTTCGAAAATTTCTGCATAATTTTGCATTGTTTTTAGTGCTGACAGTGAGATAACTAATAATTGCCTTTGTCTCTCTCTCTCTCTCTCTGCCTGTCCCTCTCTTTCTCTCGCTCCCTTTCACACTCGATAACTTTGAGTGTATTTCTTTGAGTTCGCGTGTGTGTGTGTGTATTGCATATATTGCATATACATATGCCGTCAAGATGTTATCTAATTGCATTACTTGCATGTGCCTTGCATACTTTTAGGGCTGCCTTCCGAGTCAATTAGTCGGCATTAATGATTTATTGCATACTTTTAGGCAAACTATTGTTCTTCTACCTTAAGCCTTGCTTTTAATCGGCTTTTATACTTTACTCAACTCAACTCCACTTTACTCGACTTGTCTTGCTTTCTCATCCCGGCGTTTTCTTTAGCTTTTGCTGCTTTACTGTCTGTTCGGTATAAAAGTTTTTATTCATTAGCGAGACAAGAATCATTGCATACTTTATGGCTGCCTGAAAAGGATTTAACCATGATTCATTTCAGGCATTTGTTTGATAATTAAAATGGGATGATCTAAGTAAAAACATTCAATAAGAAGCATTATTATTACCATTATCATTTGCATTTCCATTTCCATTGTCATTTCCTAAGCCTCAATTTCCGTTTTCTATTAACCAGTCATACATATGCATATGGATGCATGTCTAAGTTAACTGGCTGACAGTCTCCGACTGACTGACAGACTGATTTGAACTCTAACTCTGCGACTGTTCATTAGCCTTTATAAACTTCATTCTAATTAGATTATTATTATTATTATTTGAGATTGACAAATACAAAAGTAACAAACAACAAAAGGCACCAACTATACAATGACAAAAGTTGTTGAGGTTTGAGTAGAAGAGATAGACAGCAGGATAAGAACCAAAAAGCTAAATACAACAACTAACAGTTTGAGTTGATCTTGTGGTTATAAGAAAACGAAGCCAAACTAGGATGATAATGATGATAATGATGATGATGACGATGAAGAAGAACAAGATGATGATAATGGTACAAGTGTATGGGTGTATGCCCACAAACAAAATGTGTCTGAGCCAAAAGCACTCACACACAGGAAAATGCCCATCAGCTGGCAATGTCTCAGACCACAACATGTCCAATGGGCCCAAATGCAACCAAAAACAATAACAACAACAACAAAAACTGAACTGAACCAAACTGAACTGTCTGCATAAGTTGAAGATAAACGTAAACCGCATGCACGGCACAATAAACAGACATCCGTGTGCATTTCCCTGACTATTTGTCAAAAACATTGCAATAACAACAAGACCAGTGGACAAGGAGCGGGATATAAGGGAGAGGGGGGAGGGTTTGATGAAACTCGAGACCAGGGGCCGGGCGCCAGGCATCGGGCTCAGGGACACCAAAGTATAGAGGCAACCAAAAACCAACGAACAGATAAACCCTTGACTGCAGTCAAGGGACAGAGAGTCTGCCAGCTGCCAGCACCGTGGCAAGGGAAGGTGGGTTAAGGTAAATGTTGGTAAGGTGAGGTGCGGTGCGGTGCGGTATGGTGGCAAAAGAAAGAGTATAGAGGGGATGGAGAATGTTTGCATTGGCCATGCCAGCGATAATAAACCAACAACAACCTGCGCGAAATGAGAAATGCAGCATAATATTAACCACAAACTGAGATTGCAAGGCTTGGCCTGAGCTGAGGGAGAAGCGACAGAGTATTGCACACAAACAAGAGCTCAATTTGCCCCAAAAAATGCACTGAAAGAAAAGAAACATGACATAACTATTTGATTACAAAAAGTTTTTTTTTTTTTTTGTAAAAAGGTTTAAATGTTAAATGACAAACTAAACCTTTTCCAACTTTAGCTTAAATAGTCATTAATTTAGTTAAAGTTTGCTTTAAAGTAATCGTAGCTATTGGCTTGGCCTTGTTATAGATTTTTCTTTGTCGCAGTGTAGTTCGTGCACCACTCTGCCTGTCATAACCTTCACACCGACCACAGACAGGAGGAAAACTTTTGCATGCGGATTTTTCTCTGATGACGATGCTCCTGCTGCTGCTGTTGCTGGTGTCCGCCTCAGTGGAAGGAAATGAGCTGCAGTTGCATTGCCCCAACCAATTTCTCGATCCCAATACCCTACCCCGGAATTGCCTTCACCTTGCCATCTACCATGTAATAACAAACCAAACACTGCATAAATTCTGGCATCGAGTTGTCTGTACTTCGTTTTCGCTTTTGGTATTTGGTCAAGAATTGTCCGTCTATATGTCTGTATGTTCGTCTGTCTTTCTGTCTATTTGTCTGTCGGTCTTGTTTGAATTTGGCTTGTTTCGCCAATGATTCGCTTCTATTGTTTGGGGGGCTCTATATATGCCTTTTGTTTTGTTAATTTGCCTGGTCCAATATCGAATGGAATGCGTCTTTGCTTATAGGCTTGACTTGCTTTATTTGAAATCCATTGGTTAGAGGGTTAATGGAAGAGGAATAGCAAAAGTTAAGCGGGAGTATATAAGGGAAGTTAGCTAACTAAGCTACTTACTTCAACTTATCGAAAAATGCACAATACATGTAAGGAATTTCACATGGACCAATAAAGGTTTAACTTGGCTTTTCTACGAATATATTAAGCGATTGTTTCATCAACTTAATTTATTGTTGCAGCGTATATATAAAAGAAGAAATGATTTTTAATTTCAGATTTTTCCAATTTCCCCCGTTTGTGAATGAACAACGTTACACTCATTATTCAATCAGTCGTCTCTTTCTCTGTTTAGCCTGTAACTGTCTATTGCAGTTGGTATTAGGCTTTTGGCCAGTAATTTCAAGGTAACTAAAGCTTTTAGTCCTGCAGCAACATCAACCGAATGTCAGCATACCTATGTATGTATATATCCCCATTTTCAGCGATTTGCTGGGAAACATTTCCTAGACTCTAGGGCATACTTAAACCAATTTTAATTACATGCATGATGATTGCTTTGAAGGCTCAAAAAAGGGGCCAAACAGTGTAGAGCCGTTGGCTTGCTAGAAATGCTGCTAGAAGGGGAAGGAGGTTGGTGAAGTTTATCAACACCACATTTGTCGCATACACAGCAGCAGTAGCAGGCAGACACAGGAAGAAAAAAAAACCATGGGAAACTGAATGGCAAGCTAATTGAATATGAGTATGAATGGAGGCTGGATTCATTCTCATTCTCTATCGCCCTCATTCTTTCTATCTCTCTTTCTCTCTTTCTCTTTATAAGCCCCTTGAAGCCGCAATGATGACAACAATAACGAAAGACGGAAGAAGAAAGAACGGGTGGGTGGGTGAAAGAAAAAGGAGAAAATAAAAACGATAGTAGACTGAAAAGTGGTAAGAGTGGATGGGGTGGCAAATTGAAGAAGGTAAACTACCATAACGAGAAGAAGAATCCGTTGCCACTAATGGAAAAAGCATCAATGGCTTATGGATTGAAAAGCAGTGGCGAAAAATTTATGGATTTTTTACACAGTGGGAATCACTTGAGGCAAATGGGATGGACGCGCCCCCGACGGAGCACAACCACCCACCCACCTGTCTTCATCATCGTTGTCATCGACGACGTTTTGCGTATTTGCTGATTTTGAGCCTCTCGTCATTCGTCTTGCTGTTAAGCTAATCAAACAAATGGCTAAGATAACCAGGGATGGACAGTATACAACTGAAAACACTTTACAGTGTTCCATAAAATTATTCTCTCCATAATTCACATAAATGACTATCAGAATTTAAAGTGATTTATGGCAAAACAATCAGAATTTATCTAAATTTTCATCGGTGACGTTGACAGCCCTAAAGGCTTACACATATTTTCAACTATTGCATTATTTATATAACATATAGAACATAACTTTACACTTTACACAAAACCATATGGAAGTCAATTTAAGTCCATGAAATTTTTCCATATGGTATGTTGGCAACCCTAAAAGTTACAGCTGTGTTTGGCCAGAGAATTGCCTATATGTGGGACGCACGAGTTGAAGGTAACAACAACTAGGCGAATGGTAAATGCGTTTTAAAATGACGCCCATGACGCAAACAATAACCTTATAAACTGTAAGGCCGAGAGCAGGACCTGGCCCCGCCTTAGCTCAACCCACCCACCCAACCTCTTTTTCAGCTACTGCGGAAGCCACCGCCACCCACACTCTATGGCGCTGTATACACAAATAAACATTCAAGTGGAATTATTGCAACGAAATTCAAAGGATTACGACAAAAGCACGTTCACAGGATTCAACAGAAGCAGCAGCAGCAGCAGCAGCAGCAACAGCAGCAGCAACAGCAACTGAAGTCCTGCTCTGCCACAAGGCTGCAAGGCTGGGATCGGCTCCAAAACTGGCTCCGGGTTGCCAATGACAACAATGCGGGCGGCATGGCAGAATGATGAAGCATTGAATGGGCTTTTGCGGGATGACGGGGTCGGCTCTGTGGCCAGCAGCGGCAGCAGCAGCAGCACCACCACCAGCAAGTTCAATGAAGGAAAATTATGAAGCCTTATTTATTGTTTATGCGTGCGCATAGCTCATGGAGCAAGAGAAATCAGTGAAAAGGAGAAGAAGAAGGAGCTGAATGCTGTTGTAATTTTTGTTTTATACTCTATGATGGATAAACAAAAAAAAAAAAAAAAAAGAACGAAAATAGAGCAAAGGCATAGTCTCGGATATATCTACTAACTGAACACGTTTGTAATTAAGTTACAATTATTTTTTTAATATCATAAAATGCAAATTTAATACATAAAAAGTATCTGAAATTTTCATTACCCCTTTGTATTTGTTTTCCCAACTAAAGGGAATTACTTTTTTTAAAGACTCTCTGTAGAGTATTTTGATTTTTTTTTTTCAACAATCATACAAACATATTAATATCACACACACACACCACATACACAAATGAAAGTTGGTATGGTACTTCGTTCAGAGCATGTGAAAAATTTGCACAAATAAATATGAATTGCACTTTAATGCATATTAAGCTCCATAAGGACGGTGGTCGGATGAAGGTAGGCCAGAGGTATAGAGAGCGGACATGAGTTTATTATTAAATAAAGTGCCCACTGTGCACCATACAAACACACACACACACAGACAGACAGACATACATACATCCATCCATATATTCAACAGCCACTGTTTGTTAATATTCAATATTTATTGTTGTGTATAATTGAGTGAAAAGTAATATGTTTGTGTGATTACACCGGGAAATTGGTAAGGAGAAAGAAAATGAAAGATTCAAGAACGTTGCTTGTTAAAATGTTGGCCCAGAGTGAAGGTTGAGATGAAATCTCAATACTCAAATAAAAATGATGTGCAATTGTTTTTAACCAGAAATATGATTAACCATATGGCAAAGAAAATTTAAAGCAATTCTCATTATTTTCCCTTATGGCCAATTAGAAAGAAAGGAAAACTTACAAGAGAATATCCAGATTAATATCGAGTAGAGATAAATCAAGTACAATCGAACTCACCTGAAAAGAGACAAGCAAAGGGAAAGGGAAAAATTAATATTTGGTAAATCAATTTTGCATATTATTTGTAAAATATAAACGGTGTAAATGGATTTTTCATCCTGACAAAACTGCATCTTAAATAACACATCCAAAGTCGGTCTTAAAGGGGGATTGGTTAAGTATTTATTTTAGCTTTTTCCGAATTCTAACATTTGTGGCATGTACTTTACATTACTTTTAGGTTGATGCGAAAAAAATGGCAGAAGCAACTTAAAAGCAAATCTTTTTTTTTCCACTTCTTAAATGTACTTTATCAGTTTTCCAATAAAAGTTTAAGAAAAATATGGATTGAATTAACTTAAACTATCTATCTATACTGACTTTCAAGGTTGCAATCGCTCGTTAGCATCGCAACTTGTTAAAAAATTTCCCATCATGAAATATTTATTGCATTTCTAGTCATTTTTCTTATCAAGTAAGCTAAATATTTAATAGTGTTGAATCCATGAAATACTTAAAAGACATTCATGCGGTGTAACTATAATTTATTGATGGCTCTCTTAACCGATTCAAGAACTTTTATGAAAAGATTGTTTCGCTCGTTTTCTCTCAGTTAAGATTCGAACTATTCGCCATAGGACGAAACTCAAGAAAAGGTCAAGGACTAAGGAATGGAAACTAGATTTACTGACTTTATTTTGTTTGTTTCAATTAATTTACAGTTTTATATAATGTTGAGCAATTTGTTGTTAAAAAGGGGGGGAAAAAAACACAAAATTGGTCATGGGTCAAATTGATGAGATTTTTTTTTCTATCTTACTGAATCTCAATTTCTGTAGCAAATTTGCCATCAACTTTATGCATTTTGGGAATCTCTGTTATTGGCTTTTCTATTCCACTGACTTTTTCCTCTTGTCCCCCTCTCTCTCTCTCTCTCTCTCTCTGTGTCTTTATCTCTTGTTTCTCTCTTTCACTTACTATCCCTGTGTGTTTTTCTCTACGAAAATCAAGTATACAACTGCTGCTGCCGCCTGCCTGTATTTTGAATTATATTTTTGAATTATGCATTTTTGGCGAAATTTTTGCCAGTACGAACGTTCGTCGTCGTCATCGTTGTAGTCGTGGCACAAGTTAAATTTATTATTAGATGCCGCATTACGTGGAAGGTGCCGCTTGCCGCATGCAGCTTGCCGTTTGCTGTGCAGTGATTCATCAGAATTTATGCAACCAGAGAAAGAGAGAGAAAAGCAACAGCAGCTCCTATTTCCCCCTTCAGTTGTTTTCATTTTTTGGTATGGTTTTCTTTTCATGTATTATATTTGTGTGTGTGTGTGAGTGTGTGTGTTTTTTTTTTCTCTTGTTGTTGTTGTTCTTGTTTTGTGGTCGCCCATATAATTTGATATGCTGCCTTGGCAGTTGCATTTTGTGTTGTGGCTCATAAATTTTGCCAGGCAAAAAACATTTGTCTGCTGCTCTGACATGCATGGCATTAACTGGCTAAAAGACGACGACGACGAAGAAGAGTCGAGATTCAAAAAGAAGAAGCATCAGTAGCAGTAGCATCCACATTTGGTGGCACAGTAGATGGAGTTTTTGGATTAATGAAGTGCCTGAAAGATTAGATGATGCCGCATGCATGGATTGTTGGCCAACAACCGCCGACGACCGCCGTGTGTATGGATGGATGGATAGATGGAAATGACTGCCTGCAGGTCAGCATGGAAGTGGAGGTGTAGAGTAGAGTGTATTGGCATAAAAGTTATTGACAAAACTGTTGTTGGTCATAAATTAAGTTATGGGTAAAACTGCAGTTAAATTAATTGCCCAGGACTCGTAAACACCTATAGCATTAGGCTGCGTCTCTCTTTCTCCTTTTGCATGTTGCCCGCGATTTCTGATGTTTTTATGCCTTTTTAACACTTCTTTTCTTTTTCGTTTTCTCAGCTAAGCAGCTCACGCAATTTCCATAAAAATAATAATTATAATAAACGTGAGCCATAGTCCCCAACTTTAATCACGAATAGCATGGGCGGGGTTGAGGGTTGGGGGTTAGGGATACTAAGCAGAAGTAGATTTTGTTCGGGGGCGTTATAAGAGAATTGGAGGGTGGCGAGCGGAAGGTGGTTAAGGAGTGACGGTGAGCGGTACAAGCGCAGCCTTGCCAACTTCCGCTGTCGACTTGTTTTATGCTTCCGGCCAGCGGAAGTGTTTGCCTAGTTGCCGCGCTAGTTTTGTCGCCTGCGACAAAAGCACACGGCACCAAGACGCAATGGCAATGGCAACAACTATGAACGAACGAAGACTATAGAAGAACGAGAAAGAGTACGATGATGAAGGATAACTTTGATTTGCATATTGCTTTCTCTCTCTTTCTCATTTTGTCTTTTACTGGCAACTAGCTCAAGCTGCTGATGGTACACACACACCACCATCCACAACACGTGACAACAATGCAAAATTTTCGTACCGAGTCAATTACCCAAGACACATTAGCAGCTGCGTGCTGGGGTCCTGTGTCCTGCGCCAGCTATCCTTCTTCAAACCAGACAAATCAAAATGCAATTCAACTCATACACACACACACACACACTCACACAATGGGTACCGAAAAATAGTATGTGATATATGATATGGTTTATAATAGAAACTAATCGATAGAAAAGTTTACTTTTCATAATCGCCTGCCTCGGAAAAAAAAAATGAAAAACTATTTAAAAATTTTCTCTGTTGCTCTCTTATTGGGGGAAACAAAACGCTTTTTCATCTGTATAAACTGTTTCTTATTCGATTTCTTTTTGTTTTTCTATTAATTATTATGTTTTATTATGAATCTAGCGGAACTAAAACAAAGTTTAAGTAATTGAAAGTAAAAGAGAAGCACAGCATTTGTCCAAACTGCAACAGAATTCTATTTCACTAAGAAGGCATTCATTTCAAATAGTTGAGAATTAAATAATACTTAGTAATGAACCCATTGATAAGCTTTGAAGTTATGGCAATGACCTTAGATTATTCTACGAGCACATATATTTAATGCATTTCCAAAAGTTTATAGTTCACTGTGGTTTCATTTATGGTTAATTTTTAATGTAACCCACTGTGCCTGCTAGTTGCCATATTCTCCATGACCAGTTTTGCTTTTATGCCAGCTGCCAACTTTGAGTGAGAAAACTTGTTGAGCTCAGCTTCTGTCCCTTTATCCTCTTACTCAGTTTCTCTCTGTCTCTCTCAATTGGTATCTATTCAGTACCCCGCTAACGATCCTTCGGCTGCTGCAGCTGAGTCTTATCTATGACGCAGTGGCTTTTCAGCTACTAAAAGCAGCGTGCAGAGGCAGCAGCAACACATTATGTACAACTCATTTAAAGCGCCAGCAGAAGCGACAACAACTTTGTAAGTTTTTCTGGAAAATTGCTTGGAAAAAATTGAAAATTATTTATGCTGTGTGCAGTTTTTTTTCCTTTCTTTTCTTTTCGTTTTTTTTTTTTCATTCTTATTTTTTTTGAAGCTGTCAATAGCCTTCGCTTTGGTCTCTCTCTCTCTCTCTCCCATCAACTTGCATTGTGTCTCTGTCTCTCTAACTTGCTCTCTGTCTTTTGGGGCAAGACAAAACGAAAAGTATACAAAGTTGTCGCTATGCCCGCTGGCGGCATGCGCTTGCATGCAAAAGTCTACTTTGTTGCCTTAAGTACTTATGTCAGGGACCAGAAGTAGCAGAAGCAGCAAGCAGCACCAGAAGCACAACCAGGACAAGAATCAGGACCAAGACCGGGACCAAGATGTTCGTCTTCATCTTATACTTTGTCTGTGGGAAAGAACAGGCGAAAGGGGAAAGTAGCGGCGGGTTGCTTTTGCTGATGCGCTTTTCTCTGGCTCTGGCTTAGCATAATTTTAGGCAAACGCACGTTGCTTAGTTTATAGGCAAGGCATAGGATTCGTCCTCGTCATTGCCATCATCACCATCGTCAGTGTCGGCGTCGTCCTGTTGGCAGAAATGTCAACTGTTTTTAATTGCCCAAGACACCAGCAACAGCAGCGGCAATAGAAGCAACAGCAGCAGCAGCGGCAGCAACGGCAACAAAACGAAAGACGGCGACAACGACAGGACCAACATTGTCTGGCTTGGTTGCCTTGGCACGTCCGAGACAAGAAAATTAGCCTTGCCTGCCCCCTTTCTCACCCGCACCCGCAATCTTTCCAACCCACCACACCAATGCCTTAAAATAACTGTAAAATTGTGTAACAAAAGGATTTTCATAAGCTGCGCTCATAAACTATTGGAACAGAGCAAAAGAGACAAAGACAGCGAGAAAAAAAAGGGACAAGGCAAAAGAGGCTGAGAGGCCGGGAGAAAGAGCAGGGAAGAGAAAACTGACGCTATAAGGTTCGATTTAATGGCCTGGAACTTTGTAAGTTAAGGGGCGAACGAATACAAAATTTCGTCCAAAACAAACCCTGTTCGCCATCCCACACTCACTTTTCAAAAAAGAAAGAATGAAACGATTTTTGCATAAAAAGCTCAATTTATAAATATTTTAAGGCCAATGGCTAATGCGCTTTTGTGTTTCGTTTAACGTTTAACGCCTGTGCGTAGGCAGCACATTTTGTAATAGGAATAAAAAAAAAAAATGAAGAAAAGAAAAAAAAAATACATCAGCCAAAGTTGAATGAAAGTTGAAAATGTTGCGCAAACAAAACGCATAAAAGAAAAAATTGCTAACTAATTGAATCACTCGTTTTTCCTGATCTTAACCTAAAAGCAATATATATTAACGATCTGGAGCTACCATTGAACGGTGGATAATGCTAGACAATTGCATTCAGTGTGTATTCGCGTAATGGACTTGTGTGTGTTCTGGTATTTGTATAGTTTTCTGGCGCATACACAAAACCGTTGCATAGTTTGAGGCTGGCTAATTAATTTAAATGCGTGAAATTTTCGCAGCAATGCCAAGGCTCAGCAAACAACATACAAATGAGATTTATATGCTATGGTGCGGGTAACAACGGTGGGCGCCATTGGCTTGGGTATCAGAATCTCCACAAGCACTGGCACCGGAACCAGCATTCACCTCTCCATCCCCTTCAACATACACACACACAGAGGCCAGGTCAAGTGGGTGACTTTGGTGGGTTAAGCTGCTTATCAAGTTGAGCATTGAAATTATAGCCGCGAGCTAGACACAAGAGAAAGGAGCTTCAGTCAGCTAACCAGGATACCAGAGACTAGAAAACAGAATAGCAGCCACTTTGTTATGGTGAATGTTGTTTCTGCTCTTGTTCTTGTTGTTAGTGTTGGTGTTGGTGTTGTTGTTCGTGTTGCTGCTGGTTGTTGCTGCTGATAGAGGGATGGAGGGTAGATACAGCAAGAGAAGCAACAGCAGCAGAGGACAAGTACAAAGGCATCCTTTTAAATTTCCTGTCATTTGCCACACAATACGCTAGAGAGCGGCCACGAGATGAGACTCAACTAGACTCGACTCGCTGCAATTGTTGAGGCTCCAAGCTGCACTGCGTCTTGGTTGTGGATAAAGTATACAAGGCGGGAAACGTTCATGTTAGAAAGAGGAGGAGGAGGAAGGGGAAGAACAAAGGCAGAAGCAAGTCTATTTGTGGGCACTGAGAAAAATGCATAAATATGCAACACACAACTTTTTATAATAATTATTTAGATTTTTTCATATTTTAATGCATTTACATGGTTTCATCCTATAGATATAATCAACATTATTTGAAATATTTCAAGTTTTTCTCAGTGTAATCTATTGCAAAAAAAAAAGAAAAATGAAAAGAAAAATCGCATTGCTCTCGACGCGGCGCGTCGCTTTGCTTGTTTGCTAGAATTTAGCCGCTGGGAATTTGCATTTTTCATTACGCACAGAAAGAGAGAGGGAGAGAGAGAGAAAGCGGAAGAACGAGCGAGCGAAAGAAAGAGATGGAAAACAAGAGAAAGAGTATAGAAGGGAAGAAAGGGTTTTTGGTAGCTGGGCGCCATATTAACGCCTAGACTCGTTCATGGGGTTAAAAGCTAGTTTCCGGCGGAAGTGGCTGCCGCTGCATTCCCCAGGCTCCTCCTCTCTCTTTCCTTCTCTTCGATCTACCACAACCCCAAATTATCTCCCTGGCTCTTCTGACTTTTGTTGGAGTGTGTGTGTGTGTGTGTGTAAATAAATTTCTCTACGAAATGAAATGAATGTGATTGCCAGCGTGACGACGCATGGTGTTCTAAAACCCTCCGCTACTTTACTCTTCTTTCATCTCTTTCTGTCTTCGTCTCTCTCTCTCTCTTTCTCTTTCTCACTCTTTGCCAGCTGTCGGAAGCAGTTATTATGGCAGCATATTTGCCAGTTTTCTCTCTCTCTCTCTCTTTCTCTCTCTCTGGGCTTCGTTTTTGTGGGTTTCTGACATTTAGGGTATTTGAAATTATTTTGACTAAATATTTAAAGCATATGCTAACTTTGACTATTATTTGTGAATACCCTGCAGCAAATGGAATTAGATTAGATAGCACCGACCCAAGGCAAATTATGGTTTTTCTATGCAAACTCATTTCTATTAAGGCTCTTTACAACTTTTGTTTGCTAGGATAGTGTATAATAAACCAATTGAAATCATAGCAGATACTAGAGTTAATATGTTTTTAAATCGAAAAATGGAGCATGTAAAGGTGGTAAAGTATCTCTCTCTCTCTAACTTACTGGGCCATCGAAAAACTTTTCCGTTGAAAAATATCAAGGTAAATGAAGAATAAGTTCTTGAAAGAGAACGTCTAAAAATAAAATACTTAAACGATTTACTCTCATAGAGTATTTACACTTCATTGTACTAACTATTGACTACCGGAAATGGTTTTGGTCAAATTGCTGTTAGTCCCAAGGATTATAATGAATTTTGCCTAGTATTTGGTTTTTTTTTTTTGTGCCAGCCACAAAAAAAGAAGAATATGAGAGAAATTATAATGAATTTTAATGTTATTTGTTCGTATTCTCTAATCAAATACGAGTACAAATTGAGAGGAACAATGAACAAAAAAAAAAAAAATGGCAAGTAATTAAATAAAAAAAAAAACAGAACAAGCAGAAGGAAATCCATATTTCAAGTATAAAGATAATTATATTTATCAACATTGCCCTGGACTGCCGACTGCCACGGAAGTCTCTTTGGTCTAGCCTTGGGTTAATCTTGTACCTGGGCAGTCAGAGTGCACATTATTAATCAAAGTCAATCCCCAAACCCAATCCCCCTACCATTCCTCTTTATTCAAACAACATATATAGGAACACGAAGGGGGAAGGGAGGTAACAGCAACAACAACAACAGCAATTTTTGCGCCTAATCAATTTGCTCAAACGTCACAAAGTACGCACATAGAAGAGAAGTCAGCGAAGGAGTAGTAATGTCGGTGAAGGAGGGGGAGAAATGCTGATGGTTGGTGGATTGGGTAGAGAATGGTGCGGTGTGGTGTGGTGCGTTGCGTTGCGGACTGACTCGACAAGGAAAATTTATTTCATTTGTGTTAGCATTTTGCATTTCATTAGGTTTTCATTAAATAAAATGTTGAATTACACGCATAATTTATTCTGAAGACGGAGAACTTTTTTTTGCTCTCTCGCTCGCTTTCTCTCCTGTCGTCGTGTGGTGAGAGAGGGAGAGGGCAAACAATTGGGGACCTTTGGCTAACCCAACTGATTTGTAATCCAATCGTTTCGAGGCGACAACAAACCAACCAAATGTAGGGTAATGCATATTCACTTTCATTTTGTATATATGTGTTTTTTTTTTTCATTTAAAGGGTATGGCATATTCGTTATTTAGCTTTTTTATTTGTGGCCAATTCTAGTTCCTGTTACACACACACACACACACAGTGAAATCGAAACAAATTACAATAAAAATGCCAAAGATGCGTGCTAAAAGATTAAAGCCTGACACGAAATGAAGCGTGGCCAAGCCGCCAGGAGTGACTACATAGGATGGGGAAGCCTACATAGGATGGGGCAGAAGATGAGGTGGGGATAGGATAGGATTTTCATATGGCATCAAGTACATTCGAGTTCGTTTTAGTTTCCTTCCTCTTGTCATCGACTGAGCGCTGCTATACACTTGGAAGTGGGGCGAAAGGCAAAATATTTATACAGCTTCTTGGCCAAAATCAAAGGTTGAATGAGTTCAGTTCTCTCTCTCTCTCTCTCTTCCTCTCTCTTTCTCTCTCTCTCTCTTTCTCTCGTTTGCACTACCTATCTCTATTCTACTTGTTACTTTTTTTTCTGGTGTGTTTTTGGCTTCATTTTGACCCTAATGATAAATTACTTTAATTAATGCCGCCATATTGTCTTTGGCCATTATGCAAGTTCATTGGGTTTAATTTGTGTATATGCCTGGGTGTGCGTGTGTGTGTGTGTGCGAGTGTGCGTGTGTGTTTGGGTATGCGTATGCTTTTACTCAAAGCTGATTTATTTTGTTTCCTTCTTGGCCTTGCGGCTCAAGTATTTTGTCTTCTTTGCGTTTCATTTTGTCTGTATTCCTTCATTCTTTCTTCTTTGTTGTTTTGGTATAAATGCAACAGGCGCAACGAATAAGTTAGTTGACATATTTGTTCTGGCCAAGGCTTAATTAATTGGCTTAGAACTTGAACTTTGAGGGCAAACGGAATGAAATGTCTCGTTCTCTTTCATTTTTTCTTCTTTCTTCTTTATTTCGGGGAATCTTTAAGAAACTATTTGATTCATTGGAATGGCAGTCGTTCGGTCGGTCGGTCGGTCGGTTGGTCCGTCACTAGCAAAAAGGGGGACACGTGACCGAAATGTATAAAAAGTCTTACATTGATTGCGTGTATGATGCGGTTTCTCTCCCTTTAAGTAGAAAGGGACTAAAGGTACTTTGTATACATATCACTAGTAAAATGAGAAAGTGGGGAAAAAAGGCTCCACTGATATGATGGACATATGATAAGATGGGGGATAAATGGAAAATAAGTTACTTGATTTTTTCTTTTTTTTTTTTTGTTTATTAAGGAAATGGAAAAAATGCAATTCAATTAATCGAAAGAACATCAAATACAAACAGGGAGCCTCTGCAATATTGAAAAACTATGGAAATTGTTATATTTGAAGATATTTCTAGATAAATATATAGAGTGATTGATTTTTGTTGATGTGTTTCAAGTGTTTGCTCTTGCATTGCACTTGTCTCGATAATGTGAAAGTTCTCTAATAAACCAGTTGCGAAACAATTTGAAATTTTTATTTATGACTTTAAAATAAAATCTTTTTTCTCTCTCTCTCTCTCTTTTTCATGCTTTTTGTGATTTTCTAAAGAAGTTACCCTGATCACCCTTCAAGCAAACACTCAAAACTTAAATCATCTGAACTGAACAAAAAAAAATAAATATATATAAAAAAAAACAAAAACTACATTTAATTCGAAATTATGTTTCAACTAATCTAACTTAAAATTCTACTCTTGTCCATACACACACACACACACGCACACATAATACACACACACAAGGACACACATATAAAAGAAAAGAAGAGCGTCCTTGTCATGAAGCTTACTGTACCGGAAGCAAGCGAAAAAAAATCTTAAAATGAGCACTCAAGTGGCACATGAAGTTAAGAGAGAGAGAAAGGGGGCGACGAGAAGAAGAAGTCACAGTGGAATGGGGGTAAGAGTACTGTAGAGGCAATGGTACACCGTCATTCCCATACCATAGCCATCACCCTATCCAGCCAAAGTATCGCCAAACAGAGCAAACAGAGAAGAAAAATAAAATTAATATTAAATTAATTCTGAACATGAAGTGTGTGAAGAAAATTGCAGAAGTCGCAGTAGCAGCTAGCAGCTAGCAGCAGCAGCAACAGCAACGACAACGAGAAACATTTTTCCAATTCCATAAGCGAACTTCAATTTCAATTCAACTTACGACGTGCCCAGGACAACGAAGAAGCCAATTTCATACAAATGGCTTGACCATTCGAAGGACCAAAGAACCCAGCAAGCACCAGGACCAGCACAAGTATCAGGACAAGGACCAAGAACACGGAATTCCGGCAAAAGAGGCAAGCGGTACAACTTAAGGCGATTTATGAAACAATTTTTGTGTGTGTTGGCATGACAAAAAGTTACTTGCTACGGCACTTGATTATGTTTTTACCTCACCGCTAGCATAGACCCACCCACTTGCTTTTCCCTACCTTTATGCGCTTCTTCTTTTTATTTTTTTTTTTTAGTAAAATTAGTCAAACGGAGAAGGAGGTAAAGGAGAAAGCAGAAAACAGATGGGAAGAGGGAAAGGAAGACAAATAAAAGCAAACAAATGTCAACTGCAGATTGCAGATCTTTCTCATGGCAATGAAACTAAGCCCGAATTCTTAACCCATTGGATGCTTATAAAAGGAATTTCATTGCTTTGAAGTTTATATCAAACAACAGCTTTTTAGAAAAAGTGTTAAACCCGAAAACCTTTGGTTATTGGAAAGGATCTTCTCTAAAACGATGAAAATTTATGAACCACTTTGAAAAGTTTTCTTGATTAGATCTTCATTCTTTCATTTCCCTCACTGCAGAAAAAAAAGGAAGAATAACATTTAGTTTACTGGAGAAGAGACAATTTCTTAGTTGACGCCAATAGGTATTCCAAAATTTTAAGCTTGAAAATAAATGAAATTAAATTGCATACATAAGTAGGCATTGGGGTCACGTTTTTTATTTTGCAAATTAATTGCCGATTTTACATTTTTGCTTTATCAATGTGTGGGATTTTTTTTTTGTTTTTTCATTTTGCACTTGTAAGGGTTAAGCTTTCATTTCCCGTTACATTCAAGAAGCTTGTGTTGTTGGGCGCGTGTGGCACAAAGCCATCTACCATCCATACCCATCTACCAATACTCCCAGTCATCGTTCTTCTGTAAGAGACAAACAACAACAAGGCAAAGTATTTGCAGCTGCTTCTGCTTTTGGTTGCCCTTGGCAATCTTTTGGCAAGAAAAAGAATAAAAAATATAGATAAAGAGAGGGAGAGGGGGTAAAAGAAAGAAGGAACGAAAGAAAAAAAAAAGAAAGAATTGGGCGGGAACGCCCACTGCATTAAAATCACAAGACAAGTGGATAAGCGTTACCAAAAGAGTCTACCTATCCCCTTCTACTTCCTTCTTCACTTCTTTCCCCATCCAACAACCATGTGCTCGACCAACTAGCGTAGCGTCAACAACAAACGTAAAAACCGCAGCGTGGAGAACAGCTTAAGAGTTACCTGATGCTGATGGTGATGTTGCCTACCACCGTCGCCTCCGCCTTCTTTTTCATTCAATCTCACTCCTCTTTTTACCGTTTGAACCTTTCATAGCCTCTTGCTACTGAGTTTGGTAACCATGGCAAATTATCTTCAGAGTTGGCATAAGTTAACAACAGCAACAACAACAACAACATCATCATCAACAGCAGCAACAGCAACAACAACAACAACAACAATTGCCAGCGGTAACTTTGCTTTTTACTTTTTATTTATTTTTTCTTGTTGCAGAAATAACGGCTGGTACAAGGTAAGTGAAGGGGAATGCGAACGAGAGGCAACGATGACAAATAAAAGTTAAAAATTTTCCAATACCTGTACATATTTCAGAATCTACCTTGATACCAAACAGCTGGAATAAAATTGTATGCTTCTCTCACATAAACGTTGGACAAGTTAACTTCCAGAGTTACAGTGAAAAGAATATAATCAACAATATAATCATACATTTAATTTGCAAAAAGACAAAAGAAATAAAAAATATTTAATTTTTACTATTAAATCTGCATTTATTTACCATTTACATAAATTTATAATAAATTTAAATAAATAAATAAATTTTGTTTAGCAAAGTGTTGGAGATATGAAAAGCACATCTTTTTGGTATCAGTTCCAAATGTTAGACCAAAAAAAATAAAAGATAAAATCGCAATAATTGCAATTGATTTTCATTTTAATTATGGAAAACGATTTTAAAACATAAGTGAAAAACTTTCTAATTTAACATTAAAGTTAAAGGTTTAACCTTTTTCTTTTTTAATCTAGTTTGTTTATCTAGCTAACTCTTATATTAAAAGCTAATAAAAACAATTTCTGCGATTGTCCTTCACAGATCAAATGCCTCTCTATCTAACTGCATTCAACTGCAGAGTATACAATATTCAATATTGTAATGAAATTAATTTCTTTTTATCATTCTATCTGCAAGTTGCAGTTGGCATGACAAAATGCCTTTTGTAACATTAAATACAGATTAAATAGTAAATATTTTCCACTCATCTTGAATGAGAGAATTAGACTTCAAGTAAATGGAATGAGTTTTCTTTTGTGTATGTCATTTTTCTTCTTTTATATATTGAGAAAAAAAAAAACATTTTAATCACCCTTGACCTGAGATTGTGTCGGTCTGTCAAAAAGTAATTTACCAAATACAATGCCAAAATTGTCACTTTAAAATTAAGAAGAGAATGACAGCAGCTAAAGAAAAAAAAACATGCCAAACACACACACATACATACATCGTTTATACACGCACACACACACACACACACATCAACTTGGAGGTGTTGGCAAATTTGCGGGGAAAGCTTTGCTTTTGGGCCTCATTCTACTTTTACATTTTTACAAAGTGTATTAAAAAAGAAGCAATGGACTAAACTTTGACCATGTCAAAGCTTGTATACCCTTTCAAATGAGTATCCATTAATGATATAGATAATATAAATGAAGAGAAAATCTATTGAAAATCCAACAACCGGGAGAAAAGAAACTTGTTTTTCAATATGTTTAAAATATGATTATTTATGTTAACAAGTTAACAAAATGATTTATTAACTTCATTTTTCAATAGTTTTCAGGGGCATTCTTTTTTACAGTAAGTTTTTAATAAAATTCATGTACTCTTTGTGTATGAAGGGTATTCAAATGAACTCGAAAAAAAAAGAAGAAATGAAAAGACAAGAAGAGAATTCAGCAAAGTGTAGCATTATATAAGTTATTTATGTTGATATGAACAAAAAGCAAATATAATGCACATGATGAGAAGAAGGAGGAGGAGGAGGAGGAGGAGGAGAATGAAGGAAGATGAAGAAAACAACCAAGAAAGGCGATTGGAATTAGAGTATGAGATGTGGGGTGCCACCCCCTTCTCCGCCTCCTGTTTCAAACACATAATAAAGCGAAAGTCATGTCCCCTAAGGGCTGGCCCAGGACACTGGTAGCAGCAGCAGCGGCAGCGGCAGCAGCAGCAGCATCTGTGGGGGCCACAAAGAAAAGCCAAAGCTTTTCAATAACACGTAAAAATCTTTAAAAATTGAAATTTATTATTTAAACTGGGGAGTTAGATTGGTAGAGACACACACACACACAGACGAGAGGTTAAAAGAGTAGGAGAGAGGTGAGGCAGTCAGGAAACGAGCGAGAAAAGTGTGGGCGGGGCAGACAAGGAAATGCATTGCAAAATCTTACGCACATCTGACAGTTACAAGAATATTTTCGGCTGTAGTCTTTGGGGGAATCTCCAACGGAAGTGCGTGCAAAAATAAAACGAAAAAAAAAAAACAAAACAAAAAAAGTGAAGCAACAACAACAACAAAAACAACAACAAATTATTATTGTATAGATAATAATAAGATATTAAGAACTTTTTCTTCTTCGTCCTTATTCATTTTTTTTTTTTTCGTCTTTTTATTTGAAAGGAAGTTTTTCTTTTCGTGTTTATAAAGTTAATGCCATGTGATGTGAAAATGTATAATTTATGGAGCTTGTTACACAAAGTGAAAATGGCAAGAGGCGAAATTCCGTTAGCAATGATAATTTATAGAGATTATCGAAATGAATGTGGTTCTCTCTTTCTCTCTCTAGAAAAAGGATCGAATACATTGATACCCTAAAAAACGAATAACACATGATTTTGTATGGCAAAAGCAATGTCATTTGCTGTGTTTATGCAGCAATCAACTTGAAGGTGAACAAAGTGATTTAACTACATTAAAATTTATTTACAAGTGTCAAAGGCAAATCTATTTGCTGCATTTAAATGTTTAGATAGTTAGGTCACTCGCATTCGAAACTCTTTTCCATTACTATAATTTGAAGAAAAATTAAATTTTAATAGCCAATTTCTTTGGAAATTCTTGAAATTGCTCACCCTTATTTTGGTCTTCGTCTTAACATTTACTTAACTTACCTCCAGCTCCATTCACACACACATATAAATACATACATATATACACACCCATCCACAAAAAGATAATTAATTAACTAGACTTTGGCTCTTCGTCTACTGCCCATTTCTTCTCCTTATCCCCCCCGTACTAAAGGTTTTTATTGTGTAAACTCGCAAATAACTGGATTAAATAGCATCAAATGCTTTTAGTTGAGTTCTTAAACAGGTGCAGAACAACAACAGCAGCAGAGCATGTGAAACGGCACCAGTTCTTATTGGTCCTTTTTTGGCCATTCAAAACACTGTTGATCAGCAATATATAAACACTATTGCTTTATCATAATAACATTCACAAGTGGGCGAAAACTTTGTGGCTAGCACTGTTTTCTGTATATATTTCTGTTTTTGTGTGTATGGAACAATTTACAAGCCAGCGAGCAACAGTGTTAAGCTGCTTAAAATTTATTACCTTTTGCTTGAAATAACTTTACCAGGAACAAATACCTACACACACAGAGAGAGAGAGAGAGAATGAAACACACACACACACACACACACAACACATATAAACAATGCGCAATGATGATAATACAATAAAATACCAAACACAAAAAGCATGCCAACAAGGACAAGAACAATAACAAACTGGCATTGTAATATTGTTCACAGAACAGCACAAGACCTGAGCTGAGCTAAAGCAAAGGACATTATGGCAAACTAAATGAAAAAAACAAAATACAGAAAATATATAATAAAGAGTTCTTTAAAATTCTAAAATAGTTTCTTATTGGCAATAAGTAGAAGAAAATATAAAATTTGACATTGCACTCAATTAGTATTAACTGGATTGGAGCAGCAAAATTGCTTCTTGTCCTTGTCAAACAATTCGCATTGCGTTTCATTTTTATCTCAAAATTGTATTTATTATTCAATTGTTATAACAATTCTGTGGATTGCTGGCAATGCATTAAATCTTTTTTACCTTGAACTGATCAATATAGTTGAAGTTTTAAATTTCATAATTTTTATGTCTTAAGGAACAAAATGAATAGAACAAGAAATTAGAAATAGACAAACATTGAAATCATAAGACTACAGCTATGAATACAAGAAGAAATAGATAAAGAGAGATAGAGAGAGAGAGAGAGAGAGAGAGAGAGAGAGAGAGAAAGGGAAACACCTATTACGTTGACCATATTGAAAACAACTTTTTAAAATAGATTCATCTCAGTTATCGATATAGGATATCCTCTCATAAAGAAAGAGGGGATATCTCATTCCTTTCATAAAGTTAATATGCCAAGCATTTTTGTTTTGGACACACAGTTCCCCCGTCATCTAATGTGTAAGTGGGGAAAAACTGTTGCCCATAGTTACTGGCATCCTTGTTTAAAATATTTTTACTGGCTGCGCAGTTAGTTTTAAATTTTATTTACGTAAGCAGATTTCGAATGGCGGGAGGGAGAACTCCAGTGTTTGTCATTTTGGTTAGAAAACTGGACACATTCCGCTCTGCTATAGTAAAGGATGGTCGGTTCGGTGGTGATCTGTCTCTCTTCCGCATTTACCACAAACGGAAGCACTTTAAAATTATATGAGGCCTTTCCCGGTTATCCTTCAACTACCTCGCACTCACACTTTCAACTTTCCTCTCGCCTCTTCCGCACTATCTCTCTATGGTAACGTTGTGTCGTATGTGTCCTTCGAAGCCACAAGCCGGTAACCGAACGAAAACTCAACTCGAAAAACTTTTTCGCTCTATATGTGTGTATGTGTTTGTGTGTGTATATTTGGTGTGTCTATGTGTGGGTGGACGACAAGTTGAGGCGACACTTATGTCCGCTTTCCTGGTGCTGCTGCTTCTCCACTTTCAGTACCACATCTTTTTCCCTTTAACCCTCTGTTTTTGGCCCTTGTCATCATCACCCATTTTGATACTTCCTCCAAATGTCGTCTATTTTTTGGTTAGTGCCACTTTTTGATGCAACTAAGCGTATTTATTACTTATTTATACACTGAAGTGCTATACGAGATGGCTAAAGTATGGGCGTCTGCCAACCACGCCCATAAATAATTGAAGAGTCAATGCTAGTAAACATTTGTAACTGTTAAGTGTAAATATACGAGTGTGTATGTGTGTGTCTGTAGGTTCTCATGGCAAAAGTTTGGTTTCGTTTACCCAAAAACGAAATTTGAGTTAATTATGCTAAGTAGAGATATAGGCAGCAACCTTTTCTCTAAGGCAACACCTGCGGCTCATCATCCTGATGAAGATGAAAAGGATTATTCATATCAAATCTGGCATTATCTCATACATATATCATCGATGATTTATGACTTTTGGTTTTTCCATCAAAGATTTGCTTATCGCCTTTTCTTCTTTTGCATTTCATTTTGATTGCTTTAAAAGGAAAAGTTTTGCCAATTAAAGCAACGACCTAGTCCTACTTAAGTTCTTATCAAATTATCGAGAAGCTACCACGCATTCTCCAATACGATGAGTGTCATTCTGTCAGTCCGACTGTCAGTCATTCAAAATCGAATAATATTGATCTAGTGTGTATCGTCGTCCTTTTGTGTGTGTGTCCTCTACGTTGTCAATTTGTTTGTTGCTATCGCCATGACAATCAGCAGCACCAGCACCAGAAGCAGTAGCAGCTGATTTCCATCTAAAGTGTGGGAGAATCAGTGCAAATATATATACATATATATAAATATATACATATATAGAGTTGTATGTATATATATATATATATATTTGTATTCGAGGTGGCAGATGTCAATAAGTGCCAGAGTGAGAAGGATAGAGAGAAAAAGCAAGCGAGTGTAAGTGGAAAAGGAAAACCAAAGTAACAAAAGTAACGTTTGACACCCAATTACGGCGTGAAATCAAAAGGAAATTTCTTTGGGGAATATATATCGGGAAATATATATACATATACTTTTTTATATGTAGATGTACATATATTGGTAAATGATGTTGGTTGAGATGTAGAAATGGCACAACCGAGACGCATAACAAGCCAAGATGATTGTGGCTTCTGGATTGCGAAATACTTTGTAACTTGACTGGACAGTGGCCAAGAAATTGTATATGCACTTTAATCTATATATAGTATACATACATATATCAACAAGATCATAAAGTCTTAAATCTCACACTGAAATTTAATATCACTTGATCACAATGTTGAAGGAAACTTTCAAGGGAATAATTTATATATACATAAGTATATATATATATGGATTATATCGCTTTGTTACTGTCTACATCACAACCGACGTGAGAAAGAGAGAGAGAGAGAGTGAGATGGGAGTCAGATTGTACCACGATCGAGTGAGAATACACAACTACCTGTGAAAAAAGATCTGACGTTCGACTTCTTTTATTCAAATATTTGAGGAAGAGAAGACCGCGAGAAGTCACCCTACTACACAACAGATACAAATATCTACTTGATAAATATATATAACAACTCTTTAGCATTTATTTAAAAAAAATATATTTTTTCAACCATTTAATATTCCCTTTTCAATTGATTCTTTGCTTGTATAAACAATATATTACATGAATTTCAAAGAGATTTAAAAAAAAAAAGAAAAAACACACGTACACTACAAATAGAGCTTAAAATGAAACATTTCAAAAATGAAAAAATTACTCACATTTTCCAATTCAATTTTTCGTTACGTTTTTAGTTTATAACCTTTTTTCTCTCTTTCTCATTTACCAGTTTTCATTTATCGTTTTTACCACTGTACTAAGAGAGAGGGGCTATCACCTTGGTAACCTTTTTTTGCACCTCCCGGCGGCAGTTGTTTTGATGGTGGCGCAAATGGATCTTCTAAAGCTTCTTTTATAACTACATAATTTGTATATATACAAACACATTCATCACATATCGAGTATTTTGTACATATATATTTTGTTTTTTCTTCGTGTTATTATGTAAAAGCATACGCAAAAAGGAATATTTTTATATGGCTTTTTGGCAAATACGGCAATCACAAACACACACACACACAACAAAAGAGTGTAGCATAACTACGGGCGCTTTTCTGTGGCCTTCTCGGTATGTGACTGGTTGGACAAAAAGAGAGAGAGGGGGAGAGAGATGTAGAGGCAGAGGCTAGAGAAAAATGTGTGACATATTAATTACTTTTGTGCAAACCAAAAAGCAAACAAAATGTATATATATATACAAAAGCCAAATGAAAGTAAAAAATAAAAAAAAAAAATACAAGCAAAATTGTGAAAACTGCAAAAAACTAATATTTCACGCAAATTTAAATTCATTTAATTAGCTACAAAATGTTAGCCGCAAAAGGCAAACCAGCCATGAGCAGAGATTGCCAGAGCAACAGAGACGAAATGAGATGATGATGATGATATACGCAGGAGTGAGCGAGATAGTTGATGACTAAATGGTGAGAGAGAAATATACTCATAAATGGACTGACCAAGGCCTTTGAAACTGTATTTCCGCTTTGGTGCAAACGAAAAAGCCACTAACGATGCTAATCACTTCAACTAACTAAAACGCTTCAGCTCACAGCATAGTTAGGAATAACAGTACCAACAACAATAATAATACTAACAACAACAAATCGCTACGACGAGTGTGGCCTGAACTGACACTTGAAGAAAATTTTTCGTTTATTTTGCAAATTTATAAACGATATAAGGAAATATTTTTACATAAATCAAATTAGAATGCTATGGCAATTCTAATATAATTGGCAATCTTGTGCGATTCGCTAAATCACTCATTAAAACAAGTTCCAATTAGCAAATTATTCCATTTCGTTCTTAAAGTTTATTTTTCATAGTGATTTCTGTTTTCTTTCAGTGTAATAACCATATATGTATACTATTTCCAGGTGGCTGACAGTCGACAACTGTCTATCTATGCATCCATCTGTATTTATATCTATATCCATCTATGTGTGTGTTTCTAGTTCTATGTGTATGCGTGTGTGTGTAAGTTTGGTTGCATTCGTGTGATTTTGATGAATTTGACAGTTTGTGGGCGTTTGCGCTGACAGCTGGCTACACTGTTGCCATGGTTGCAGCATGCAACAGCAGCATGAAGAACAGGGGTAAGCAGGAGATGTGCATATACACATATGTATATGGACAACTCTGCCAAACCGCAACCGACGACTTCCGTTCGCCATGCTTGTTTGCCTATGAATCTCTATGTAACTTTGTATCTCTATATATATATATGTGTGTATATCTGTGTGTGTGTGAAATGGTTGCTGCATTTGCATTAATTTTGAATTGATTGCTTACATTTTAGGCAACACAATGAAAGCGGGAGCAGGGAATAACAAAAAGAGGCACAAAAAGGGTGGCACAAGTGGGCATTTGATGGGTAAGCCAGTGAGAGTGGTGTTAATATGGTGGTTATATATATATATGTATGTATATATATTGGGGGGGGGATGGGGATAGGCAGTGTGGAGACTTCGATGTTAGGGCACAACCCTAATATAATTATAATATCTCCACACAACATTGAAGCTGGCGGGGATATGCGGTTTTTCGGGTTGTCATCATTACCCAGCCATTGTTGCCATGTTGTTGTCCTCGCATATTGCGGTCACAGCAAATTCTATTTCTCTTCCCCCTTCTCTCTCTCTCTCTCGCCACTTGCCACTATTCAATGCAATTCTCTTTTATCAAGGCCAAACACATTGAAAACATTTAGAAAACAAAGAACCACAAAATGTACGAAAAAAATTAAAAATCAAACAACTAATATAATGCCATTTAATGGCAAAGTTCTTGTTTGCCATATAAATGAGGCAATATAAAAATAGGTGAAACTGTTAACCTGGCTAATAAATGTTAATGGGTCCTCTGTATTTAGTTCAATTAACAATCAATTTTTATGATGAACGAAATCAAACTGACGAACAAATCTAATATAAATTATTAGAAACGAAATATTATGTTCTTCTATTCTAGTGAAAAATTTGTCCTCAACTGCCAAATAATTTGTATTATCACTTGAACTTTGTGATAAAAAGCCTTTCGATTAATTAAAACTTCTTTAAAAAAAAAAAAAAAAAAAAAAAAAACATTTTTCCTGCAAATTTCTAATTATTTGGATTCTACTATATATAAAACTTAATTTGGAATCAAATCAACAGTCATGGTTATCCCCGAACCGATAATTTACGATTCTGTAGAAAAATTTCTAAACTCCAATCTATATCATTGTTGGTATCAGAAAGATACCACGTTACGTTACGTTAATTATTATATATTTATGTATATTTAATTAGACCATATAAAGCAAGTAGAAGTTTATGAAAATATTCACCATAGAAAGGAAGAAAGAAATAATTTTCTTTACATAGCCCATGGACATGTTTTATTACCAAAAAAAAAAAGAGACAAATGGAAAAAGGGTTAAAGTAAATCACTGTTTGCACTATTGTAATGGCCATTCATTAAATATACAAAAGGAAATTCATTTACACACACACACAAATGACGTACGCCCATTTCTGGCCTTAATATCACGCATACGCCATGTTGACGCATTTACGCTTACGCCCCCCATTTTCGCTGACCTTTAACGCAAAGGCATAAAATTAATATAAAATAAGAAAATGCAATCTGCGCTGCTTGCGATGTTGTTGCTGATTCACTACAATCAAACCACATGGTCACGCCCCCACAGACATGGGTACACTTATTTTCATTCCTCCACCTTTATAACACACCCGTTTGCTTCCTTTTCTCTGCTAGCTGCAAAAAAAAACGGATAAAAAACTTAAAAAAAAAAATTCGAGTCGACTTTGCAGCTTTAAATAATAAAAAAAAAAAAAATAAAAAAAAATATGTATATATATAAGCAACGTTAGCAAGAAAATAAAATGCGAAACTTGAATGCGGCTGTCGCTCTCTGTTTAATAAAACTTTCAACAAACTCAATTAACAAAACTTTCTGCTGGCCACAAAAGAGAAGAAATGCAAGAAAAGTAGCATAAACAAGGCAAACAAACAACTGGGTGCTGATGCTGCAACGGGGGAGGGGGGCGGGTAGGTAGGAGTTTGAGGGTGTACGAGTTGAAACGAATAACAACAACGAAAACAACATCAACAACAAAGCATCAACAACAAAAAATAGGAAGGATTTTCAACTAGGCGCTGATTTATTGTAGACAGTGTAAACGGATATGCTGTAAAACGAGTAGAAGGACAAGAAGGAGAAGGTAGATGCATCCCAGCATTTTGGCATTGAAAGTCCATTTAACATTTTGTCATTTACAGTTTTGAAATAGTTTTTGAAAACTTGACACCAAACAAATCTCGCTGCCACAAAGACAGCGAAAAAGATGGCAGGGAGAGGAAGTGAAAACGAAAGAAGAGCAGTCAAAATGAGAGAGAGAGATAGAGAAAAATAGAGAGTGTGCAATAAAATTGCAGGAAACAATTGCTGACAGGACAAGACTGAGATACAAGAGAGAGAGAGAGAGAGACTAACTTCGTATTAGAATTGTCAACAAGCAGCGCGGAATAAACTTTTATTGCAGCAAGCAAAGCAAAAGAGCTGAGTTTTTCTATACTCTATCAAAAAAAAGAAGATACTTATGAATTGGCCAAGCATTTCGAACAATCCGCTGTTGTGTTAGATATAATTTTTCTAAACTATTAGCTAATCAACAAGTGTATAAAGACGATCTATATAAAAAAAGAAAAGAAATACAATAAATGCACTTTATATAAACTTTTATACTGGCTTCTCTTCGATTCCCCCATCAACAAACATCAACGAAATGCCTTTTTCAGTAAATGACAGAGTATTAAAATATTCGTTATTTTTCGAATTTCTGTTTTTATATTTGTTTTTGTTTTGTTTTGTTTTTTTTTTATAGTCAAAGTAATCGAAAATGATGTGTCCTGTAGGAGTTTCAAATTGGCTGCAAAATAATAGAATGAAATGAGGCTCTTGATGCAAATTGATTTGGATTAGACTAACACACCCACCCACAAACACCCACACACTCAGACGTAGATATAGCCAACAAAACTACAAATATAACCCACACATGTGCAATTGCCGTCTGACATGAAAAAAAGGAAAAACTATAAAAATTGATTACTAAAACTGCAAAAATGCAACTTGAAAATTCTATTGGGATTTTACTTAAACATTTCACACAGTATCCAATTTCGATTTATATAATTCGAAAATCACAATAGGAAATAAGTTGAGGAAACTTTTAATTCAGATTTAGAAAAACTTCTACCTTGACTTAAAAGATGGATTTTTTGTTTATTGTTCAGTCAGAGATATTATTCTACTCGATTGATCAAAATATATAATACTCAATTGATTGAACAATTTTAATCAAATTGAATTGACATATTTATATGTCATATTGGCTCAATACTGAACATTTGTTGGTCACTTAATTGAAACTTTTCATATTGGATAAGCGTTGCGTTGCTGCGTTTTTGCTTTGGTGGGAGCGGTAAACAACTTGTAACAATTAATTGCGCATTGGGCACTTTTTGGTTAATAATAATACACATGTTGTTTATAAATCAACAATTGCATAAATCACAGCTCAACGAATGCAAAATGTAATTTTATGTGTGCACGCTTCAATTGCCTTGAGCATTGCCAACTGACCGAACCAGAATTCAGTATTCAAACCAATCCAATTCATACTTTGCCCCGCAATCTTTTCCACAATCAGGCAGCCAGGCAGGCACTATTTCCCTCCACCACACCCCCTTTTTCGCCAACAATTGAACTGACAGTGCAAACAACAATTTGCCGATATTCTCTGGCCATCAATATAAATAAATAAATCTTTGCCAAGCCATAACAACAAAATCAGTTGCAATGGCACGCACAGCGACAGCGAGAAATGAACGCAAAAATAATAATAACAATTTAATTAAAATATTCAGCAAAAACATACATACACATATACACACACACACACACACACACACACACAAATAGATAGAGAAAGATACTGAGAAAGAAAGAGAGAAAGATAGAAAGAGACGGCAAGTTGACAGCTTATGAAAATGCAATTTTTATTTTTTAATTGATTTCTTGTTTGGGCAATATTTACTTAAATATTTGTTCAACCCATTCCACATCTCTTACCTACTCGTATTCACCTTCACTTCATGTTTTGTTCTTTCGATTATGAATTTTTTTTTTGTCTTGTTGCCATTTTACTGTTCATTGTTATGGACAATTGTTTATTGCAGTTGTTTTTTTTGTTATTCAAAATTGCAAATTTTATTTATTATTTGCTTACGCGATATTATTAACTGTGAGTGGCAAAATACCAATAAAAAATTGACAATAACAAATATCAAATAAAAAGCAGCTATATCGCAAATAAAATGATATGTAGGTATGTCAAATGATTGCAGCGATATATATTTCTCCCTAATATAATATTTTAATGATATAATAAGGATATATATGATAAAGCCAGACAGACAATGAGCAGAGAGCACCTTTTACATTATGATTGCAAATACTTCAGTAATCATACTCCATTACAAACCAATTTTTTGCCAGATGAACAAGGAAGCGCAGGTGACCCTTTTTAATTAGTATTCCAATAGTTCTCCATTGTTTTCAATATATAATATATATATTCTTGATCAGCACGACGAGCTAATATATTTTAGCCCTGTCAATCTGTCCACATACCCGTCTGTCTGTCTGGATCAACACGATCTCCTCCGAGACTCTTAATGCTACATAGCTGAACTTTTGCACACAGGCTCTTTCTACTGCGGGCATTGTAGTATATCTCGGAGTTATCTAAACTCCTCAAAAGAATTAATGGAGCAAGAAAAAATCTAAATATTTTCAGTTTTTTTGACGGACCGTATCTATGTGAAAAATCACCGAAGCGAAGATTTACAAAAAGTATTTTGAAGGTCTAGGACTCTTCTTTCCGAATCCGTGGAATTTCCAGGGCACGGTTTCGACGCATCCTGGAAAAGTATGACGGAAAACAAATTTCCCGATTTTTTCCCCTTCTTTCTCGGGCTCCACGGGGTTGGTGAATCGATCACATTGACCAAAAAGCCTGATTAATTGCCGACACTTTTGGCTTTTTAAATTTCTTCTTCGGGCATGTGTCATGGGAGATATCCTGAATTGAACATAAAAGGTCCTTTTCATCTTTAATCAAGGATATCTCGACAACAAATGGTCCTTTTGAAAATCGGAATTTTGGAATTTGCAAAAAATTTCCTTTAAAATTCCGTATAGACATTCCAGAACGAAGTCCTTTTTTCCACCCAATATCCCACCGTTCCATTGAATAGGACATATAAGCAATGCATTGCTTCCTATATTGAATAGGACATATAAGCAATGCATTGCTTCCCATATTGAATAGGACATATAAGCAATGCATTGCTTCCTATATTGAATAGGACATATAAGCAATGCATTGCCTCCTATATTGAATAGGACATTTAAGCAATGCATTGCTTCCCATATTGAATAGGACATATAAGCAATGCATTGCTTCCCATATTAAATAGGACATTTAAGCAATGCATTGCTTCCTATATTGAATAGGATTATATTAAATGTTCCAAAATCCCACCGTTCCATTGACATTTAAGCAATGCATTGCTTCCCATATTGCATGGGACATATAAGCAATGCATTGCTTCGTATATTGAATAGGACATATAATGAATAGGATTATATTAAATGTTCCAAAATTCCACCGTTCCATTGAATAGGACGTATAAGCAATGCATTGCTTCCTATATTGAATAGGACATATAAGCAATGCATTGCTTCCTATATTGAATAGGACATTTAAGCAATGCATTGCTTCCCATATTGAATAGGACATATAAGCAATGCATTGCTTCCTATATTGAATAGGACATATAAGCAATGCATTGCTTCCTATATTGAAAAGGACATATAAGCAATGCATTGCTTCCTATATTGAATAGGACATTTAAGCAATGCATTGCTTCCTATATTGAATAGGATTATATTAAATGTTCCAAAATCCCACCGTTCCATTGACATTTAAGCAATGCATTGCTTCCCATATTGCATGGGACATATAAGCAATGCATTGCTTCCTATATTGAAGAGGACATATAAGCAATGCATTGCTTCCTATATTGAATATAGCAATGCATTGCTTCCTATATTGAAAAGGACATATAAGCAATGCATTGCTTCCTATATTGAATAGGACATTTAAGCAATACATTGCTTCCCATATTGAATTGGACATATAAGCAATGCATTGCTTCCTATATTAAATAGGATTATATTAAATGTTCCAAAATGTACATATATTCCATATATGTATGTATATATATTCAAATACCGATAGCTTGCGACTGACTGGAAGTTACTAAGTTTTTCCTTTTGCATTTTATTAGTTTATAAATAAAGATAAATTTTTAAAATAAAATAACAATTGGAATGACCGGAGAAATAAGAATTTTTTGCAATTTCTAAAGTAAATTGTTTATAACTTCTTTTAGCTAATGGTATCATGGAAATAAAAAATGTCTATGGGAACCCAATCTTAATTGAAAAAAAAAACAGAAAAGAAATGCCAAAGAAAAATCAACGAGTTAAGAGAGATCAACAATAAAGAAATTTATCCGGAAAACTTCAATTTTGGCAAAACTGCGCAAAATGATTTTTTTATTTATTCTTTTAAGGGCGATTAATGTGTGCTTTTGATAAAAAATCTAATGAGCATAATATGCTCTCTAAAATGTCCACCAAGCCGAAGTTATCCCATTCTTCTAGTTTTTATATAAACAAAAGAGTTTGCTTTAATCAGCTATGGACAAAACAAGAAAATGTTTGTTTCTCAAAGCTTAAAGAGTTAAGGGTCAATGCGGAAAATGTTTAAAAACATTATTAAGTTATTATCCTGCTAAAGGATATTGCCTATGTTTGAATGTTTTACACTCTTGTTTAATGTGACGCTTGTTGATGTTGTTTATTTATTTTTTAGTTGTTTGTTGTTTTTCCACGCGACTTAACGAAAAATTATTAATAAGCTTTTTGCCCAGAGTCCCTGACGGGACAAATAAATAAAAAGCCAACTGCTCAACTGTAGTCTACCACCCCCCCACCACCGTTCCCCTATCTCCTTTGAGTACTCTGGTCCCATTGGATGGTTAAAAGACGGAAACCTTCCCCTTGAGAATGCCGTACAATAATGAAGTAAACTGTTGTCCAGGGCGAAAAAAAGTATATATATAAAAAAAAAAAAACAAAATATAATAAACATAGAGAAAAAGAAATGGCACACACACGCAGGACCCAAGAGTAGAAGTTAAAGTGAGAGAAAGAGAGAGAGGTAGACAGAGAAAAGGATAGAGAAGGATACGGACACCGACATGGACAGGGGGATAGGACACCCCTTCTAGCGCAACAGTAACAAAAACAAACAAACATGTCACTGAAGGACACTTGAAAACTACTATTTAATAAATGAGCGCATATAGGAGAAAAGACTAAATACAGAGATACAGAGAAGACACAAGTGAGAGAAAGAGAGAGAGGGAGAGCAAGCAGCTACATGTCACAAAAAGGGGCTATGAGAGGGTGAACGGTAAAGCGAAAGTTCCTTGCTGCTGCTGATGCTACTCCTGCTGCTTGGCAGAGGGAAAGATGGCATTTGATGAGTGGTAGGAGTGGGTGTTGGGGTATAGGATGGAGGCTAGGATGATTCGTCGTTGTCGTTGGCTGGGTAAACAAACAGAGTCATTTTGCAATTCATGCATTTCCTGCGGCAACTAATTAAAAGAGTCATTCATCACAGGCACCAGGCAATGTGATGTGAGCTGTTGCTGCTGCTGCTACTCTCTCTCTCTTTTTCTCTCTCTCCGACTCACACACACATACTCCATATCGTTCTTTCTCTCACCCCGTGTGTGTGTGTGTGTGTGGTTTTTGTGTCCATTTCTGTATGCTCTGTTGCATGCTTATTACTGTTTGCTACGTGTTTTACCTCCACCTCCCATTTTTTTTTACCCATCCCCTTTTCATTCTTGTTTGTTTTAACGTTTTTATCTTTTGATACACTCAAATATGAGACACACACACACACGTTCACACATACCCATACACACACACGCACAGACCCACAGACACACACACACAGATGATTATTGCTCACTTTGTGAGGCACACACACAAGTAAATAAACCATAGACAACCTGAATTTTGGGTAGATTTTTCGTCTGAATTTCCTTTTTCCCTCGTTTTTCTTGCTCTCATTTTTTTTTTTTGCTTTTTTTTTTTTTTGTATATTACTGCTTGTTTGTTTATCTTTTTCGGTCATTTCAACACATTTAAATGATGAGAGCAAGAGAGAGAGAGAGAGAGAGGCATACATACCTAGAGAAAGAGACTGTAGAGAAAGGGGGCGATTGTGTGTGTAGGGTTTGCATAAACTTGACTTTATTTTGCTGTTAATTGCAAACCCTTTTACCACTGTGACGCACATAAAAGCAAATAAATCATTTCTAGTTCCTTCAAAGATTTCATCACAATTTCATATCTACAGATTGAAGATCTTATATATAGGAAATAAGAAATTTATATCTATATGATATATCCATCTTTATCTTCGTTGATTAATTTTATGGCAAACTGGCTTTATATTAAACATAATAAAAAAAATAGACTTTGATATTTTATAACGAAAAGAAAAAAAATAAGAAAAAATAACAAAATTCTTGTATCAATAAGCAATTGTCGAAATGTTTCAATTTTAGAAGAACAAAAAGGAAAAAAAAAAATAAATATATAGTATATATAGTCAAATATTATTTGATGTATGGCATTCATTTGCCGTCACATGGAAAACAATTTGTTACAATTTTGTCCTCTCGACCGCATGACAGGCAATCTCTGTTGTTGGGTTTGCCCTTCCCTTCCCTTTAGTTCAGTTCACTTTCTTTTTTACTTTATTCGTTTTTTTTTTCCCCCTCTGATATAACTTAATATGCAACAAGCAATTAAAATTAAATAAAAATTGTCACAAACTATGCAACACAGAAAACTTGCAGCGTTGACAGTGCGGAACCAAAGAAGTACAAAAAAAAAAAAAAAACGCAAAAAAAAGAAACAAAATATAAAAATATATATATATATATATATAGAAACATATATATAGAGAGATGTGCATGTGCAATTGTATGTGTATGTGTGTGAACGTGTTTTATTTTATGATAGCCCTTTGTCAGCACAGGACATTCACATGCTGCACTTGACAGGCAGCGGATTCAGTGCGAAGGGATATACACATAACCCCCATCCAATTGGAGGACAACAGAAGGCGGCACAAATAGACCGCACCAAGTGGAGGCCAGACAAATGGTGGCTCAGTCAGATAGACAGACAGACAGACAGATAGACAGACAGACAGACGGACATATAGACGGACGGACAGATAGACACACGCACGACATGACTGTAACATGTAATTATTTTTCAATAAAAACCCAAGGCAGCAAAAACAACAACGAGGAGTACAGCAAGAACTACAACATACAGCAACAACAACAATGGCAATGACAATGGCAACAACAACTACAATAGCAACGACGACAACGACAACGACAACGACGGCGACGACGACGATGACGACGACGACATCGGTGATGACAACATGGCGTATGAGTGACCAAGGCAAATAATATGAACAAAACAAAAAAAAAAAAAAAAGGGAGAAGAAAAATGCAAGAAAATAAATGTTACGAAATCTATTAGAGATCGAAAAACTTTATGCTCTAGAAATAATTACAGAAAAGAGTAAATGAAAACTTTAAGGGAGAAATATGATGTACCCATACCCATGATATTATATGTGTATGTAATGATGGATATAGGTCATTCGATTATATATAGCCATTTTAACCATTAAAATGCAATTACTTATGTCTTAAACTGTCTACAACGAACTGTCTCAAGACAAGTTTAAATTTATTTCAATGTTAAACATTTTTTCTCCACTAAAATCAAATATTTAATTTATGTAAAACATAGCAACTCTTTTCAATAGATCGATCTATACAGATTTACCTAAACAATGGTCCAAGAAGTTCTTTGAAAAAAATATTATGCTCAATACAATTGATATAAATCACACACTTAATTCCTTAAATTGCAAACAATTCAAATTCTAATTATAAAAAAGATGTTAATAAGATATTAATATCTCAACGTTATATTAAATGGAGACATATTCAGCAATCCATAAACACCCCCACTGTTAAGAAGGTGTAAAGGGTATTCGGCAAAAATATATTGCATATACGATAATAAAATAAAATAAAAATAAAAATGTCTGGCATATATGCGTCAGCAACAGTTACGCGTTATAAAACAAGGAGGTTGTTGGATGGATAGGGAGGTGGGGTGAACTGGGTGAACGACAGTATGGGGGCAGGGGCAGCGGGAGACATATGCAGGCAGAAAGCATGCAGCAGCATTGGGGGGAGGGCAGTCAGACGGATTTCGGACTCAACCAACGCGGCAAGCAAGGCAAAAGGCAAAAAGAAAGGAAAGAAAACAATAAAAATAAAATTATTAATTTGGCGGAGCGAAAAGAGCGGGTGACCACAGCATTTTAACAGCCGCAGTTTTTATATGAAAATGCGTTTTCGCATCGTTGTCTTGATTTTTCATGTGCCACGCCTCCACTTGCAACAGCTGCCAGAGTTTGGCTGCCTATAATACAAATATATATAAAAAAAAGAAAAATAAAAACAAAAGGGAAAATGAATGAGAAACAAAACGAAGGATGAGAAGAATGAGAAAATCTGACAGGCCTCATGGCAACTGACATCTCTCTCTCTCTCTCTCTTTTACTGTGTGTCTCTGTATCTCACTCTACCTCCTTATTCAGTGATGTCGAAAAACTTTTCTTTTAGTCCGAGTTCTTTTTCCAGCTTTTTCTTTTCTGTTTTGTACATAAATTTTTTTTTTTCTTTATTTTTTTTTTTTGGCTTCTTTCTTTTCTTGCTGCGGTTGACAGCCAAATACAACGACAATATTATTTTATTTAAAAGTGAAGGCGAGGGAGGGCATTTTTATTGAATAAACAAATTTATATGAAGCACACATACACACACACACGCATAATTAAATTTCATTTTTGCAAAATCAAGGCGCTTATTGTTTGCTATTTAACCTCTCTGCAGAGAACCAAATGAAGATATTTTCATAGCAAAATGGATAAAATGTGAAGAAGGGTTGCCAAGCAACTTTTAGATACAAATAATGTGAGGAATGTTGTCAAAGAGGACAAGGACAAGCAGAGTGACAGTCATCTCATCAGCACACAGCAATAAAAAAAAAAGAAGAAAAGAAACACACTACAGAAATAGCATGCAAATTTCTAATGAATGGAAAAAATAACTGAAAAGAATTTCAGTTAATACAAAAGGGTCTATTGAGGCATGCACAAATGTTGTTTGGTTAAAAAGGAAATGTGGATAGATCCGTTTCATTATTCAACGTACAATATTGCAACTATTTAGATCTACTTTTAATAAATATACATTTCATGTGTGGGTTTTGCCAATCATTTGATGTGGGGCTTTTCTAGAATTTTATTAGTCTCGAATTAAACAAAGTTCATGCAGAAGAGGAATATAAGTAGACTTTTAAATAACTATATATATATATATCTTTTCTTTCAATATAGCAGAATTTTTGATATCCAAGACAACTTTTAGTCAAATTTATGTTTGATTTAATTTGATTTCTTTACTCATGGTCTACTTACATGCATTTAAATGCACTAAAAGGGGTCCAAAAATCTCTGTAAGATGCAGCAACATGCTTTTGTTTCATAAATATTTCAAATTAAGATGAATGACCAAATAATAATCAATTTATCCATTGAGTCTCCATTAATGATAGAGTATTTCGATATCGATGAATGCAATTCTTTTTTGCCTTCTCTTCTTTTAGCTTTCTTTGAATTTGAAGCAAAACGCACAAAAACATCAACACCAAACACAGCAACAACAAAAACCCTAATTAATTTCATGCAGACTCACACACACAAACACACACACATGTTAAAGAAACTAATTAAGCTACAGCTCTGATTAAGAGTATAAAAACGGCAAGAGAAAAAGTATGTGAGAGAGAGAGGCCGAAAATAAATGAGAAGAAAGAGGAAAAAGAGAAAAAATACAGTTTTTGTATGACAATTTTTTTATTTTGTTTGTTTTTTTTTTTGCCTTTCATTGGGTGTTGCATACTTTTGTGCGCATCAAAGCGAAATAATTAACAAATGTATGGAAACACACACACACATGCAGAAGAAAAAAAATTCTCTCTCATCCACTTTTCTCTCTTTATCTCCCCCTTATCATTTTTCTCCTTGTTGGCCGCTTTACAAATGTCAATGGGAAAAAAGTTTAAAACAAAAAAAAAAATGGAAGGAAGGGAATTGCGTGGCATAGAAAACAATTTTTGAAAATAAAAAAGAACGTGGACAGAAAAGGTTCCCCGACTGTTGGATGATTTTAATTAGTCAGTGCAATGCCTTTTATCAATCCTCTGAGCCATATTGCATATGGTCATAATGGTCAGCACTAACAGAAACAGCAACAGCAGCTGCGGCAGCGGCAGCAGCAACCTCCTATCAATAGTTTAATCATAAAGTATAAAGAATTTATATGAGGCAAAGGTAACGATAACAACCATTCAGCTTAAATGCAATGACTGCAATGCACTGAAAGAAATTTGTTTAAATATTTATACAATTTATTTGAAATGCACTTGCATTCGATTCTCTCAGTGTGGCACATAAAAATGGGAACTCATAGTGTACATTGAATGAACGAATAAACGCATCGGGTCAGAGATCGATTCTATACCTCCGACTCCGTCATTATACCTCACTCCTCCATTCCCTGCTCTTTCACATTCGACTCATAGCTTTCACATACACATACACACACACACACACACACTCACATTCATCACAGTCATCAGTCGCTAAGCCTATTCAATAGCCAAGCGCCAGAGAAGCAGGTAAGAGCTTTCAATGGGCAATACCAAACAGGCGGCTAAATGCCTTTTGTATGCTATTGAAAATTTCCTCTTTCCAACCAATATTGATGAATGAACTATATATAAATACATACATATATATTATATATATACTGCTATTATGAGATGGAGGGTAGAGAAAATAAAAAAATATTTCAATTGGCTGGTGCTTGGCTGTAGTTCAGGTAGGGATGAGATTGGTCAGTGGATAATTTCTCTTGAATTTCAATCATTTTGCTAAAGCTAATTAAGTTTTTGTTTTTAATAAATATGCATGTACAAGAAAGAAGCCTACCTACCATCTCCCCCTCTCATCATTGTTCTTCTTCTCCATATTTTTTTTTTAATTGAATTTGATTTAGGAATTTTCTCATCACAAAAAAAAAAATAAAACAAAATTTCTTTCTATAACATACCCAGGAAAAATGTTGATGATTGCAAGTGGGGATTATTATTCAAAATTCATTCACTTACCTGTAATGAAAAGAAAAGTTCATTAAGTATATACATATATATATATATATTTATAAGTATAAATTAATTGGTTATATTAATATGAAATTCACAGGAGAACTTTGTTTGTATGGAAACTTAATTTATCAAATTGAAGGGGAAATATCTTTGTAACTATGTTTAACTAATTAAATTCGTTGAAATTTCAATGAAACTTTGAGCACATAAAGATGGGATGATGTTATATGAATGCGGTGACTGTTGCCAACGAAGAAGGCTGACTGACTAAGAGAGTGTGTGTGTGGGTGTTAAGTGTGGAATGGGTAGTGTGTGTGTGTGGGGGTTTGTAGCAAACAATGTCACACACGTATGTGCCCAAAAAGGACATGCCACGTATGTCTTGACTTAACGTTGAACGTTTGAGGTTAAGTTTTTGAGCTGACAAAGCAATTGCAATTGCAACAGCAGCAACAGCAACCACCAGCAGCAGCAGCAACGCCAACAGCAACAACAACAACAGCAACAAGAGGAATAAAGACATTGACGACGACGACGACGATGACGTCGGATATCCTGGCAACGTGCGCGACCCCTAGCTTCGTCCCCTCTCCCTCTCTTTCGCTATCTGTCTTTCTCTCACACTGCCTTTGAAAAGGTGGAGCCATTAATTCACGACTTGTAATTTCCTCACTTCAACTGCACAAGGATCACTGCGACGACGACAACAACGACTATAAGCATCATGATGAAAATGATGATGATGATGATGATATGAGCCACGAAAACTGTTTTTGACTATCAATTAAAGGCAGACAGCAGATAGAGGAATACCTTACACACACACACACACACACACTCACAGCTCAGCAAATTCTCTCGCTTCCTTGACATGAAGATTTTGCATATGTCACCTAATTAAAATTTTGCTCAAGCGACCATTTCAAGTCTATTAATTACCTACACTTGCCACAGAAACAAAAAAAAAGTGCCAGTTCCTCCTTTTTCTCTTCCTGCCGGTATTTTCCTTTTGTTATATACCATTCGTAAATCACAGTCGATGTGTCCGGGGCATGGCAAGCCAGGGCATGACGAGATTGAGGACAAGGCAAATGCAATCACTCGCCTTCAATTTTCACACCCATTGTCAAACAAAAATCTGTGTGCGAACCACAACAACAGCGAATCCCAACGACTCGACGAAACTCTTCTGAATCCTGCCAACGGGGTCCATCATTATGCTCTGTGATGAATGTGGATGTGTGTGTGTGTGTGTGTGTGTGTGTGTATGCATGTGTGTGGGCAAGTGCGTGTCATTGTCCTACTAGGCAGAGTCTGCCCCTTCTATTATTCTTACTTGCTCTCTCTCTCTCTCTGTCTCGCCTTTTCTCTATGTATGCAACATTTCAGTTGTCGTCACTTGCAGAAGTTGGCAGTAATTTTGAGTTGCACACGAGTAGAGAAAAGTGAGCAAAAGAATGAAGGTGGAGCATATGAGGTTAGGACAGTCGAGGTTGATTGAGAACAAGGAAATGTGGCGGATGAGGGAGGCGCAAGCGGAGGAAGAAGCAAAAGTTGGTGCCGCATAGGCCAATGCGTGCAGCCGCAACATTTACGAAAGTGGACAAGAAACACACAGCGAGAGAGAGAGAAAGAGAAATCTTGAATCAAATGCACTGAAAATGTTTTAACAATTCATCTTCTATTTTCAGTTTTACCGATCAAACAGTCAACTTAATGGGATAACTGATCATTATTTTGTCTTTTTACTTTATGTTTTATTTTTGATTTTGTCTCAGTGCACATTTGGTAAACATTTTGAATGCATTTTGTTGAGGCCTCTCTCAGTGTTTCGGTTGGGTTGCCCTTTGAAAATGTGTCGGTGATTTACAACAATGTCGCCTACACAAATTTTCCAAATGTGTTTTTGCCACGAAAGCAAACAGAACTCTTCGTCCACAACCCCTTCTGTGTTTCCATGCTCTAAAACACTCTCTCACACTCTCACTCTTCTTTACTCGCATTGACACGCATGTTGCAGTCTGTCTAAACTGTATGGGTAAGGACACACACACACACACATAAACACACAGAGACACAGAGTTAGAGAAAGGGATAGAAAGAGAAGTGAAGTAGAGTGCGACTTTATTAGCGGAAGTGCTTTATTTAAGCTACAGAGAATCAGGCTGGCAGGCAGGCAGGCAGGCAGTCAGGAAGGCCAAGCTATAGCCAGGACACCTATTCCTAGTCCAGGACTCGTTTGTAATACGGCCACGTAGCAGGTGGTGGGAGCGACAAAAGCGCATGGCAGGCATTTTACTTGAAGGAAATTGCATTTTCGACATTTTTCACACTTGGCAACAGAGGCAGAGGCAGAAAGAGAGAGAAAAAGAGAAAAAGAGTGAAACAGAGGTCACAGCACAAAGGCTGCATTGCCTTCTCAGCCAGCAAAAAGCACAACAAAACACAACTAAGCAAGCCAAACACAGTGATGATGATGCACAGGCAATGGGATAAAGCGTAGAAAGTAGCTACTAGATACTTTGCATGCAGTTCCAGTACCAGTAGCAGAAGTAGCAGTTGTTGTATCGCCAGTGATGAGAACGTGTCACTAATCTAAACCAGTGACAACTATGCCAAATGAATATCAATTGAAAAAGACGTAAATGCGCCATCTTAATAGTTGATTTAAAGTTATGTATATTTGTTATCTTTCTTATTCTTATCACACTAAATTTGCATTGTTTCTTCTTCTATTTCTTTGCCTCATGGGGGTCAGCACTTGACAAATTGTACATTGCACGATGTCATCTCTAAGAGTAATACTTGACTTGGCTTTTACCTGCCAAGTTTACTATTTGCCGTATCCCCGCCTTCCAACATACACACAAAAAAAAACTCCTTTTTTCCTCCTTTTTTGTCACACTTTGGCCAAAAGGTGTCAAAGGTGCATTTTGCAGCTGCCGCTGCTGTTTTTGCTGTTGTTGTTGCTGTTGTCCTAGGTGCGTGTGTGGCATTTCCGTTCATTTGTTTTACTTTTGCCACAATTCCCTTCCTCCTTCCACTACCACCACCCCGCCAACACGCCACACTTCTAGTCCTCTTTTACTTCACTTCTCCAGCTCGAAGCCTTTGTAAAGGGAAATGCGCAAAAAGCGCAATCAAAGCGGAAATGAAATTTGCAGGAAGTAGAAAAAAATGTCTCCTTTTTGCCTCTTTCCTCCATCTATTTTTTCTTTTTTTTTTCTTTGAATTTTAAATACAGAAAGAAAAGGTAGTGGAGAGTCAGGGGTGTGGCCAAGGGAAGCAAAGTGAGGAGTTGGTTTAACTGTAGCTCTAAAGCTTTTGGGATTTAATACAATTTTTGAAATGCTTTTGGCCTAGGCCAATTTGCTTACTGCCAAGGCAGTTGCTTACTGCCAACTGCATGACAGCGATAACAGAACCAGAAATAGGAACGCAAGCAGAAACAGAAAACGAGAATCGGAAAAAAAAGAAAAGCATTACAAACCGTTTGCATGTTGCTGTTGTTGTTGTTGCTACTGTTGCTGCTGATGTCGCTGGTGTTGCATTAGAAGGCACTGAAGCGTCAATTTTGGTTTGGCGTTTAGGGAGGGCGGTGTGCATAAAGGACATCCAATTCGCCTCCTTGTCGATTTGGCGATTGTAAACGACCAAGTTTTGAAATTGGATGGGCGGATCGCGACACAATTTTTCTCATAATTCGCTTTGACTTTTTGATTTTGAGTATGTATGTGTGAATTCATTTGAATACTTTTCCCATAAAAGCTCAAATATCATTGACTATAATTCAATTTTCATTATTCAAGTCAAGAAACTGATTTTCTTTAGCGCTAAGTCGATTTTAAGATACTCTAAACTCTTCTCTACTTTAGACTTTAGAGATAAGTTTGCTTCACTCCTCTTGCAACTAAAATCTACTATTCGCTAAGTCCCTTTGTCTTATGAATGTCAGTAGAAGGGAATCCTTACAAATATGTATTGTAAATTAATTCTTCAATCAAATATAATTAAAATGTGATTACAAATATATACAAAGAGGGAGAGATAGTGAGGGGAAGAAAGATTTATAAGTAAATATATATAAATGCACATGATGACATCATCTCATATCCTTATCCACATATATCAAAGCTAAAATGGCTTAACATCAAAATTAATTAAAAGAACTTGCTAATATTTTGCTTCACTTGATGAGGGGGTATTAGCTCTCTCTCTCTCTGTCTCTCTGTCTTTGCATCTTTCTCTCTTTTAGCCTTAAGCTGCATTTTGCTGTTGCCCTCCACCTATAAAATTCATATGCAGTTATATGACAAACAAACAGAGAGTCAGACAGACTACTAAGAGACAGACACCGAGACGGATAGACGACGACAGGAAAAGTGATGACGGCAAAGGGAGGAGGGGTAGGATTGGTTATACAGACGACAGGCGTGTTGAAGTTGGTTGGACATTTTCTGAGCTGCAACATTTATTTATTTATACCAGGAAGCAGAGAGAAGAACAGGCATACAGAGAAACGTTGGGCGTTTGGTTTGGTGTGAAGGCGTGGCATGATGTAACATTGTTGTCAGCAGCAACATCAGCATGTTGCATTTATGAAATCCTTTTATCTTTTAGGTTTTAAATGCTACACATGGGGCGAATGATATATATATATATATATATATATATATATATATATATATATATATATATATATATATATATATATATATATATATATGTATATGTAACAAAGCTCTTCATCTCTCTCCTACTGTCTATCTCTCCATATGCCTGTCTTTGTTTCAACATTTGGCAGGAATATTGCCAAAGAGACAGAGACACGCTTACATGGTTCTCCGAGCATCATGTCTGTTGTTACTGCTTTCGTTTTGACCAAGTTGACACCTTGAGTGTCATTAATGCGTATGACATTTTCATTATAAGTTTTTATTGTTCAACCTTGTACATTTTCCCCTTTTTTTTTTTTTTGTGATACCCTATAAACGTATAGATTGTACAGTGGGTTGTATAAAGTATATACAGACGACCTATGTATATAATATTTATAGATAAAGAATGAATGAAAACAATAGGCACTTAATAAACTTTAGCCAGTCAGCGGCTTTAAGGTAATGCGGCGACTTTTGATTCGTCGCATCTTCCTTTGTCGATTAAATTCAATTAAATTTCTTTGAAGAAGGGTATCACACAAAGATCGCTTGACATTATTTTACTAGATGAAAATATTGTTAGATGGTTGGTTGCCGTTGAAATTATGAAATTTACTTTTCTACTATGCCTTTTTCGTATGTTTCTTTCTTATTCTGCCTGTAGTTGTTAACTGCCAAACAAACTAAATGCAATTTGCTGGTGCATTTGGAAAAGCTGCTGACAGCTGCTTCGACCTGATGTGTCCATCCACATTCAGAGATATTGTTTTGTGGCTGTCAAGGTGCCAGTGCAAGGGAGAATAGAGCCAAAGTGATTGCTAAATGCACTATACACTATACATACATATGCATGGCATGAACAAACATTTTGTTTTATAGCTGTCAAATGGAAATGGCTTTAAATTGTATTAACATGGCAAAGCTTTTTCCACATTTAATTGATAAGTGGATATCAGTGTGAAAATGTTATAGAGACTTTCCATTTTTTTAATTGGCCCTAACATGCGTTCTACTGCCTTACATTTAGTATTTTACTAAATAATTAGCACAATTAGAAATACAAGCTCAACAGATCTCTCTGCTTTTAGTTAAGATGGGTATACAAGAATCGTTTTTTAATACATTTATGCTATAAAATGGTAGAAGCTGCCTTTATGTCTATGCATGTTCCTTTTCAAACAAAACAGAGATATAGTGTTTTTGTTACTTTAACTTATAGGACTTATCTGACAATTCTCAAACATCTTGACATATCAACTGAACAATCACAATCTATATAATTTAAAGAGATCATGGGCTATGGGTTAGTCCACAGGAGCTAGTCCATGCATTGGTCCACAGAAGCACAGAAGCTAGATCATGATCATAAACACGCCAGCAAGATACTAGTTCACAGTAGTTAGCCAATAGGGCAGCACACAAGAGCTAAGCTTTGTTGTAGGCCACACGAGCTAGGCAGTGGGCTAGGCACAGCTAATGTGAGGACAGATGCGTCCGTTTCAATGACATCTCTTAAGAAATAATGGTAAATGGTAAATGGTTTGGTGCCCGAAAGTACAGAGTTTCTCTAATTGTAAACACAGAATTAAATATCATTTATATTTTTTTATTTATTCGTTTTCAAAATTATAAAACCGAGATTTGCTATTTATATATATAATTATACATTTAGTTCAATAATTCTTTCAACTCATGGTTAATCATCAACAGGAACTTTAATTATCCTGCACTTGCTGTCACCCCCTGGCCAGCCAGAATGGTGGGTTGGAGAGGAAAACAACCTCATCTAGAAAAAGTTTAAGCGTTCTGTCTCTGACAATGACGCGTCCAGCCATCTAGAAGCGATGCTTCGAAGGAGTAGAGATAGAATGAGAGAGAGAGAGAGGGAGGATGAAGAAATGTAGTAGAAGTAGAGGAGAAAGACGAGCGGGCAGGCAGCGGGCAGGCAAGCAGGCAAACTGTTTCCGCGCTCACTTCATAAAGTCACATCAATTTATTTCATTTCCTTAGTTAATTTCAAAGTGTCAACATAATAAATGAACTGCACGTAGCAACAACACCAGCAGCACCAGCGGCGGCAGCAGCAGCAACAACAACAACAATAACAATAAGAACAACGATGTCCATTGGCAAAAAGTTGTCGCATTTCAAAAATGGTTGCACGCAACAAACGAGCGCAGGACTCTCGTTCGCTTGCAGGACATTCTGAAATACGCATAAAAATGCAAGACAAATGTTGGCGGCGGCAACGGCAGCAGCAGCGGGGAGGAGCGTGCAAAAATGCACAAAAAAAATAAACACAGCAAGAGCAATAGCAAAAGAAACAGAGAGAGCAAGCGAGAGAGAGAGAAACAACAAAAAAAAATGATTAAAAAGGACATGCGAACACCTAAAACGTCGCGAAGGAAAAATGCCACAAATGCAGCGACCGTGCAAATTTTCTTCATTTCCATTTTGACAAAACGCAAACACAGACCCTGAGCCAGTAGGAATGATGTGGCAGAGGGTGAGAAAGAAAGAGAAAAGAGACAGGGGAGACAAAGAGACAGAGAGAGAGAGTTGACGGACTGACTCCAACTGACATTGACAAATAATGAATGGGCATAGCGGTGGCGGTGCGGTATGGCAAGAGGGGATATACAGAGCATAATGCATGCCAAAAAGAAAAGGAACCAAACCATCACTAGAAACGAACTGTGGTCCAATTGTGGTGATTTTTCCGGCATTTGCATGAAATGACGAAATTATGCAGTGATCTTGAGATAATTTTTTTTTTTTTTTTTTTTTGTATTTTTATTAGCAATATGCTGCAGCCATACTATTTAACAAAGCATGCTTTCGCATCATTTCAGTTTTCGTTTTTTTCTTTTTTTTTTTTGTTTTTCTTAACCCACTGTCATTTGGTGCAAAATTTCTGGTCCCCGGCACTGGCGCCGCTTGAATGTGTCAAAATTGGAGCCACATTGTCCGCAGCACAAAACGTACGGCAGCAGCAGGAGCAGAAGGAAGCAGCTGCAGATGCCAGCGCTAACCGCAAGGATGATGATGAGGATGACGATGACGACGACGACGACGGCGACGACGACTACGGCGACGATGATGTGAAGGAGTAGAAGGACAACAACGAAAGGAGAAACAAACAAAATGCCAGACAAGAAATTAAGACAATTGAACCGTTGAGGCGTGCAGAGAGCGAGAGACATGACATAGGTGGAAACTTTTGGCTTGGTTGATGTTGGTTTGGCCGTTCTGCCGCGTTGCCTCGTTCTCTACTCAATGTTGTGGTAGTAGTAGCAGTTGTGGGCGTGGTCATGTTGACATTACAGGTGCGCCCTGGACTCCTCGCATGTTGTCAATGGGGCAGAAAGGATAACAGCAGGACAATGGGCAAACGGGTGGACGTGGTCTTGGCGACGTGTTGGCTTAAGTTATTAAAAAGAAAGCCCCAACCAGGAATGGGCAAAATAAAAATAATAAAAACAAAATAAAAGACCCAAGACTTTGGAATTGAATAACTTGGAAAGCAAAAACAAATAATTGCCATGCAAAAAGTATTAGTTGTATGCCCGCCCAACCCCTCTAGCACCCCGCCGCACTCAATCCAATCATCTCTTCTTTACCCGTAACCTACCGCACACGTTTGCTCTCGTCCCTTCTCTTTCTTAGTTACCACCTCAGTTATCCCCTCTGTGCAATGTTGCGTAGCCTTGCAGTTTGAGAAAATAATTTGTTTAATGGAATGTAAATTTCATACTTAAGCAAATAAATGTTCTGCTCGAACGCCAGGAAGGGGTGATATATAGGGGAAGAAGGGGGTTTTGCTTAGTTTCGGGGGTATGGGTCGTTTCGGTGGGCTGGCGAATTGTGCGTGGGGTTTATTTGCCTTTTTTGCTGAGAATAGTTTTTGTTTGCTTTTATATGTGAATAACGATAATGACCATGAAGATGGCAATCATGATGATGATGATGATGATGCAGAGAGAGAGGAAGGAAAGACGTGGCCAAATGTATTGTTTGGCTGGCTATTTGCGCAAAAGATTTTCCATTGCGCTGAGTTAGCTGAATGCGAAGGCAGTAGCAGCAGTGGCAGCAACAGCAACAGCCGGGAATGACGTAGGTGTTGACCTATAAGAAAATTATAGTCTCTAGAGAAATTGCAAGGTAATCCTTGATTACAATTGATATTGAATCCAAGAAGAAGATTGTGGGTAAATCTATATCAAATTAAATGAAATTAGTCATGGGTCGGTCATAGCGAGTATGTATCTAAGACCTAAGTAAAGAAATAGTTGGAGCAAATACATAAATACAATGAATCTGCAAATAAAGCCTTATGCATACTGTATCTTTAGGTTAAGAGCAGATTTCACTCTTAAGACTAGGCCACTATTTGAATTAACATTACTTACAAAAACTGATTTTCTAGCAAAAATTCATAATAGAAAATGCTCTTAACAATCAATAAGTTCAAATTTCCTTTACCCTATTATCCCAATATGTAAATAAATATAATGAAAATAAATGGAACAATGTAAAAAGGAAGAATCAAGCGATGACAAGTTGAGTATAAGATACTTTAATGTTATTTAAATTTCAAGACCACTTATCAACATGATCAAATTGCCTAGCCGGGGACAAAAGGAGTACAAAAAGGAGATGGAGAAGGAACATAGCAAAGGCTAGTCAACTGTACAACTGCATAAACAAATGCAAGAGACTGATTATATTGACAATAACAACAGGCTACAATGTTCCAAGTAAAATACAATGATAATGAGCAGAGCCGAACAGAGCAGAGAATATGGTTAGAATAGAGCAGGAGGACGATGAGGCAAAGGAGCGAGCGGCAGCAGCATGAGCAGAAGCAGAAGCAATAAAGCAGAGAATGGGTAGAATAGAAGGATGAGGTGAATCGGCAGCAATGAGAAACTCGATTCCTGTTGCCATTTACTGATAGCCATCGCAATCCCCAGAGAGTGATGGCAACAACAACAATAACAGCACACACACAGACACACACACACACATAGTCACGACAGAGAAAGCAAGAGAGAGCGAGAGAACAAACTAAAGAGTCAAAGGGAGAGTGACAGGAGTAGAGGAAGGACTATTGAACGATGACGACGATGATGAAGTGATAATAATTAAATTTGCATAATGTTAAGTGATTAAGTTTGTTGTCAGCTGTGTTCGATGGACATGTCCTGCCATTGTCAGGCTGCTCCTGCTGCTTCAAATGATTGCAAAATCCTAACTCCTTGGACATTTGTTGGCCAACACTTTTCTTTGCCATCCTCTGTGTATAGCACATTTCTCCTTTATATATTTCTCTCTCTCATCTCTATTGCTTGTTTCTATGTATGTGTGTGTGCATTATTGCGTGTTCTTGTGACCAGGACACGAGTGTGTCGTGGGACTAATTTTGTTATGTTTTTATTTTTTCTAAAACATTTGCGTTTCATTCGTTAAACTAATTGAAATCCTAACGATGATGACCATGATGTTGACGATAATGATGGCAATCATGATGACGATGATCTGGATAATGATGAAAGATGTCGTGCAACAGGCAAACATTGCTATTGCAATTGCCATTGCCATTGCCAAATGCTCCACCTGCTGACTGGTGACTGACTGCCAATTATGGTTGATTTTGCAAGTACTAAAGGAGGACCACCTACCATCATGCCATTTATATTAGTATTGGGCACATTATGACCTTACCTTAACCATTCCGCCCCCCCAACCCCCTCAACCAACGTTTCATTTGAGGTCTTCTAATTACAACGCTTATGTATAATTGATTTGTGGCAATTTAATTAATTTGAATTTAACTATTTAATGAGGATTACCAGGACTGGCAGTTGTTACCGGGTATAACTCGCGCGTGTGTTGAAAGCCGCATTTTAGTAGCCCGAACACTAATTAGCTGTTGAATTTTAGATTAAGCCTGTCCAACACACACACACACTAGAGAGAATGGTGGGAGCAAGGCAGAGAGGTGAAGAGAGAAAAAAAAAAAAACATATAAAACATCTAGTCCAATTTTATGGTTAATTGGCATCCAACTCATGCCACTACTCAACAAAAGCATCCTTTACCACCAATTTCTGGCTCTCGTTCCGGTTACCTGTTCCCAAGCTCTACTCCTTCCCCCCTCTCCTCTTCATATATTGATGAACGTTTGGAGTATTGGTCATGTGGCAGGATGAGGGTAAGCCAAAATGTATATATCTATATATACATATATGCCTATTTATATATATATATATATATATATATATATATTTTTAACTATATATGTATCTATATCAATCTATCCATCTATGTGTTCTATCTATATCTATAGTTATGTGCGGTCAGTTCGCTCACATCGTATTAATGTTAATGCATTTTAGTTGTTTACTCACTAACACTATACACACACAAACACACACACACACACTCACACATACCAAAATACACACATTTTCCACTTGATTGGCGAATAAATTAATTGTCATTTAATATGCTTCATATAGTTTTTTGGTTAGTCTACTTTTTTTTTTTAATTTTTCTCTTTTTTATTTCATTTTTTTTTTTTTTTTGTTTTTATCTGCTAGCCACTAATTGCATTTGAAAAGTGCATTAGTTAGGTAATGAAATACTTTATGTATATGCATGTATGTATATATTTATTTATTTATTTATGTATATACATATGTACGCTTATCTTCTTTCTCATTTGCAGTTTATTTGTTTGTTATTTTTAAGCTGATTGATTAGCATTAATTACAGGTTTGATATTTCAAATTAATTAAGTTCAATATAGTTTCTCAAACTATAAAATATTGTGTGTATATAATATATTTGCCAATTACTGTTTGCAAAATGTACGAATATATATATTGATAAATTCTATAAAATGATATCAATTTCATATAATCAATGGCAAAAGTGAAGGCCAAAGTAAATTCTTTAAATTATTTCTATAATTTTAATAACTTGATGCATTTTCATTGTTGCAGACTAACAATAAATGTTACACCTAATAAAATGGCCATTTTGTGTTAACTTCTTTGGCCATGATAACTAGAAGGACGGGCTAACTACATTATAAGGGTCAACTAAGGTGTTTACATCGATGAAAACTTGACATAAAAATCGCAATGTAATTGCTTGCTCTCTGCATATCATTTAAGGATAATTAAGACTATATTATTTACTATTAAAATATCGTTTATTAAGCAAACAATTATTTTGCTCATCTTTTGCAATCCAAAACCATTGAGAAATTGGTGTCAACTCATATAAGTATACTTTTCTCTTTGCATTTTCTATTTCCAAAGAGTAATCCTAATTGAAAATTTGCTAAAATTGAGTGATTTTATAACTTAAAGTTTCCATAGATTTTTTGTTAAAGAGAAAGTAAAACTAAGTTTCTGAAATGCTTTATGATGTTCACTTTGCTTAAGAAAGTTCATTTATATGGTAAAGTCTTTTCCTTTAGTAATATCATTATGGAAGTCTACATCTTTAATATCATATATATACATATAAAGTAAGTTTTATCGCAGCCCTAAAAAGTCGGCTCTAGTTTTACTGTGGCCCATTAAAAATCCTCTTATAGCATATGTACGCGTATTAGCCATTTCAAAACGAAATCCACCGACATTTTAATATACATACAAACAAACATATACATATACATATCTATTGCATAGTCCAAGGGGCCTATATACAAAACATTCTCATATATTTGAACCATTTGAAGCACTTTTATTTGCACATTTACGAAAGGCAATAATCTACTTAGCTCCATTAAAATGGTTAAAAGTGCCCAGGCCATTGTATACCATGGGAGAGAAAGTTGTTGTTAATGTTGCTAGTGGTTGTTGTTGCTGTTGCTGCTGTTACTGTTGTTGTTGTTGCAGTTGGTTTTTACAGCTGTTTGTGTAGTTTATTTAAAATGCCATTAAGCGCAAAACAATTTCAGTTTTCAGCTTGGGTTTTTTATGTGGATTATTTAGAGAAATGTAAAATATGCACAGGTATACATATATACGAAAAGGAATGAACAAGTGTAAAAAACAACTATCGGATAATGACCACACACACACACACATACACACACAAACCAAACAACCAAAAACGAAATAAAATATATAAGTAGGGAAAAACGTAAATTAGTTGTATGAAGTTAACAGTTGTTGGAATGATTTTTATGAGCATAGAGTATAAACATTTTGATTTAAGATCACCAAAATGAATGCCATGACCATGGAAATCATGAAATATACTGCAATTCGGTGGCCATTAAAAAGTGCCAGGCTACAGTCCGACCGACCGACCAAACTACCAACCAACCAACCAACCAACCAACCAACCAACAACCAAACACAAGTCAACAGGAAAAGGTGAGAAAAATATGCAGCCAAAAAAAGCAGAAAACACAGAAAAATAATAATGAAATGAACAAAAAAAAAAGGAAAAGAAGCAACAACAAATGAAATGAAAGCAAGTAGCACAGAAAGTGTGAGGAAAAAGAGGCAGGTTGCGAGGGATAAAGAAGCAGTATAAGAACACAAAAATAGTGGCAAGTGCCAAATGTATTGTAGTAATAACAATAAAAGCAACTGCCAACAGGCGGGCTGGCTAGCTGGCTATGCTTGCGGACTATGGATAGAAGACGACTCTACTAGAGTCGACTCGACTTGACTTAGACTCCAACTCCAACACCAATACCAAACTACGGCTCAGGCTCAGGTTCAGTGGCAACAACAAGTTGCACGTGCTTTCAACTTAATAACGTGGCTTTTATTTTTACTGCTTGCCAGCAAACAGACCAGCATAGAAAGAGAGTGGGAGAGTGAGTAAGAGAGAGAAAGAGAGAGAGAAAGATGAGAGTTGAGAGATGAAAGATGGAAGGTGCATCAGCAAAGGTTGTATATTATAAAACCTACAAGTGCGAATGAGATTCTTTCCCGTTAGTGATGAGAGAAAACACAAAATGTCATGACCATAATATATCTTTAAGTATTCATTTACCTTAACAATGTTTTCTTTTAGTTTTATTGCAAGTGAATTAAATGGAGCCTGCCATATACCATATTGATTTACAATATTGAGACTTTTCTACAAACGTAAATTATCTTTCAGATTTTGTTCGAATTGCTCTAACGTTTCCTTTTAGATAAGAAAAGAATTAAAACAAAGAGAAACATTTAAAATGGGGAAAAAATCCATTTCGATTTAGTTTTCATTGCAAAATTTCAAATTTTCATTGATTATTTTAGTTTTTACTCTAAATTAGAATCTATTTGTGGCAATATAATTATGTTTATCAGATTTGGTGTGCCATCTCTAATATATATTCTGAGCATATATAAATTTGAGCTCTCTTTCTCTTTTCATCTTTTGCTTGCTATCAAAGCTTTAGCATCGACAAACTACCGTATAGAAGGGAGAGAAGCAGCAGCAGTAGAAGGTGGAGTAGAAGCAACAACTCATTCTACGGCCACCTTTTTCGCACCTTTTTTGCATTTTACCGGCAGGAGGAAAGGTTATAAAAAAGAAAAGAAAGTACACACACACACACACACACAAATACACACACAAAATGGCGTAACGTTGCGGATTTTACGCACGGCAAACAAAAACTACGCGCGCATACACAACAACAAGAAAATGCACTCAGGCTTAGTGTCGGTCGACATTGGGCGACGGTAAAGTCCTGCGTGGGTCCTGCTCCTGCCTGTTTGCACCTTTTTATAGCAAACACCATCGTATGTGTGAGTGTGTGCGGGTGTAAGCATGGGGTGTTTAAGTGTATTGGTGTGTATGTGTGTGTGTGTGGGTGCGAAAACTTTTTGAGGTCTGCTTTGGGTAAGTGCTGTGTGCGGACCGCAGCTTAGTTGCGTTGAGGTTGACTGCGTCCCGCCACAGTAGAAACAGCGGACTGACTCTCACCTGAACGTGGGGCCGAAACCAAGTTAGAACGACAGAACGCCAAAGAGAGAGAGAAAGAGATAGAGAGAGAGAGATAGAAAAAGGTAGGGGAATAGCTAGTGATAGAAGCCGTTATACCCAGGGAACTCATAAACCATTCAGTGGCTAAGGCAAAAAATAGAAAGAAGTTTAATATATAAATAAGAAATGTACGATTCCAACACATTTATATATATTATATTTCTATATAATATTGTTGCAGAAAGTTGATTTTGTTAAATTTAGTTAGTTGGTGAGTCACTGAAAGTGAAGTGATTGCTTTAGCATTAAAATAACTATTATTTCATTTCAATGCCGTTTTAACCTTTCTTCAAGTGTATGGAATAAATCAGATTTTCGAGTTGAGAGAAATTTTATAATAATAAAGCTTAAAATTTACATTTGCATATGATTCATTCTGTAGATTCATTTCAATACTTTATTGTTTCAACAGTTCGAGTGTATCCTAGAAATTGTCTGCGGGGCATTTACTTTTATCCACTCTATTTCCATTCGCTTTGCATTATTATATTGGTTTTTTTTTTTGTTCACCTGTCTCTTTGGCTGCTCTTCCCGCGCCCTTTACAGATTTATGTTTAAAATAATTTATAGAAAAAATACAGAAATTAAATAAAATGGAATTACGGAAGTGCAGCAGCAGCAGCAGTGGCAGTGGCAGAGATGTCGACGTCTATCCTATTAAATGTCCATTTGGCGTTTTGTTATGCGAGTTGTTTGGCACCCACACACACGCATATACACACGTGAAACTTTCAGCCATTTAATTTTGCAATACATATATGTGCTGTTGTTATTGTTGTTGCACTTTACTTTCTGTTGTAGCCAGAGAGAGAGAAAAAGAGAGCTCGCGTCCAACATCATTAAAAAACTGTCATTAGCAGTTGAGTACATGAAAACTGAATTTTCATTACAAGGACACGAAACAGAAGAGGCGAGGCGAATGACTAAGGAACAAATAAAATATAACAAACAACAACACATCAACGGACAACGGGAGAAAAAAAAAGAATATAGGGAATACCTACACATATATACACTCACATACATACGTATATACATATTGCTATAAAAGCAATATTCGTGTAAAGTTTGTACAATTTTTTTTCTTTTTGTCCAAGCTCCCCACATTCTTTTCTCCCTCTCCCATTTTCATTTTGCAAGCGATTGTTGTTGCCGTTTACATAATCGAATTTTAAATGTTTGTGTGTATTGAAGTTGGACACTTCGTTTAAGTGATGTCGAAACACACGCACGCGCACACACACACACACACCTGTCACAGTTTGTCAAAGTGACAAGAAAGAGAAAGAGACAAAAAGATACAAATGTCATTCGTCAAGATACAAAACAGACTCAACATAGTTAACAAATGCATTCATACTAAAAATATTACTTTCTCAACACAATTTAAGTTCAAGCTATCAGACTTTAGAATCCAAAAGCGCCAAAATTACTGCCTGATGTCTTAGCCATCAAACTAAAATCCAATTACCTGCATTGCTGCATGTTGCTACTTACATATATGCATGTAATCAGTTAACCATCATAATCATCTTTTGTCCAAGAGACTTGCTATTCTTAATCGAATAAATTGATTCTTGTTCTTATCAATGAGCTATCAAATATACCAATGGGAAATATAGAACAATTCATCTATTGTATTGATTCAAACAGACATTTTCCAATTACAGCGAAAGACAATTTTGTCATTTGTAAAGAAAATATTAAATTACGAAAGCAACTTTAGTTTAAATTACATATATAATATTTCCTTAGAATCTTTGATCTGATTTTGACTAAACTCAAAATGATAAACAGAAATATCTTTTGCTTATTTAATTAGAACTTTTTAGAAAATTTTTAGAAAAAAATTTTCAATAACTTTGAAATTTAATATAAATTATAAATAAAAAAGGAAGCAATCTTTATCAAATTCATTATGCAAAAGATCACGATAGAAAAGTTTGACTGTATTTTATACAGATATTAGGAAGAAATTTAAAAAAACAATCATATCAGGTACTTTCAAGGAAAAAACACATAACAAATTTATTCCTTTTTTTGTTTTGGTTGATCCTTTTGCTCTTCTTTTTAGAAAGTAAAATTTGATTTCCGTTGCCCAAAAAAGTATGCAACACTTTGATGCAAAATCATATCTATGTGACTTGATTTTAGATGAGGGAAGGGGGAAAGGTAGCCTGTGGTTTAGCAGCAGCAGCATCTACTACACATCTTGGTTAAATATTTGATTTGATTCAATTTTTTGTTGTTGTTGTTGCTTTTGGTTCTCCAACCTCTTACACTTACTTGAGCTGAAATCCAACTCAACTTAACCCCTTAAACTCTTTTGAGTAAGCCAAAATCCCAAGCACGCACTTCAAATGCCAAAACAGCACAACAATCTCGAATTTTAAGCCAGACACACACACACACACACACACACACACATACACATATACACATACACAGACATATGTCTTACTCTTTTTATAGCATACTTAGCAGGGGGACGCAACGCCTTATGCTTAATGCCAATTCAATTTATAAATTGTGATGCCGCTGCCGCTGCCACTGCCGCCACCGCTGCTGCCACTCATCCTCTTACTCATCTCACTCTCAGTCTCTATATCGTTTTTCTCTTTCACTCCACCCCTGCCATCTTGTTTTCACTCTACTTTCTCTGTCGTTCATCTAGTTGTGTGCGGCATTTTGGCAAACAAGTTTTGCACACTTGAAATTTTTGTGATTGATGTGCTTTGCTACATTTGCCAGCCGCCGAATGTTTGACTTTGATGTCCTTCTCTTTCTCTCACTCATCAACTCACTCACTCTGCCTCTCTCCCTGAGAAATTTCCTTCCTGCTTATATATATGCGTGTGTGTGCGAGTGTGTATGTGTGTGTGTGCATCTTGAGCTGGTGAAAGTTTTAATTGCTTTTTGCAATTAGAACTATTAGTGAGTGTTCGGAGTTACAACTGCAAGAAACTGCATCCGCAGAAGCCGCCGCCAATCTACAAATCTAACCTACTCCCCCTCCCCCTCTACCATCCACCCACCACCATATGAACCACTGCCATAGCCCTCTCATCTCACTCAACATAATATCTAAGCAATTCATTTAATTGCTTTGCAATTTTCATGCATCTGTGTGTGTTTCTGACTGTGTGTGTGTGTGTGGTTTAAATGATTTGTGTAAACATTTTTGCTGCTGGCCGAACAATTTTAAAGGAACTTCTCCTTTTGCATGCACTTGACGCTTTCTCAATTAACAAAACAGCAAAAAACAAATATATATACAAAAAAAGGAGCACAGCAACAAAAAATGTTAAACAAAAAAAAAAAACTAAAAATTGTGGAAAGGTTGAAGGGAAAAAGGAGTAAAAAGAAAAAATGTATACTATTAGAAATCATATCAAACTGCATGTTGTTCGAGGGGGCACTTTGACTATGTCGCCACGGCAAACAAGTTTGCTCTCTCTTTCTCTTTCTCTGTTGGCACTTTTGCATATAGCGAAACAAATCAACTTTTATATTTGCTGCTGTTGAAATGTTGAAAAGAGAAAAGGGGGAAACAGGAAGAATTTGCAGCTTGGGGAAAAGGCGTTACAACATGAAACGCTAAAGTTGCATTCAATACCAATCAGCGGCAGTAACTAGATTGCGCTATATAGGTATATAATCATACAGAGGCGTCGATATATATATATATAAATACATATATATATACATATATATATTAATAACTGATCAATCAACATTTAGCTCATTATTTGACTACTGAAAAACTGTCAAAGCGTATGCCACTTTATATGTTCCAATTTAATGATAATTTCGACATTCCTTTTTTGATAATTTAATGGTCAACCTCTGGTTTATTTTATATTATATACATAGCATTCCCCGTCCCTCCCCCCCCAGCACGACTCTTTTTGTCACCCTCTCTCTCTCACTCTGCCCTCCAGCCCGTAACTCTTTTGACTGTTTGTATTAAAAAATTAAACTAGATTTCCCTTTAGTTTTGCATGTTTCCTAGACGCCGCAAGCAATCGCTTACTTTGTACAACCTTGTATCACCAACTGGACACCCCCTAAACCTCGGCCACCTTCCACCCCCAACTCACCCTTCTATTGGTACAAATGTACCCCTGGTTTTTCTATTTTCAGTTCGTTTTTTATTTCTTTTTTTTTTGTTTTCTAACCGCCATCATTCAGCCATCGTTTCGTTCTTGGTCCTGGTTTGTGTCCAGTGTGCCAATGTTGCCAATGTCGATTGCATTGCGAAGAAGCAATTTCAATATGCCTTAGAGCTTGAAAAGGCTACAGAGAAACGCGCAACGGTTTTTTAATTGCCATGTGGCTCAGGAGGGAGTCCTTTGGTGGCCGTTTCCGATTTTGAATCCGTTTCCGTGTCGTCAAAAAAAAAAAAAAAAGAAACAAGAAAAAAAAAATGAAAGGCTCACAAAATATGAATCATGACTCCAATCATGATACGAAAGCCATACAGCCCAGCCATCCAGTCAGCCAGCCAGCCAGCCAACCAGCTAGCCATATAGCCCAGCCATCCAGTCAGCCAATGCCAATGACTAATTATGAAATGTTTGATTTCCCCGGGGAAAGAAAACGCGACGAATATTTTCAGCATACCTGAGTCCGCTATGGAACAGAACGACGATGAATATCCACGATGTTGCGCTTTTTTTTTTCGCTTTTTACCTTTTCTTTTTTTTTTTGGTTTTTTGTCGTTTGTTTTGTGTCTATTTTCTGATGAATTTTTGGCGCAGGGAGACAATCAACAAGCCAGTGCACAGATGGCACGTCTTTTCTGCTACGATGGGGAAACGTAATGGTGTAGGGCAAAGAGAGGTAGATGGCGATGGATGAAGGAGGGGTATTGGGGGTGCTAGAAGAGTTCGTCACATAAATTCGTGATGAAATGAAATGAAAAATCAAAAACAAATTGCACAGAAATGTAATGAATTTTAAGCATCCCACAATACACATGTGAGACAGCGACTAAAAAAGAAAGAGAGAGAGAGAGAAAGACAGATATATATATATATATACAGCTGGTAATTGGTAATGGGGGGAAAGGGGCAGAAGGTGTGTGTGCGTTTGTGAGTTTGGTGGGCAAAAAGGTAAAGGGCAAGAGATGGGTGGTATGGGTGGCAGTGCTTTTGACAACTGTCTAGTAAGGCCATGTCACACTATATGGTCATGTCTCTTTGCGGTTGGCCACAGGGTGTCTCTGACAACAACGACCATACCATATACCACAGCACAGTGGTACAAAAAACAATTATAAAGAAAAGGTAAGCAAAATTGAATAATTTAAAATAGATTAGATTTTTATGTAAAGAAATGCTGTTTGTTCTAAGAGTTATGCAAGTAAAAAATATATAAATAAACTTTTTTCTAATTAAATTTTACAGAAAATAGAATGGGAAAGTACGAAGAACTTCATTACTAAAAGTAAGTCCCCAACTGTGCTTTTTTATGTTTACTTTTATCAGTTAGCTTCAAAATCAACTTTGCTTAACTTAACGAAATTTTGTTGTAAATTTACTTAGCAATAGTTTAAGAATAAGCTTAAAAATATGTAAAAATTAATTTTCTTAATTTTAATTATTAAGAATTTTTGAAACTAAATCAATTTTTGGAACCACTGTGACAACAAGATTTTGAATCTTTCGCATGCTGTAGATGTGTGTCATTGTGTGTGTTGGTGAGTGTGTGTGTCCTGTGTCCGTGCCAGGCATGACAAATATTTTGCAACTTCTCGGCAATTTTCTCTCGCTCTCTCATTCTCTAGCTTCGGATCTTACTATCTCGCTCTCTTCCACTATCTCACTGTGTGTGTGTGTGTGTGTGTGTGTATGTGTGTGTGCGGTTAAACTTTAAAATATTTGTGTTGAAATTGCACTTGATTTAATTGTTGTTGTTGTCTTCGTATCACTTACAGGCCAACTTGTATTCTGGATCTCCTGACACGGTGTGTGTGTGAGTGTATGTGGTGACTTAAACAAAAGTCACTTGCAGCCATTTCTTTAAGCTTAAAATCCTACCCCCTTCTTCTCCCAACAAAAACCAAAAGAAGAAATCAAAGTAACAAAGAACCGCAACGAGAGAAATTGCCTTTAGGCTGCCAGTGTCTGGGATTTGACCAACCAACCAACCAACAAAAACAAGAAAAAAAAACTATACTAGAGAAAGAGAAAGGAATAGAAAATGAGAGAGAGAGAGAGAGAGAGAAAAGTAAAAGATGTTGAAAATAAAATCAAGTGAAATACCAAACAACGATTGTTGATTTGACTTTGGTGGAGTAGGAGATGCTTTGATTGAATTGTTTGGTAACCCCCAAATATCCCCAGTCACCACTCTCATGATGACATTTTCCACTGGACTGAATTTTATGTTGATTACAGATTAAGATTGCAACATTTTGCCTCTGATATTTGTCAATAATGCCCTTTTGACCATCTATAGAATAGACGGTCCGGGTCGCTTCCCCGCGTACGTTTCATTATATCATCCAATCGCACAACCCTTTCCACTCTTCCATCCTTTCGATGTCATTTACACTCTAATTCTCTCATTCTCTATTTCATTCGCTCTCTCTTTCGATACTATGTATTGTCGGTACTACTTGCTACTACTTCAGTTCGAACTCCTTTAGTGCCTTCTGCTTTCGGTTCGTGGTGAGAGAAGGCAAAGTGTTAATTTGGTTGAGTGGGTTTTTGGTCGCACGATTTGAATGCCATCGACCAAACGACGACTGACTACCCAGCCAACCCATTTACCACCCACTCTATACCCACTCATACCCCTTTAAAAGTGTTGATAATAATGAGCTGACAGCTTGGCATTAGTTGTATTGGAGGATGTTGTCTAGATTTTGTCTCTCTCTTTCTATTTATACATACATATGTATGTATTTATCTGTGTGTGTTGTGTGTGTAAGTAAATGTCTCGGGCTTAGTTACAATGTTGTCAACATTTCAATGTTCTTGTCTGTTGTCGGTGAAGACATCCATCCCATTGTTGCCCCTCCCCCCTTCTACTTCATTTCTTCCATCTTTCTCTCATATCCCTCCTTTTGTAGCTGTTTTTGGATCTCTTTCTCTATACCGCTTTCTCTTGCTCTCTCTCTCTATATATGTATGTATGTCTCCTTTCTCTTTCTATCTCTAACTCTCTGGTAATTAATTTTAAAAAGCGCTTCAGGCTAGTCAAACACAAAGTGTAACAGGATATTACATTTGATGACTGAGGGAAAAGCGGAAGTGTTAAAGTGTGTATAGATGATAAAATGACAAGATAAGAGCAAGGAAGTGTACGGGTTGTAAATACATGTTTGCTACAATTGATGGATAGAGAAGAGGGGTAACAGGGAGGGCGTTGGATATCAAAATGGGATACAGAACAAAACGAAACGGTTCAACTTGGATAAATGTGAGAAGGAGTTAAATATTATATTGTCTTTGTCTTAAGACGTTTTGCTATTTTGTTGCATACTCATAGGCGCACTCAATAAGCAAACAAATCACAAAACAAATGATCGCATTTGATTTAAAATAAATTTAAGAATAATACTGCATCTCCTCTTAATCTTAATCTAATATATAGTACATAGTTTTTTTTTTTTTTAAATATATTTTAATGTTTTTAAAGCAATCAAAGGGGAAATTTATTCCACAATTCGATTTATGGTGTTCTATATAGTCGAACTTCTTTATAATGAGAACTTTCTGGTGTAATGTATTAATTTGAATGACTGACATTTTTTGCTTTATCATCAGTGTATATATCATAATCTCTTTATAATTCAGATTCTATATACTGAAGTTTATCTGGTAAATATATAATATATAGATATTCTTAGATCTCTGGCTAAACTTCAATCAAAGCTTGACAATTGCAAATGAGTGTGGCAAAGGGAAACCTTTTAATCTTCCATATTGTTAACGACAAAGGATATCAGGATAATTTCATTTTTCTCTAAGAGCATTAAATTTCCACATAAATTTCTTATAAAATTCATTATCTTTAACATTTTCTTGGAATTTTCTTTTGCAAAGGTCAACCAAGGCACTTACACAAAGAGATATACACACACCCACAGGCAGCAGTTAGAAGATGTATGCATTTGTAAGTACTAAAAGATAAGAAAACTATAATTCTATGAATTGCAACAAATCCTTGTGAATGTTTTTAGAACCAACAGCCAAAAATACTCAATTCATTTCACAAAAGGCAAAAAAAAAAAAAACAAGTTGTGGGAGAGAAAAAAGCGAAAACCCTTCGACACACAATTGCATAGAATCTAATCGAAACTAGTTGCTGGCCAATATGAAAACTGAAACTGTACAAATTCATAACCGGGCATTGAATAGATAGATAGATCCAACACAACACAGACACAACAAGACTGTATTTGTGTGGGTATGCTACTTTCCACAAACCCTTTTACAAACAAAACGCAACAAGAGCAACAACAGCAACAACTAGAAACCAAAAGCAGACGGAGCGACCATCAATCAGCCAGACGCAGGCACAGATACTCCTACTTCTATAACGTCGTCTCTTCTGGTGTGAAATTTTGTGTAGGATGAGAAACTGCAACTGAGTGAAGGACTGGCAAAATTGTAATACATTTAACAGAATTTAATGCATTTGCCACAGACATTAATCACTGTGATGCACAGACAGCAGCCGAGGAGAGCTGAGAAGAGTCCACATAGATACCAAAAGCTACACAGAAAGCGAGAGAGAGAGAGAGAGAGGGAGATAGAGAATGAGCGAAAGAGAAAAATCAGGGGTCGGAGGCTGTTTCAGTTGATTTTTCGCCAAACGCTTTTGCCTACGGCTATCCATGAGATATTGAAAAATTGAATATTGCATGAGAGATGAGTGGGTAGTCGAATAAATCGAGAGAATGAGACTGCATTGATGCACATACACGCATACCCACGCACACACACACACACACACACACTAGCTTTATTGGCACTCAGAGAGAAAGAGAAAGCGAGCGAGCAAGAGTGGAAAAGAGATGCTTCAGCTTACGACTGAATGCACACTTGCCTGTGAATGATTTTTGAAAAATGATTCTAGGGTTTTGGTCAATGTGATTTCATTTCGGTTTTGGCTACATAATTGCATGTGCCTCTCTCTTTCACTCTCTTTATCTCTCTGTCACTCTATCTATCTATCTATCTATCTATCTGCAGAGTAGAGAATAAAGTGGTAGTAAATTTGTTATTGCCTTAAATAGTTCATAAGAGATCAACGATTCGTGCGTGTCAATACCCTAGTTATGTTGATCAAGTGACCTAAGTAACGTACCTTCTTTTTTTCCATTTTGAAATCCATTTTTGCCTTTAAAAATTCTATAAGAAAACTTTTCAATAGGCAACTTTTATTAGCATATAAGAAGATCTATTACTTAACAAGAGTTTAAAACAGATAAATCTAAAACTGAAGATCAACTGATCATATGAAAACTAAGCATTTTAACTAATTAGATTATTATTAATAAATAACTAATTTTACACTAATGAGATCTCAAAATTATACTTTTATAGTGCAATTTATAATATTATTATCATTATAACTTTTCCTTTATTCCTTTAAAGATTTTTCTTCTTTTTGTCCCTTTGCAATACAATACGAGAATATCCTTTTCTTATTTGAAATTTGACATATTTAATGGGTATAAGCAAAAGGTCGCCTTTTTGCCATTTCATTTTACGTTTACGTTTTCGTTCTCTTTTTTTCTCTTCTTTTTTTTTTTTTTTGGTAGAGGGGTGAGGGTTTTCTTTTTTGAGTAACTGTACAAATAGACGAAACGAAATCTCAATGAGCAAAAGAAGACGATGCAGTTGCAATATGAAATTTAAAACGCTCAAAGGCATATCCATAACCAGGCAGATGGCGATGGACGAGATGAAGAAAGATGGGTTTGTGGCACTGGATTGTGGCGAAAGGGGAACAAGAGCCACCACGTAAGTCGAAGGACAAAAAAAGGACATGCGATGCAAGGGCTAAGCAAATATGAGCATTTTTTTTTTCTCCTGCTGCTGCTGGTGCTTCTTCTTTGGCATGATAGACGACAACGACAGAAGATAGTCGACGGATGAGCGACGAAAAGATGGAGCGGTACGTGGGCATGGAGAATGGCAATGATTTCAACTGTATGTGTGTGCGCGTGTGTATGTATGTGTGTTTGCAGTTTGCACACTCAAGTGCCCCTGGTTGCCATTGACGACTTGGAGCAGCAACAGCAGCAGCGGGCAGCAATGCGTCGTGGCTTCGTTTATATAGTTCATGCTAGGGTAGAAGTTGAAGATTTTTGACTTTTATGCAACAATTCGTAAGCGCAAAAAAAAAAAGAAGGGAAAAAAGTAAAATAAGACGACGTCGACGACGACGACAAGATATGTTACGAGCAGGGTAAATCCCCTTCATGTCTTCTGATACTCTCCCTATTTATGTATATCTATGTATATATGTATGTGTGTGTAAGTGAGGGTGTATATGTGGAGTATCGGCGGAGCGGTGTCTGACAGTGACAAGCCAAGTGGGTTTTGGCAAGTTTCAACGCTTTCACTCCCTCTCCATGTTTTGCATGCAAAATAGTTTTCCTACCCACTGCACTTGTTCTCTTCTTTTCTTTTTTTTTCTTTTGCCATTCTACTGCTGCTTCTGCTGCAATGTTGTCTTGGGCTTCTTCTTATCCAACTGGTTTGTTTCGTTCCGTGCAATTAGACTTTGGCAGCAGAGCACAAACTGATAGCCTTTACGCTACCCATACACACATAGAAACACACTCTCGCACACTCATTCCCTTTATGTGCCATAGAAAATAAACCTTGAAAAGTTTTCAAAGCTTGCACCTATTGAAGCGTAAAGCATTCCCTTATACCCTACCACCACCATCTCTTTTTCTGTTTTCCCCATCCCTTTCATGGCACTTCATTCTATAAAACTGCATTCAAACGAAAGATTCACTTGAGCTCTGCTAGCAGAACTTAATTAAAAACATGTCCAAAATGAAAAATCATAAGCAGCAAACAAAAAAAAGAAGAAGAAAAAAAAGATAGCAATTGAAAATCGATTTTCACCTCGTTTCCCTTGAAAAAAAAAAAAAAAACAGAAAAAGAAAAAGAAAAGGTAAAAGAGACGACTACACATGGAAAACAATAGGCTGCCAAAAGCAACGAAATATGTGATTATCACTATAGTGTAATCCATAAATAGAAAGGAATACTCCAAAACGAAAAGACAACGATAAATGAAGGTAGAAATGGAGCCACAGATAAAAAAAAATAGAAAGCAAAAGGAATAATGGGTATAGTAAAGCAAATAAAGGAAATAAAGTTAGGTCTACAATTGCCTAGTACTTTTCCCATTAACAAGGGAAAAAAGGAAGTCATACCGTCATTAATGAAACTTATCTCACCATCTAAGCAACCCGCTATATAACCGCTATATGATTGTTTCTCCGGATAATAGAAAACGTCTGTAATTGAAATCGTTAATCGGCTTTAAGTTAAAAGCAACGGCAAAGCTGTCCTTGTAGTATGGTCGAGCTGATATCTATTTGGAATACATTTTATTAGATTGAAAAACTGGTTCTTGATTCTTTCGCTATAAAATTAAGCACTTTAAAGGCAAATATAATATATAATAAACAAAGTCTTGTGCAGCAATTAAAGTTTACATAATTGATATAATGTCACTTCTCTAAGATCAAAAGGTATTAATCCAATGAATAGTTTATCAAAAGAAAATAATTTATTTTCAACTATGTTTGTAAAAGAGAAATTAAAGCTTCGCCTTGGAAAAGAGAATCCACTTTGTGATTAACAATTTTCGCGTTAAAACCACTGAAAAGCTAATTGGGACTCGAGTGCAATACCAAATTAGCGATAAGTTGACTGCAATTTTCTATCTTTTTTTTTTGCTCATCTATTTCCATTTCTAATGGGTAATTAAGCAAGTAATTAAAGATACACACACACACATATATGTTTAGCTTATCGAAACAAACTAAGAGATAAATTTTAGCTTGGTCCGTTATATGAGTCATAATAGATATGCATGTATGGGAAATGTTTTGTTCGTTAAGATTTGCCTATCAATTATGTGTGTATTACAGATTCGCACACACATAGCCACACACACATACGTGCATACACACACAACATATGATATAAATGGACATATGTATATGCACGTTGTACACGCAACCGAACAAAATAATTAAAAACCCATGACAGGCCATCCGCATCATATCCAAATTCAAATTTTGCACAAAAATACTGGAAAATTCCAAAATCACAAGGTATACCCAACCCCGAACTGTTTGCTGTGCATGTGCGTAGTAGTATCTAGGTGATTCTGTGTGTGTGCGTGTATGTAGGTGTAGATGTCGATGTAGATGTACGTGTACATGTTGTTGCACATGCAACTCAATGCAGCTGCACATACAGCTACAAGCGACTATTTTGCTATCAAATAACAGGAGGAGCAAGTAAGCAAGAGTAAGCCCGAGACAGAGCCAGAACGGGAGAGTTGTCCAATCCCAAACATTCTCTCTTATTCAACCCCCCACCACCCCTAAAGCCCAATCCATTCATCTGATGAGATGAGGAAGAAGCGAGCAGTAGTAGCAGATGGAGTGCACTTTGTTACGCATACGGCATGTGGGCCAGGTCCAGGGCCAGGGACAGGGACAGGCTTCGGACTTCACGTCGTCAGCGTCATCGTCATCGTCATCGTCGCCATCATCGTCGTGGGGTCCTCAGTCAGCAGGCCTGGCAGGCAAAAAATGTTTGCCATTATTGCATACACTAATGAAGCTCATGTTACCAACTATGGTTCTGGTTAAAGTAGAGTGAGATCCGAGAGATCTGGCCCTGAGGGTAACTCAACTCAACTCAACTCAATTCGACTCTCCGTCTCTGGTATGCACTGGACACACACGCATGATTTTCGCTTGTTGCAAAAATTCTGATTAGACTTAATTACAGTTGCTTGTCTGTCTGTCCATCAATCTGATAGGTTTTCATTTAGGCTTCTGTTTTGCCGGTCATACAATTTATATTCTATATATATAGTTATATATATATATCTGTATCAGTATATATGCATACTATGTGTTGTGTGTGTTTGTATAGTTTATACATTTTTCCTTGTGTACTTTTCCAGGCCAATCAAATGTTACATTATATTTTAATTAAAAACTTGCCAGCTGCATAATTTGCCAAATGGATGGACAACGCGGCAATTAATGCAAACAGAGTGAAAGCCAGAGAAAAAGCGATGGCAGCAAACAACAGAAAACAATTTTAATTAATCTAAAAGCAAAAATGCAAAATGCATAGAAATTAACAAGGGCAAAATCCATCAAAATAACAAAAAAAAAAAAAAAAAAAAAGGAAAAGGGCAAAACCAAAAAAGGGGTCGACCATTTAATTACTTTTAAAAAATATTTTTTAAAGCTAGAATAGTTTATAAAATGAAGACGATTTGTTGAATTTAAAGAAAGATCAATGCAAAAGTATTCAAAAATGCAAAAATTGAACAATTTTCAATATAAAAATAAAGAAAATATTTGAAAAAGAATTGACATAAGGCACAAAAATGCAAATTATTTTGAAATCAATTTAAATTTCTCCAGATTTATAGTAGTTATATATTTCAAAGAAGGCGAATTGTGATTAATCCTGCTTGATCTTGAGCACTTTCGATGATTAATGAAACAAATAATCGTTTTTGTTCTTTTCGAATCAAAAAAAAAAAAAAACTGATCATTCAGTTATCTTTGAGAACTTTTTTTATAGTTGATTTATACGATTTTCTTTGTTTGTTAATAGAAAATTGTTTTTCTAGTAGTTTATTTGTTAAATGCATCAACTAATATGCCCACCTAACTATTATTTTTTTTTTTTTTTATGTAAATAATAAAGTATGCATAAAGCTAAAGTAAAAACCAAACTAGCCAAGTTTTATGGACAACGCGTTGACATACTTGTCTTTTGTCCTGTTGCAGCTTTACTTGCTCTTGTTGTTGTTGTTGTTTTTTTTTCTCATTTTTCTTCCTTGTTGTTTTTTACTTTGTTGTTTCTTTTATGGGTTCTTGTTTTATGTCCTTGTAGGAAAAAGTTTTAATCATCACGCGGCCAACTCTTCGTCATTTGTCTTTTGTGAACTGACATGCAAACTTGTTCAAATGTTGATTGTATATAATTCTTATCCCTTTTTGATGGATCACAATTTTCTTGATGGCTTTATAATTGACCAAATTGTATATATATAGTATTGTATATATAGAATGGGTGTGTACTTACAAATTGAGGAATTTAGCCAATTTGGAAATGGGAGTAATAGATGACACTTACCTGCAAAAGAATAAGAAAGAAACCGAATGAGAAATGATATTAAAGAGTTAAATTTCAATTGATTTGCTATTTTGATTGCTGTTGCAATTGTTTGTTGTTGTTGTTGTTCCTTCTGCTGCTGCTGCTGCTAGAGTCTTTGGGGGATTTATATGCCAAACATGCCCCAAGTAGATTAATCTATTATCGATAAGTGCAAGCGAACGAAAATTTATAACCGTAACAAAAGGAAGAGAACAAAAATAAAAGATGGAAGGAATGGAAAACCAAACACTAAGAGAAGCCTCCAAATGGTAGTCCCCCAAGTCAGAGTTCGACCTCCAGACACTGCACTTAAGTGCTTGAAAATTGTTTTCGATATTATTTTGGCTGCGTTTTTTCCCTTTTTTTTTTTTTGTGTGTTCTTTTTGTTATTTTTTGTTGTTGTTGCTGGCTATCCGCCTCATTCACCGAATCCACCGCATTCACAACCTCTCCCTTGTCTTTTTCTCCAGCTGCTGCTGCTGCTGCTGCTCCTCCACCTCATTTTGTATTGCCTTTCAACACATTTGGCCATTTTACTCTGGCCGTTGGCATTTGTCTTTCCATTTCTTACTTTTTTTTTTGTCCATTCGTTTGGGTTGCTTTTGGGTTTCCTTTTTTTTTGTTACTGCTGGTCTGGACAGTGTCCAAGTTGGGGAAAAACCATTTGTTGCTCAGTCTCAGTCTCTGTCTCGGTCTCAGCTGCAGTGAATTTAATTTATTTGATCAGACTTGTGACTGAGTGTGTGCATGAGAAAGAGACAGTAAGACAGAACGAGAGAGAGAGAGCTAGTGAGAATCGGGGGGAATTTGTGGGGCTAAGCTTTAAGTGTTATTTATTGTTTATATTTTTGACTTTGCACTGCATTATTCTGGTAATTAGGCAGCTTTTCTTTGGCTTCGTCTTCGCTTTCGTCTTCATCTTCATCTTTGTCGTGTCGGGGACAGACAGACAGGCAGACCGACAGACTGTGAGACAGACAGACAGTAAATCACATTCAACAGTTTATTGGACAGCTTAGTACTTAAGTTGCAAAGATTTGCTGATGCATTAGCTGCTAAGGCATTTTCGTGTGGAAAAGAAGGACTCAGCTGTGAGCTGTTGCTCAGATTTAATAGAAAATCATCATCAATATATGTGGTAGGGGGGGAGAGAGAGGGAGAGAGAGAGGAGGTTAATGCCAGAAGAACATTGAGATAGAAAATGAATCTATGTGAGAGGAGAAAGATGAGTGTGGGAGAGCGTTGAATGTTGCGGTGGTGATGGGTTGAAAAACTGCATCTGGTTCGCTTTAGATAACATTGCATTTACGGTTAGTAAAGTTTTATGAGCTTGCAAGTAAATTGCATGAATTGATTTTGCTCTGCTTCTTTACGATAATTTTTAAAAAAAGAAAGTGAAAAAAAATACCAGAAGACAGGGGCAAAGGAAAAAAAAATGATGCATAAAGCCATTAACTAAAAGTATCTATCAGATTGGCATATAAAAAAGTTAAATGTAAATGTTCGTTTATTTAACACAAAATTTCGTTTCTTTAAAATAAGTTAACAAAGTTTTGGCATTTAAGTTTAAATTTTTGTCTTTTTATTAAAAATATAAAGGTGTTAAATCTCCCTAAGAAATCTTAAAGATACATTTTCCTCTTTATTTATCCTCAGTTTTGCGTCATTATACAAAATGTTTGTTAGAAAACTATAGAGGATCGACATTTTGTTTCGATCAGTTAGAAAAATGATTCTTGCTTTGAAAGAAACTCGGTCATGCATAAAGACCTAGAGATGTTCTTTATTAAGATAGAGTTACAAAGCCCCAACGACTATTACTGCTTTATAATAGTCAACAGATCAAAAGTCGGCTAGATTTTCCCTTTTTAAACGTGAGCGGATCGGTAGGAAATGAGGAATCATCTGAAGATGATTATATAGTCAAAGTCGGCAAGGACTGTTTTTAAAACTAAATTTCAAAGAAAATCAGATTAACTAAGACAAAGTTTAATATAACACATAAAAAAATGATCTGAAAGTCAATATTTGATAAAAAATTTTATTAATTATTTACTAATACAACAAGGATAAAAATTCTCATAATCTGCACAAAGTTTTCAAGTATTCACACAAAGTAAACCCTAAAATTTGAACTGAAACCAATAGGAAAAAATATATTTTTTTTTTTCATTTAAATAGCTTTCACATTTCTATTTAACTGACATAATAAATAATCATATTTTTGCAAATGACGATTCAACTGTACTTGGATAGAGAATAAATTTCACTTTATTTTGCTATCATTAAAAAAAAAAAAAAACTAGAAAATAAAAATAGAAAAAATGGAAAAAAAATTATTGAAAAATTTATACATATGTATGTATATATTTGCACTCTTGCCGAAACACACACGCATACACACACAAAATTAAAAACGACAAAAACGAACATGCAGAAAACTCAAAACAAAAAAAAAAAAATGAATGAAAAGAAAGAGAAATCTCTCGATATTTTCATTAGGGATTATATTGAAATTTATTTAACAGACAGCATCCACACATGACCATCATCATGATGATGATGATAATGATGATGTTGATGCAAAGATAGCTAGAGTTTGTGTCTTTATATTTTGCAATTTTGACATGGCTTTTCACAAAAATGTTTAATAGACACAAACGCCTGCAGTGGCAAATTGTGCAATGTGCAACATTTTCTTGCTAAAAGCAAATAATAAAATCCAAAGAGAGAGGAAGAGAGAGAGAGAGAGAGAGAGAGAGAGAGGCCAGGCTGAGAGACACGTACACACACAGTTAGTAAAGAGAGAGCGAGAGAGAGAGATTGAAATATGAAATTAATATTTCAATATTAAACACGGCATGCAGCAGGCACAAAGTAAAATGTGAGTTATGTATATATTATATATATATGTATCCTGTATATCTGCATCTGCAATTGCATCTATATATTTGAATCTGTATCTCCTTCTCTTTGAATTTACTCCATCTCTCTTTTGGGCTCACACACACATACACACAGTCTCTGTGAACTGTGCGTCACGTTATTGGCATCACTTTGATAGCCGCTGGTGATTGTCACCAATATATTTGAAGACAAATAAATACGATACGTTTGTCAAGGTAACGAATATCATCGTATGTACTCTCTCTCTCCCACTCTCCTTCCTCTTTGATATCACATTTTATTTGAATAAAACGCATTCATGTTTGCACAAACCAAAAGCGTTGCACAGATTTGACTGGATAAAATTCATTAATTTTAAGATATAGTCTGTCAGTCAAAATCAAAAGGAACGCCAAGCGTCTATAAATAAACAAATAACCCTCAAAAAACATCGTACAGTTCTATATATAGTAGCTAGATGATGCTGCAACTTGCCACATATTAAGTAAATTTTAAAACAGAGATATCAATGTCAAAGAAAGTTCATAAAGTGTTATTACAGCTTGTGGCAAATATCAAACTGAACATTTTCAATAATCAAAGCAATATCGATAGAGAGAGAGAGATAGAGGTAAAATGACCAATGGAATGAATTTCTCATCTAATTGCCAATATGCAGCAAGATGTAAGATGCTTCATTTTGATGATTATTCGCAAAAATGCGTACTCATCAAAAGGATTAGAGGGATACCCTTTGGTTATATGAAAAGTAATAAAGAGGAGTGCCAGGTTAAAGGCTATACTGCCTACAAATTTGATAAGAGAAATGTGCCATAAATTTGCTATACAAAAAGTAGAGTAAAAGCTTTTAGGGCCACTTGGTACTGCAATTTGATTTGTTTTCTTTTGTTCTTTTTTTCACCTATACTGATTTCTGTATTTGTCAATTTTTAATTAACTAAAAATAAGTATTAAAAATCATTAAATATAAAAATTCACACAAAATTAAAATCAGAAAAAAAAATTGACATGTTTTCAATAAGAATTTTTGTTACAAAAAGTAATTTTTGTGTATAGCCTCCAGCAAATGATGAAGAGGAGAAAAGGAGACAAGGGACAGAATTCGTTAAAAACAATAAAATATATATATATATATATATATATATATATATATATATATATATATATATATATATATATGTATGTATGTATGTATGTATAACGAAAAAAAGGGAAAATTGGAGCAAAAACCGCAGCAGCAGCAGGCAGAATGGAGATGAATCTCATATTGAATGAGGAGAATGTAGAGGAAAAAGGATGAGGGTGAAGCGAGCAGAGCAAAAGAGAAATAAGAATTTCAAATAAATCCGATTAAATGGAAATTTATTGTCATCCAGTGGCAAACGGGCACTTACTACTTCACTGGGGCGTGTGCTCTCATCGACCGGAGTTGCCATTCCTCTATCCACTATCGGTCCCTCCCCCGCCCTTTACCCTTCACCGTCGCCGTTTGGTCATAGTCACAGTGCCAATACCAATGCCAATACCCAGATCCAATCCCAGTCTCTGTTCAGTTCGCCTTCAACACTTCAAATATGCTCGCCGACTGCCATACAACATTCATTTTATTTCCCCAAGCCTTAACACGCTCACGCTCTCTCTCTCTCTCGCTCTCGTACTTTTTCTACCTATCTCTATCTCTTTCTTTTTTTCTCACTCTGGTCGCTAAAAGCCAGTAATGTCCTTTCGCCACACTCGACTGCATTTTTCTTTAACACTTCAATATACTGGACACACCAGCTAAAAAAAAACACACACACACAAAAAAATGAAGAACCGAAAGGGAGCAAAAATTTAGCCCTACTGCAGATGGCCCCCTCCATTTTCCCCCCACTTACAACATACCCCCTCTTTTCCCTGAATCACCGCCAAATAACTAACCATAGTCGTCGAATATCTATGCCAAGCCAATGCCTTTTTCATTGACTCTTGTCTAGTTTTGCGGTTGCCCAGCGACACGACACAACTGCCAAATGGGCGGAGGCAAATCCACCCATTCGCTTTCTCCCACCCCGCCCCATCCTTTCGCAATACTTCGCTAACATTTTCGAATATGCAAAGAATTAAGTAGTGTAAATAAAAAAGTTAAGCCTCAACCGCAGTCTGGTCTGGTTTGGGGATCAATGATAGCAAAAAAAAGAAGAAAAAAAAAGTAAAAGGGAAAAAAACAGCGCAAAAGAAGTCCCCAAATAAAAATCCTACAAAAATATTCGTTAATTAAGGCTTTGTGGGTGGCAAAAGTGGTAAGGCAAAGTGCCATAGCTATAGAAAGATGGTAAATCGGTGGTGTTCGTGGTTAGATAATTGTGGAATTCTATGTGGTCAGCTTAAATAAGCTATCCCCACATGGATCATGAGAATTGAGAGAGAAAAGAAAAAAAAAAACAGGTGAAACCTAATTACAGTCATATAAAAACTTATAATGATTATATAAAAAATTGCAAAGAGGTGCGACGAAGGCCACAGGAGTGCCACCACTATTGCACCAGTCCAATTTGATACGAATGAATGTCATACTTGAAACGAGCTGCTCTTAGCTGCTAGCAATCGTGTGTCAATCTTCTTAGACAGACGGGCGGACGGACGGACGGACGGACAGACAAACATCGGTTAAAACCCTCGAGTCGACCTTATTCGAATTATAAATTAAGAGAACAAAGTGATGACAGATGCCCAGAGCACCACCACCAATGGGGACATATCAAACACTGTGTCATTGTCACGAAGGCTCAGACATTGTGGCAGCACTAACAAGTCTTGCTTTACGGTTTAGTGTCCATTAAACAGTAGAAAACTTAAAAAACACATTTAGATTGGGAATCAATTGGATAACAACTAAATTTCTATATCTAGAAGAAATAAAGTTGAAGAGCTGATTTATCACCAATTTTCATTGTTCTCTATAAATATAAAAGCAACAAATAAGAAGTTTTTAAAAACATCCAAGTCCTTGTTCCAATAGATTGTACTTGACCGATCGTTTCGACCAATTTGGTTGAATTTCAAAAGAGGGGTCGAAAAGTATATTAAACTATTTAAAACTAAGTTTAGGTGGAGAAACAATAAGTTTGTAATACCAAATCTAGTTATAAACAGATCGCTTTATATAGTTGACCGAATCTGACCGAATCTAATCTGAAATATGTTAAAAAGTACATTTGCAAACTATATGATATAGTTATACGATTCTAAAATAAAGCAAGCAAAGTTAATTCTAAAGGCTCCTCCTAGAAGATTGTATTAGTCCAGACATATAGACAAGACAAGGCCATATCAGCTCAGTTTATCATGAACTGATTAAGAATAAATATGTATATATGTATACCTTACATAATCGAAGATGCTTCCTTCAATGGTTATATGGAATTCAATTGTCTTATGATATCTAAAGATTACTGTATTGATCTAAAATTGAAAGGTTTGGGGGGAATCTAAATACATTTCTTTTTTGGTAAAATCATATTGGCCAGTTACTCAAAAGGTAATATGTCTGATTTGGCAAGTATGCAGGTCGTTTACTTAGCCATGTATTGCAGCTGCTGCCACCCACACCACAGGCTCTGGCAGGCCCCCCTCAACGAACTAAGCACCAAAAAACCACACTCCTTTTAACCAACTTGATGATGGCTGCCCGCCAACGACCTCAGCTGGTTTGGCAGTATTCTTTTTCCATTTCTTTTCCTCTCTTTTTCCCTCTTTTTTTTTTGATGTTTTCTTTTAGGTTTGCGTCGTAGTCGTCCTCGCTGTTGTCGCGGCGTGAAAATTGTTCGCTTTGTTTGGTTGTTTGTTTGTTGACACGAGTTCTGGTCTTGATCCTGGTAGCTGGTAGTGCCACTGGTCCTATTTCAGGTTCCATGTCCTGCTGCTGCTGCAGCAGCATTTCACTTAGAGTAAACACCTTCTATGTACGAGAAACGACATGGCAAAGGACTAGCAACAGAAGGAATAGCAGTAGGAGCACTTCTCACAGTGCTTTGGCACATTTTTATGCTTTGACATTTTTACGGCTCTCCTAGCAATTTTTACGGCAATGGCAGCTGACTGACTTGAGACTAACTGCTGCGAAACTGCTGCAGTTTCTGCAAGACTTCAACATGTCTCCCCGTTTGCTAATAAAGTCCTTTTCTTTTCTTGTCTTTGACTTTAATGCGCTTTCAATAAAATTTTATGTGAGTTTTGCTTGCATGCAAATTTTATAGGTCCTAAGGACCAGCAGCAATGGCAACAGCAACAGCAACGCCTGAGATAGACCACCCTCGATGCTGGAGGAGCTGGCCAACTTGAAGGAATACACGAAACACGAGGCAAACATACAAAAAAAAAAAAAAAAGAAAAAAAAAAACAACAACCAAATGACAATGCAATTTTTTATTTCTTTCTTTATTTTATTTCATTTTCTGTCGCGAACAAATTCATTGCAGTTGTAAGGGTTTGCTTCTCGCTTCGATTTTTTTTTTTTATTCTTGTTCTGTTCGTTTTTTGTTGTTTCTGTTATTCTACCCTATAGTCACATAAGGTAAAAGGGTATATTAAAGACATATATAAAGTATATATGTATATCATTTATTACCGGTTGAATCGATTGAGATTTTTACGTGTGTCTCTAATGTTTATCTGTTAGTAAGAAGGTGTAAATTCAAGAGCTAAAGCCATCAAATTTGGCTTAAATATTCTAAACAGTTCAAGATAATTTCCAATTTCTGCCACGCTTTCTAATTAGAAATCAAACTATACGATATTTTCATATATATATAGTAACAATTTATCATTTTTCCACCATTAGGCAAAACAAATTTCATTAAAATTGAAATCAAATATTGACTTGATTACAGGGTATAGCTAAATCGGTATTACGACTTGCTTGATTCATTTCTTTTTTTTTTACTTTTTGTCGTCGTCGTTTTATTTGGTTTTTGTTGGGGACTGTAAATTGCGCTTGTTATCGATAAATCATGCAACCATTATTTATGGTGTGCTCATGTGTGTGTGTATCTATGTGTGGATGTGTGCAGCTGGCTGCATATGTGACTGGCCTGTTCCTGCTCCACCTCCGGCTTGTACTTCTCATCCTCTTCCTTTTGCTGTTGCTGCTGCTGCTTCTGCTCCTGCTACTGCTGTTCCTCGTGCTCTTTCTCTATGCTGAAAATTATTTTTCAGTTTTCGATTTTTCGCTTTGAAATACCCATTTCATGTATAGAGCGAGCCGTGTGTTTCCTCGATTTCTTTTTCGTATTTTGTTTTTCTTGCTGTATTTTTCTTCTTTTTTTTTCTCTTTTTTCTTGTAGTTGTAGTGTTTTTTTTTCTTTTTATTTTCTCTCTCTCTCTCTTATTCTGTTACTCTGTCCCTTTCTCTTTTCCAATGCGATTTTTCGTATTGCATGCTTTTTAGCATATGCCATTGGCCGTCTGTTGGGGATTCGAATGTTCTTCTCCTTCTACCATACCGATGACTGGCCCATCTCTGGCTCCAGCTATGGCTATCACATCGGCTCCGCCACCCGCAAAATCTCTCGCAGAGCTTTTCATTGTGTGTAAGGTTTTTCACTTTGGATACGATTCTATGAATCTACTATACTCTCCTTTCCTCTCCTTACCATATTGCTCTTCGCTTCTACTTTTCATACTCTCGATTCTCTATCTTGTTGTTGTTGTTATTGCTGTTTTTTAGCATTTAATACAGTTGAGTGTCTGGCACAAATGTTTGGTAGAAATCGATAAACTGACAAATTGCTTGTTGGTTTCTATATATGTATATATATGTGTGTGTGTGTGTGTGAGTGTGTGTGGTCCTTGGTTGGTTGAATAGCTGTTGGGTGCAGTGTAGCAGCAGGAATGCCAAAAGAGGACAAATTGTACAACTGTAATTGTTGTCATATTTAAAATGCAAGGCATTTGTTACATTTTTCGAGTGGGCTACTACGACGACGGCGACGACGACGACAAAGACAAGTTAAATGAAAAAGGAAAACACTTTAAGCAAAAGTTTAGATTTGTATTCAAAAAAGGTCCATTTGCATGCTGCCTAAATAGCATTATCATATTTGCTTTGAAAGCCAAACATATTGTGGTGAATTAGTTTCCAATTATCGTTATATTTATCACTATAAAAGTGAAAGATCAACTGTACTTTTCTTTCTTAATGTTCAGTTGGCAAATGCAACAGGTAACTTGGAAAATCTCCATAATATTAGACACATAAAAAACAGCCCAGACTATAGTCCAATAATCTAAAACAATTGAGTGGATGTCAATGAAAAACTTCTTTGTTAATAACTAATTGTCCATATATATTAAATTAAAGAGTTAAGAGAGATAACTTTACAGAAAATGTCCAAAGTATTAGAAATACAAAAGAAAAGATATAAAAAACAAAATATTGAAAGAAAAGCTGCGCATTTTCATTTTAATGTAATAAAAGCATACGTTTAAGCAAAGAAATTGTTATTGACAGGATCAAAATTGTTACTTTTACAGGTAAAGAAAACATAAATAATGGTCACTTGGAATAACAAATAAAAACTTTAACATGAACAAAAAACTGAATGAAATTGAGAAAATTTTGTTTATAGTGTGTCTTTGGAGTTCTTTAGATCGAAAAATCGGTTTAAGTCGTGATTAATTAATATTTATGTATTTTTAAACATGTCCTTCTATATTATCTGGCATCTGAAACTTATTTTTAAATAATAATAAACAAACTGATTTTTTGTCGAACTTTACTTTCAACTATTTTATTTGATACTCAATTTTAGATAAATTTCTAAAATTTACTCAATCTAAAAAATCAACAAATTATATTTAATATTTGCAAAAATAAATCTGATTGACCAACAAGAAAGTAATATACCTTTAATTTAAACGATTTAATTATGTTTCATAGATGAAAAGTATTATATTTTAACAATGCTGATTGATAAAGAAAAACTTTTAGTACAAGGTGAACAATCTAAAGATTGTTTTGAAGTTCTTATTGCAAATTATATGCTGTCATCTCTGGCAAATCACAAAGCGGAAATGGGTAAAAAAAAAAAAGAAAAAAGTGAGAAAGAAAAGAAAAACTGAAACTGCAAACTACAATATGAAAAGCAAAAAAAAACAAAAAAAAAAAACAGAGAGAGAGAAACTTATCAAATATGCACAGCACATGGCAAATCGTTTGTATTTTTCATTCATACATTTCAATTCAACTGCAAACATTCGATATTTTTCTATGCATTTATCAAATACAATTTTTATATAGAAATATCACGCCAGTCACGTGCCGAAAAATGGGCAAACATCAACGAAACGAAACTGAAAATGTAAAACATCGAAAAAAAAAACAAACAAAAAAAGAAAACGAAAGAATCATAGTGAAGATATTTTTTTTTTGGCAGAAAAGCAGCAAAGGTCACAGGTTCACTTCAGATTATTATTATTATTATTTATTTTTTTTTTTTTTTGCCATTTTTATTTTTGTTTGCTTTTTCTCGTTTTTGGATTCTAAAAACACAAACATATAATTTTCATCAATAATACCGTTTGCAGCAGACAAGTGAATTTGATGAAGCCCCCCACTAGGATGGCATACGCCATGGGATACCAAAAGCGCACAATCGAGCTCAGGATGTGATGACGTCCAACAATATGCTTCTCTTTTTTTTCGTCTCCCTTTCCCTTCCCTTTTTTATACATTCGTCCTCTGTCCATTTGTTCGTTTGGGTTCAATTTTTTTTGTGGTAAGGGAAGGTTTAGAAAAATACTTTATAGAGAATGAGAGAGAAAAAAAAGAAGGGCAGAAGAAAGAAAAAAAAAAACTGGAATGTATACCGAGTAATAATGGTATTTATTTCTAAATAAAATGTCAGTCCTCTCTCACCCACACACGCGCTACACACACACACACACACAGTAAGAGGCCAAAGCGCTGCAAATCCCTTGTGTTTGCGTGTGTGTGTGTGTGAGTGTATTTTTGGTGTCAATGTTTGGACATTTGTCGTAGCCGTTTTGAAAAATAAAACCTCATTTCGTTTGAAACAATGAAAACGCTTTTCCTCCTCTTCTACACTCACCATATGCGTTTCTCTGTCCCTCTTTTCCTTTCTAAATGTGTGTCTGTATGTGTGTGTGAGTGAGTGCCATTAAAATCGTGGCAAATAAATCCGTGACTTGGTATATAAAAATATATTGCATAGTTGACGGCGCAATGGCCTGCAACGCAGAGCAAGATCCATGTTTGTATGTGTAACTATGTGCGTGTGTGCCTGTTAGTGATGGCCATGAACCAAAAACTAAAACTCTTTTGTTTGAACTGAATTGCACACATTTGTTAAGGGAAATGCAACATTTGGACCATATGCATTGTACTTACTATATGAGTCGATAAAATCACTAGAAAACATGAAACATATAAAGTAATATTTGTTGCGGTCCCTTCAAAAAATTGTTCAAAGGACATTACAATTTAAAAAACCAAAAAAAAAAGAAACATAGGAAAATACTTTTGTTTTGCATGTAATGCAGAAATTTGTCCGTATGAAAATATGTATAAATAAAGATTACAGATCGATAAAGCAGCACTAACCATAATTAAAATTTTATTTACCTTTTCCAAATGAAAGCTTAGTCCAAGAATTAATTTAAAAATATTAATTATGAAATGTATTTTTTCCTTATTTTATCTCTAATTTATTTAAGTTGGAAATATTTTGTAATAAAACGAAATTGAGTCTTTCGTCATTCATTTAACTGAAACACCTGCAGAAATGATTGCATATCTACAAGAAGGATCCTACTTGCCCGCACTCAAAGCGTAACTCTCTCTTTTCATACAATTTACCCTAAACTCTAGCCAAAAATTGTTTCACAAATATTTTGCTGTAAAAAGTTAAACCATTATAACAAATAATAAAAAAAAAAAAAATGAGTGGACGACATAAAAAATATGGTTTGGTGAATGCAATTGCAATACTATATGGCATACGGCCATATCCTATATCCTATATATCCTACATATCCTATAGCCCACACACGTTCCTATCGCTGCCTAAACACACATATTTTTCTGTATACAGTTTTTGTTTATTTGTCTCTTTGTTATTTACAGTTATGCTTTATGGAATTCTTTTCATTTTTTCTTTTTGTTGTTATTTCAGTTGTTATTGTTGTTGCTTTTGGAGTAGAATTTTCAATTTTCACACAGTGCAAAGGGAGAGAGGGAGAAAGAGAGAGAGAGAGAGAGGAGGCCTTTGTTTGGGGTTATCAAATGCATTTTAGCATTATAGCCTGGCCATAAATTATTGTTGTTGAAGAAATCGGCTTATATACTATACATATACACATATATGTATATACATATACATATATGCATGTGTGTGTGTTGTGGTGCTTGGGTATGATGAAAGTGAGGTGTGGTCCCTGCAGTCAAATGCAATTCATTTTTCATATTTGCAAAAAAAGAAACAAGAATAATAATAATAAAAAAAAAAAGGAAAAACAAGTGAAAATTCTCTCTTTTTCTCTTTCCATATTTTCCTCTGAGCGGTGTGTGTGTGTTGTTGTGTTGGTTTGGCAAAGTAATTTAACAAATGGATTTCTAAACAAATACGGAAGTTTAATTTGTAACCAGAAGGACATAAGCGTGGGGCGGAAGGAAGCTAAGGAAATGTATGCCAATGGCAGGACAAGTCAAGGAAAAGGAGAAGAACCAAAAAGAGGCGAAAAGGAGATGTAGGGGAAAGGCAAAGCAGACCACTTGCCACTACAAGCAAAAACCGCAGGCCAAACAACGCCCAAAGGGAGGTGAAGGCTAACACCAACAACAGTCGTTCGCTGTAAGTGAAAGGAGATGGGGTGTCCTATCCTATATGTTTGTGTTTGTGTCCGTGTGTGTGTGTATGTGTTAGTGTATGGGTATGAATGGGTGGGTGTCCTGACATGGGACAGGGTTGGAGTGGGGGCCAGCATATTCGCACTTCAAGATGGCTTCGATATTTCTTAGTCAACAAAATGGCGATTGCAAAATTGTCGTCCTCGAGGTTCCACAACGCAGCGTTAAGAAATTACTTTGCTTCTCTCTAGAGATGGCAGCGTGATAAACTAACCGTCATTACGATAAGGAAATTGAATAATTCTTTTTACTTTTGCTTATTGTCCAAATGTATTTTGACTAAACTTCAAGTGCCCCACATCTTGTGATCGCTACTCACTACTCACACTCATATACGAATACATATCCATATCGCATCGGGGTCACCACTTTCAATATCGTTTATTTCTTAACATAAAAATATGATCTAAATATGCTTAAGCTGTTATATTAAAAGTTTCAAATGATTTCAATAACGTTGGGTTCAACAATTTGAAGTGTTTTATTGACGACACGAGCTCAACTCTATTTCTCTTCAATATTCTCACACTTGTCTTTGCTCTCATTCCATCTCCGATTTGTTTTCTCTTTCTTTCTCCTTGGGCAGTGGCATTTTGTGGCCTGGCCTAGCTCCGGCCCTGCCGCTTACAAGGCAGCCGCCTTTCGCCGCCTTGCCGCCATTTGTTGCCGCTGCCGCTGTTGCTGCCGCTGCTGCCATTGCCTCAAAGTTGACACAGTTTACATTGTTGCCACATTTATATAGCTTGGCAGCTTTTATGGCACTTTGGCTTTTGTCTTGAAGCTTCCCCAGCTTTAGCCAAAGTCAACGGAAATGGGAACAGTGAAATGGTTGTATAAGGGCAGCGTCGGCCATCGTAATTCTCAATTTGCCAAGGCGACAATTTAATGGATTTCCAGGTGTGCAGCAATATGAACCAATGAGACACCCCAAGCGAGCGGAGAGAGCAGAGCCGAGTGTGTTTTCAAATTGAATTGAAATTGCAGAAAATGACATTAAAAATTAATTAAATTGATTGCAATGCGAGAAAGTGTCACAAACAGGATAGAGCCACCCATTGAGGGGGAGCCACAACCAACCTCCTTCCCATGAACAATGGGTAAGAAGTCTGCATTAATTTGCTATATCTGCCTCCCATCCCCTTTTTATTCTAAGCTTCTTTTGCTATCAAAATGATCAATAAATACCAAAAAAAAATTAATAGAGGTAAATCGACTTTATCACACAATTTGCCTGACTGAATGAGCTTAGACCTGAGCTTGATCAAAAAATCGATAACAAATAGCTGAAAGAACTTTATGATCAATGAATCAAAAATGATATTTGGGAAAGAATAATTTCTGTAAAATATTAAATTCAATAATAATTATAATTTCTTATATGAAGGTTTGCATTGTTTTATTTTTTTTTGGATTAACTTTTGTAAAGTATCAATTGATTCGTTGAAGTATTTTTAATTGAACAATTTCCAATCGGATTTTTGTTTGCATTTGCAATTTCACTTAATTGCCCCTGCAAGGGTCGACCCTCTTTTTGTTAACTTCCGTTCACATTTCCGGTTCCCCTCCTTCCCCCCTTTCCACCATTCTACAATTCACACCAGTCGCACATTCTGTAACTTTGATTGCCTGACTTATGGCAGCCATTTAATTGGCCGCTCGCCACGTCAAAGACAGCCAAAATGAAGAAATATTATCGACTTTGGGAAGAAGTTGCAGAGGAGGATCTTGAATCTTTTGCCCCTATTGCAATGTTGCAAATCAATTTGCTCTTTGGCAAAACTTTTGCTACCTTTTCCAAACACACACACACACACACACACACACACATACACATATATTTGTTTGCACAAAACATAAGGAAAAAGTTTCGCTTACTTATTGGCAAAAGAAGTTGTTTCCAAATTTTTGGCTCGAAGAGTGAGAGAGAGAAAGGGTAATACAGATAAAGCCAGCCATATGATAGAGAAAGAGATAAACTCTGTGGCAATTGCAGCATTTTGTGATGTTGCCAAAATATGTGAAATGGAAGAAAAAAAAAAAACACAAACCCAGCAAAAAAAAAAAGAACGCAAACAATTTGCTGTCAAGTGGTTGTGGTGTTAGTTGGCCCGAGAGATTGAGGGAAAGCTAACAGGATAGGCGATAGGAAGTGAAACGAGGACAAAAGGTAAAAGAGGTCTAAGACAAGATTTGTGGTAACATTTAAACAGGTTGATAGACTACAAGGACTTAAGCCTATTTATATTTTAGATCAGCAATAACAATCATTTCATATAGAAAAATGTCCTTTACTTCAAATTTTACCAGAATATTTTGTAGTATTTAATAATAATTATAATAATAATAATTTCCGCACTCTAATTTGTTTATTATAGTATGTATACACTTATAAGGAATGTCTTATTATTTTTGTTTTTCATTGTAAAAGAAGCAATTGGTAAATTAGTTTCTTACCATGTTGAAGGTTTTGTGCACAAGACATACAAATTGGACATAAGACTGAAGGAAAACTTCTCATTTTTCTGTTTTTTCCTTTTGCTGTTTATCTTTGCAGTCGCATACAGAAAGTCTTTGTGTGTGTGTGTGTGTGTGGGTTTTGTGCTTTCAAGTGACTGCGACTCGTTAGGTTATCAGTTGCAGTGGCGGCAAGAACCACAAACCACCAAAGGACCTTCAGTTAGCCGTAGACGTAAACAACATCAACACTCAACTGACACCTTTAGCAATATCTTTACAAAGGCAAAACGGAATTTCATAATTATTTGCACGTCTTTCAGTTGGCCACGGCCTCGATGTCTTACCCCAACCCCGCTTATCCCCCTACTACCACTACCACTCCCACACCCATTCTCTCTTGGCAGTGGGTAAACAATAAGGCTCACATACACACAAGGTGGAAACAAACAACAAAATGGCGTCGCTGGCAGACACCACAAACAACAAGGCCTTGGCTTTCTTTCTCCATCATCATCATCGTCACATCACAGTCTCTCCCACAGGTTCTGTTTCTGTTTCTCTTTCTGTCTCTGTCTTGTTGATCAAGCGAAAATTTTAATAGAGTCGACGTCAACATCGCCTCTGCCCGCCTGCCCGGTTCGTTGGTTGGTTGTTTACGCCTCGTCAACAACAACGTGATTGCTGGTTCTTGCAGCTGCTTTAATTAAATTTTTAAATAATTTTTGCTTCGCTCTTCTTCTCTCAACCTTTTCTTTTTCTCTCACAATTTTTTCTTTTTTGGTAGTGTTTCTCCGGTTGTTTATCGTTGAATGCTCACACACACACACACGCAGCTTTACCTACTTCACTTACTCATACTCTCTCTTTCTGTTTCTCTCTCTCTCTCTCTCTCTCTCTCTCTCTCTGTCTTTTGAGTTATACATATATGACAATGTGTACGTAAATTAAAATTGCATTAAAAAAAAAAATGCGAGATTGTAACTTGTCTGCATAATGGCAGATTTTTAATTGCCAGTCCAAAAAAAAAAAAACGAAAAAGTAAAAAATAAATACCAAAAAATAAAAAAAATTAAAACCTTGCACATAAACGTATTTCACGAAATTATTATAATGAGCGTATGGAGGAGAGAAGCAGAGAATCGAGAGAAGATAAAACACTCAATGCGATCGAATATTATAAATTATTACGCATACGACCCCTTAAGCTGGGCCTAGGCGTAAGTCAAGCTGTGACCTCGGCTTTGTGGTTGCAACAGATGAAAGAGAATGAAGTCTACAAAAAAGAGAAAGAGCAAGAGAGAGAGAGAGAGAGAGAGAAAAGCAGACTGCAAGGGAAAAAGAGACAAAACTGCAATTTGGACAAACAATTATCAGGGTGAAACTTATGTTCAGTAAATAAACATGATTAAAAAACTTGTAAAAAGTTGAATACGTATAAATTTATCTAATTTCGTTTACCTTTTCCACCAGAACTCCCTTTTGTTCGTTATGATCTGGTGAATATGTATAGAATCGAATTCGTTTTGCATGACTTCGTATCTTGTTTATTAATTTGAAATGATTTAAGTGAACATAAAGCTAAGCTAAATCATTACAAAGTAGAAATCATGTTGCTAGAAAACTATTTATTTGCTATTTTATAGATATGGCCCACCCTAATGCAGCAGCTTCCCACATGCTTATGCTTTTTGAGCTGCGATATGTTCTGTTTCACTTCTTTTATTTAATATTATTTTTTTTTTTTTTTTGGTTTCATTTATGACACTCTAAAAAAGAAGGCATATGCGACTATACATATATTTTTCTACTGCACATAGAAATTTCTTGTCACAGACCTATCAATTTTAAAGTATATTTAAGCAAAAGGCAACTTGCTTAGCAAACTTACTAAAAGATCAATCAAATCAAAGACATGTCTCCTGCAAGGGTATATCATATTCGGTTTCATAAAAATATACTTGTCATAGTGCTCTTGTGCCTTCTGGTCATTTCAATTGCTGCTTGCTGCTCATTTTTATTGACGCTGACGTCGCATTGGCAGCACCAATGGAGGCAGCAAAGGAGCAGGGATAACCAAAGAGTACAGAAGAGGTAGGGGGCTGGATTGGTCAGAGACTTTGGTGGACATGGTGGATGCAATGCTGTTGCCGTTATTTATGTGGCCATATATGTAATATGGGCTGAGACAACGCGATGGTCGTCGTTGTGTGGTGGCCCAGTGGCGGTCAGTCCCACATAATTATGCGAATTTTTCGTAATTAAATATTCCTTGTAATTTGCATTCGCTTCGAACGTTTCTTTTTTTTTATTGTCCTCTCTCTTTTTTTTATGTTTTGCTCCTTCATTTATTATGCTCTTCGCTTGTGCTTTTGTTGTCAATTTTTCAGCTTTTTTTTTCCTCCCCTTTTTTTTAAAGGTAATTGAAAAATACAATAAAGCGGTTTTTCATATATATGTATATATACCTATCTTTAATATATTTATACTTATGTATATATATATTTATATATCCTTATTTATATATATATATGTATATCTGTACAATTATACAAGTCGTGTAAGTTAGGTACTGGAACCTATTTGTACTTGATGTAGGAAGAAGTTGGAACCGACAAAACTTTTTCAGCAAAGAACAACATACCAAACATTTTTGTTTTTTTCAATTTCCGGCTTAAGACAAACAAATGTATTCCTTCTTAAAAAGAGAAAAAAAACTCAAAACTCCAGCAGGATTAGAACGATGCAAGAACTATAAGATACCCTTTAGTACTAAAAAAGAAATTAAATATATTTTGCTTATTTAATAATCATGTTCAAATTCGATTTCATTTAACTTGAATCTGTTAAATTTTACTTCTTAAGAGAAATTTCATATACTTTTCCGTAATTAACATAAATTCCACAAAAAAAAGATGAAATATTCTTCTAAAAAAAAAGATAGCTGACGATTGTTTTTCCATTTTCATTTTCTCAATTGCAATATACCCGTTTAACCTATGGGTTATAGGGTAAGTAAAAATGGGGCCATGTCGAGGAGAATCTTCTGCTACAACGGAAGTGTTGCTGCTGCTGCTGCTGCTTGTTTGAGAATGAAAAACAACAACAACAACACAAACAACAAGAACATCAGTAGCAGCAACAGCAGCGGCAGCAAAAGCATCACCAGCAACAGCAAAATGAGGGGCTCAAATTTATTTTTTATTTACACCGGATATTAATTTTATAGCAGGCAGCAGGCAACGAGGCGCAAAAAAAACTTGACAAACTTTTTTGATCTTTACACTGAAGAGTTTCGCATTCAATAATTTTTCGTCCTTCTCGTTTTCTGTCCAGCTGTCAAAAGTGAAAAATCAGAAAGGGAAAGGCGCAAAGAGGGAGAAAATAAAAAAAAAAAAAAAACACGAAAATTGTAAAAAGGAAAACTGGGTATGAACTACAGCTAATAACATATACAACTTCCGTTTTTCCGGAAATGTGCAAGTGAGGCGGCCATTTTAAGTGTATGTCAGTGTGCGTGTATGTGTGTGAGGGCGCTGCACGTGTATCTGTGTGTGACTTTTGATATGCTAAAAGCCAAAAAAAAAAGTCCTTGGACAAGTAGCAGAAATAACAGCAAGAGCAGCAGCAACATCTTCAATACCCACTATCAGTTGGGTCACCCCCAACCACCTCCACCAAGCCTAAATCCACCACGAATGCCCTATGCCACCCCTACTCCTTCCCCCCTCTCCGCACCTCTTTGAAGAAGCATCCAAGCGAAACGCATCAGTAAACACCTTCACCGACTTTTATGTACGTTTTTCTTTTATGTCTTGTCAGCATAAAAAATGCATGCAAACAAACAAACCAACAGGCAGGACAATACCCCGACTACCCGGCCGGCCTTGCCTTGCCTTGCCTTCTCTACATCTTATACACAATGTGTGTTGGTGTCAACCAACACGATACCATTGTATTGGAGTAGGTATGTGTGTATGTGTGTGGTTGGGTGTGTTTATGCTTTCTTTATTCAACTCCCCCGTGTTCTTGACAGCAATGCAAATAAACAACAGGTTGATCTCGAAATATATTTAGAATATATTTACTGGGGTTAAACAAAAATGAAGCAAGCAAGTCGTCCCTGCCGACATTGAGTATACCCTGTACCAACTAGTTATATTAAATGAAATAGAATATCCTCGAAATCGCCATAAATTTCATGCAAAATTCTCTATAACATGCAGCAACAGCGAACGCATGCTGTCTCGCTCACTCTTGGCAGCCAATGTCGCCTTGGCAATTCAGTGCAAAAGTCATATAGGTATATCTCCGATATTTATTGTCCGATTTTGACTAAATTTGGTCAGCTGGTCCAGTTTTGATATATAATTAGGTGTGCCAAGTAAGAATACGATATCTTTAATACAGCTCTAGTAATACGTTTTCGCGATTTGCGGGGGCGGAAGTGGGCGTGGCAAAAATTTGAAATAAACTTGATCTGTGTACACACTAGACGCATGTTCACACCAAATTTGGATGCTCTATCTTTTATAGTCTCTGAGATCTAGGTGTTCATACGGACGGACGGACGGACGGACGGACGGACGGACGGACAGACGGACAGACGGACGGACGGACGGACGGACAGACGGACAGACGGACAGACGGACATGTCTCAATCGACTCGGCTGTTGATGCTGATCAAGAATATATATACTTTATAGGGTCGGAAATGCTTAATTCTGCCTGTTACATACATTTTGGCGACTTTAATATACCCTTTTACCCTATGGGTACAGGGTATAAAAAAACGCCGGAAGGTATATAGACAAACTGTTATACAACCATATCAAGCTTTTGAATCGAGCTAACGATCTTTTAAATTGCTGAAAGAACTGTGAATATAGCATAAAAAGCTTTTATCTAATCAAACCAAACAAAACTGATATACCTTACTGTTATACTTAATTAAAACTATAATACTAAACTGTTATATATATAGTAAAAATTAGATGAGAAAACAGACAAAACAATTACACTGAACTGCTACACATAAACTATAGTAAGAAGATGTTAAATAAAGAAAAACAATAAAATTCTTACTTTATATTAGTTGAAACGAAAAAAATAGAAAAAAAACAGCTGATATACTAAACTATTATATTTAATTATAACAATATTACTAAACTGTTATACTGCAAAGTGTTTCTCAGTTAAAACATTTCAACTTACTATATAAACTCTCCGTTTGCTCAAGAAAATGTGTATATAATACAAATCGGAATTATTATATAACAGTGACTCCTTATTGTTATATTTGAGAAATCACTGTACATCATTTACCATATCGTTGATTTCTTTGAATTGCTTTTCTACTGCACCCTTCAGTTGATTTCCCTGACTGAAGACTGCATCAAATGCATCATACCAAAGCGACTCTTGCAAGTTGAACAAACAAAATACTTCTTGTGCATTTTTTACCCTTTTTCTTTATTTATTCTGTTATACCTGAAGATATGTATAAGTATGTGTGTGTGTATATTTTTTGCATTTTTAGACGGGGGATTGGTCTATTGCCATCCAGTGTCCTGTGCTTCCTGCCATGTTCCTTGTGTGTTTGTATGTTGAATTTTAGGCCCATGCTGGGCTAAATATGCTTTTGATGAAAAACAGGAAGTTGCCGCCATCCATCTACTTTTCTTTTTTTTCCCAAAAGCTCCATTTTACACATAGACACACACACCCACACAGACATATCCACACGCACATAGAAACCATTCCTTTAGACATCTTACAAGAGTGAAAATATGCACAAAGGGAGTTGCTGCAAGCTGTGAGCTCAGTAAAATTCGCATATTGCATGCTTGCTAAATTAAATTAATTACATGTAAAATGTGGGTCCACCCAACTACACTCTAACCGGGTACAAAAAAAAAAAACAAAAAACTATGCCAAGCAAATAAACAGAAATATGTGAAATTATGAAATCTACTTTCCATGTCATATTAATGCAATACACAAAAAAAAATAATAATAACAATAAAAATAAAAAATAAAATGGGAAAAAAAGTTATATTAAAAGTTGTTGCAAATTAAATTAAGGTATAAAATGTGCGGCCACCCATCAGCTAAATGTCAACTGGGTAAAACCAAAAACAACACACACACGCAAACAAAATAGAGACAGAGAAAACGAGCAAGCGAGTCAGCGAAAAAGAGAGAGAGAGAGAGAGAGTGAGAGGGAGACAGAGAGTGAAAATTGAATTGTGGAGAGGAGAGCTTAATTGAATCAAGTTGGCTTTTTGCATTGCCAATGTGCTTGAATGGATAAATGAAATAGATATATACATATATCATATATATATCAAGGCATATTAATAGGCAACTCTTGAAAGCATTCTTCATGTTGTCATCTCTAGATTATAATCAAGATATACTCACTATTATAAAAAGCTTTTAATTATTCTACATCTAATATATATGTAAAGATCTATATATTCCACTGAAAGACTGATCAATTGAAGAGTGATTAACTAGCTATTCTTCAGATAAGAGAACCAACCAAAAATGCCTCGCTATTTCCCTAGACCACAAGGACGGGGAGACTTGTCGCATGACTAGATCATTTATGTACATTTTTCAAACCCATTTTCTTAAGAGCAGTTTCTTGCATCAGCTGATCTCATGATCGTGTGGACTAGCCCATAGCCTTGCTCATGTGGACTGCCCCATAAGCAACTGCGATAAGACATTTCGCTACGCCATTAATTAGACCGCTCGGACAAGTCCCGCCCTCGTCCGTCAAGACCCACGCGTATGTATCTAGCCCAGTTGAGGGATACTATGGGTTGACTTCAACAAGCTACCTGACCATGCCAATACTACTAGGTGGACACAGTGAGTCCCAGCAGCATTTTCCTAGGAGTCGTTGTTATACATAACTAATAAATATATTGTTTTTTTGTATTTCTTTAACTTTTTATTGAAATTATCAAAAAATTCGCATAAATTTTTGGCTAAATATTCATGACAGAATATGGATGATATGTTTTATATTATTTTTCTTAAAAAATATATATGAGTTATTTCCTCTGTACAGTAGGTACACATTTCCCCCACTCTCCTTTTTCTGTCATTCTCTCTGTCTCTCTCACCACTTTGCCAATCACCTCTTATGCATTTTCATTTCGTTGTTGTTGTTGCTGTTGTTATTGTGATTTCCTTTAACTGTTTCCCATACTATCAGATTAAATTCAATTACGCAGCACATTTCACATTTCGATTTCGAGAAGTTCTTACGAGAAGTCCTTTGGCAATGTCCCTCGTTTCCCTTTCCTTATGCCACCCACCCCTTTCTCACCTACGTGTTTAAACAACTGTTTCGCATGTATACATTTATATATATACATACATATATGTATATATATCTGAAATGCAAACGAAATCTGCCAGATTCCTTGTATTGTGTTGTATTTCTTTTCGCTTTTTTTTTTTTTGTTCTTTTTTTTTTTTTTTACATATGTAATAAACTTTAATCGAGTGTAAATTTCATAAAGCACAGTTGTCTCACCCCCACTACCCCCCCTGTTTACCTTTTGCTGTTCAATCAGCCAACATTATAGCGACTGGGCCATTTGTATAGTACTTAATTCAATTTCTGTATGTTTTAAATACAGAATTGTCCTTGGCAAGGCAACAGTGTCATAAATAATGAACAAAATACCTTGACACAACAGGCAGAAGCAGCATCAGCTGTTATATTGCTGCTTATTATTGTTATTGTTGTTGTTTTTGTTATTGTTGTTGATGTTGCTGTCGCGTTCATTAAATGGTAAAGTTATTAAATTACCGCAACCAAACCAAACAGCCAACCAGGCAACCAACAGTCGTCGCTTGCAATTTGTACAATGTGAAATATGTAATTGTCACAAGGCGTTCAATAAAAACAAAAAAAAAAAAAAAAAAAAAAAAAAAAAACATCAAACCCAACCAAAACACAGAAAAAAAAAATATATTTGCATACATATATACATACATACATATGTATATATAAAACCTGAATCGCAACCCAATCCAATACACCGGGTGTTGTATCTCTGTAATTCAACCAAACCCAAACCCAAACCGAATCCTGTACCGAATATGCGAGAAATGCGCGAATCGAACCCAAAACCGAACCGAATCGAACCGAACCGAAAAACCACATTTGGCCAAAAGGCATTGCTGCGCGAAGGGCCACAGTTGGCGGCAAACTGAAACTGAAAATCGATGCCCAGCAAATGACAGTGACAATTCCATTTAATTGGTTTTAATTAAATTAATGAGTAAATTTTACAAATTGCTGCAAAATGATAAATAAGTAATTTAATATATATTCATCGTTTGGTCGCGCTTGATGTTAATTTAATTTCATATCGTAAAAGTTTTCGCTTATTTCCTTTTTTTTTTCATTTTTTATTTTTATACCATTCTCTTGTTTCTCCTGTTTGTGTAATTTTGTTGCACAAATGCTATTAAATTTAATTTAGTTTAATTAATTTTGCAAAAACGCAAAGCGAAAATGAAATTTAAGAACAAAAATAAAACAAAATACACAAAAATAAAAAAAAAATAAAAAACGTGATGTTAATTAGTTGACAATTTGCCATCAAATAATTGTAGATAATGACCAACATTCAAAAACCCAATGGGATAATAATTTTCCACTTTTACGAAGCTCTGGAAAATGATAATAAAATTATCTCTGTACATTGCTCAATTTTGATCAATTGTAAAATACTTATTCTCTTTTGTCTTATCTTATCTTTTTAGATTTCTGGATTTTCACCAGAATCCATTCTTGTTAAATCTTTCTATTCATATTTACACTTTACCCCTAATAAACTTTTTTGGTGATTCAAAAATCATACTTGTTTATAAAATGTTTAGCAAAAGGTTAAAAGTTTCTCTTTATTCCTTTTCCATTTGTTTTGCTTGCCCACCACCTAGTAAAGCAGACGCCTTCCGATCAACTTAACACAGGACCTTTGTTTTCTATTCTCCTTTGACCATTCTCAAAATAGGTTTAATACACAACACAGTTACCATCTGTTTTTCAGTTTTCTTCTTTTCTTTTTTTATCAATTCTCTGACAATTGGGCGCTCTTTAAGCCGGCTTATGGATAACATTCTATACGACTGACATTTAACAAGCCACAAACCATTAACTTTTCGCCCCACTTTGGCCACGCCCGCTTGTCACTTTGCATGCATAAATTTTAAGAAACTGAAGTGGGGATGATAATATAAGTTAAAGGGCAAAGAGAAGAGCTGTCAACGCGGATTCCACTCCATCGTCTGCTTTTACATCTGCGATGTACTGTGCATTCATATGAAAAATTGCCAACATCTCAAGGATTATAAGTCGAAGGCTGTCCTATTGGCCAACCCAACGCCCCCTTCCTAGTTATCGACGCACCTCGAGCATTCAATTCCTATATCCTGTTCGTTTGGCAGTGGTTCTAACGATGATGGAAGGTCACTACTCAACATCAACTAGTCAAAACTAATCAGACGAATGTAAAAAAAAAAAAAGATGGGGGGAAAAAAAAAGAAGAAAAAGAAGTCCAGGAAATTGACGTAGCCCAAACAACATTTCCATTTGAACACATAAATTTTCACAACAAATTCAATTTCCTCTTTGATTTTTCAGCAAACGAGCTTGAGCGAAGGCAACAGGCAAATAAAATAAATAACTTCCTCGGGAAAGCGGCGAGCAACAGTTGCCAATATAAACGAATGAACGCTGGGAGGCCGGGGTCTCTGTCTAACAAAAGCGGAAGCGGAAATGCACTGTGCGAGTATGTATGTGTATTCAGTGTGTGTGTGTGTGTGTGTGTGTGTGAATGGGTGTGTGCTAGAACAAATAGCAAATAAGTGCAAAGCAACCAATTGATAAAGTAAAAAACACTTCACAATTCTCACTCCCCCCATATGTGTGTGTGTCAGTGTGTGTGCTGGGCCCTTCTAACAAAGGCCGCCGCGTTGAGAGTTGAGTTTCGAGTGTTGAAAACAACAAGCAGAAACACAGCAGGAACAACAGGACTCGGGACTAGCAATTGGAACTGGTATGCTTACTGAACTCAAGGGGGAGGGGGATCAGAGAAGTACGAGACAGCAGCAACAGCAGCAGCAGCAGTAGTAGAAAAAAGAAAACCAGAGCTAGGCAAACCACTTCATAAATAATTCATTTCCCGCCTGCTAAGTTAACTTGAACAGCCTTTTTTACGGTATTCCCATTGCCAGCTGTTGGGTATGCTCGACTGCTAAAACAACATTAAGAAATAGCCAATAATTACATATGCAGCTCTCGATATATGTAAACAAATTTTTAAGTTAATGTTTAATTTTCCTGATTTTTGGAATTCAAATCTTTAAAATTGCAGTAACGGCCAGCAAAGAGTTTTCAATTAAGAAATTCATTTCAATTTGCAAAAAAGAGGGTGTATGTCATGTCTGTACGCTTTTTGATAATACGATTTGATTCTCTCTTGTATTTTTTTTTTTCTCACAGTTTGGCTGCGTCTACGTGGCGAATGCGCAACATATGCAGTCAGTCAGTGGAGTTGGCCACCGCAGACGCCAAAACTAACGTGAAATAGACACGAACAAAGGCTTTTCATGCCTTTGCAAGCATAAAATTGCTTTTTTGCAACAAATATCCTGAGCCCAGGCTGCCTGGCTGGCTGGCAGGAGTCTCGGCATGTTTGTCTAGCATTGAAGTCTAGAATTCATGTCTCCCCCTTCCTCTTTCTCTCTCTGTCTCTTTCCATCTCTGTCTATTTCTCTTTGCTGCTTCACTCGCTCTATTTGTTTGCAATTGCATGCGTATTTGATTCAATTTCTGCAATTTATTTGCAATTTGGTATCTCTTTCACTCCAATTCGCTACTATCTCTTTGATGGGGGCAAGCACACGTTTTTATTAAATTCTTTTAAAGCCCTCAAACATTGTTTGCCGGTTGTCATCCATCCGAAATGCATAAATTTAACACCTAGTAAGCAATTCATATGCCATTGTATATGGAGGAACTAAATTCCATACACACACACACACACACACACACATATGCAAACATGTCAGAGACTGGGTAGAGAGTCACCAACAATGTGCAACACCCAAACATCCGTTTCCGCTGCATCCGCTTCTCGCGTTCCCATTGCCAAAGCCAACTGCTGCTGCTGCTGCTGCTGCTATTGCTGTTACTGCATCATGTGCATATATTAAATGCCACTAAAGGAACAAACACACAGCCTGGCATTATAATTAAATGCATTGGTTAGGCTTTTGCATTGCAAACTGAGGCGGAAGGTGAAATGGTATGGTATGGGGGTAAGCCAAAAGGTTGCCTTCCACTAAATGGTTAGGCATTCACCTTAAAGCCCTCAAGTGAGTCGCGCTCGCAAGTGAGTTTCAAAGCAAATGAGCAATACCCAACAGGGTTAATGATAGATTCAAATAGTAGAATGTGAACACACACACTCTCACATACACAAAAACCGTTGGGGAATAGAAGTAGCGGCAGGACTTTGCGTGTTACTTTAATCCTTTGCTGAACAAGATATTAACTAATTAAGACATCGTTTTTGAAATGATCTAAAGATTATTATATCAAATATCTATGTATATATAAATATTGTGTTGATATTTTAATTATAGTTTGATTAACACCGCAGTTAAGGCGTTTCATGTGAATTTGAACTTTAGTTGGCAAAGATGCAAAAAATTGGAAACTTTTTGAATTTCAGTTATATTATACAGAGTTTTTAAGCTTAACTCATTGTTAAGATGCCGCTCAATAATCAGCCCTAACACCTAAGAAGACGACGTGATCAACTCTATGCATGGATAGATTACTACTATATCTTTTACCATACTCGCATATATTACTATCAATCTATTAGAACTAAAGCTTTTGATCAACTAGAAGACTGCAATTCACGATAGTCAAATAATGCAAAATGGTTGCAGAATTCATCCAAAACTGTTTGAGCAGAATCAATTTCCACAACTGTAGCACAGCTTTTTGTTTCAACAAGAACACGCTTTTAAAATGAGAGGCCTTTAGAAACGTTTTCAGTTCATCAAAGTGTTTTCGCATATAGCTAATGTATTGTATCTAGATCAAAGAATGTTGTTTTGCAAATGCAACTATTAAGGGTTTCGGTAATTTCAATTCAAAGGGCCTTCTTGTTTTGTGGCATTCGCAAAAGGCAATTCAAATTTGGAGGGGAAATCATTTCGAGTGCTCGCATTTAATCACACTAAATTTCATGTATTTTCCTCTCAAAGTTCACCCACAACCGCATTCTAATTAAACGTTCTGGATTTTCGAGTCAACTACGTTCGTATATATAATTTTTTTTCTACTTTTTTTTTACTATTGTTGTTGTTGTTGTTGTTCTTGTTAGTGCTGGTGTTGTTTCTATTTAAAAGCCTCAAATATCACACGCCTACATGCCAGACAAAAGCTGAATGCTGAACTGGGCTCAGTTGCAGTTGCCGTTGCCGTTGCAGTTGTAGTGGCCCATTGGCCATGTATATGGTTAGGCTTATGTAATCACGAGTGTCTCAGGTCCTTTTGCCATGGCGTAAATAAATTATATTTACGCAAATTCGCACTAGGAAAGCGTGATGCAGGGGACATGTGATGGCAACCAACGTAACGTAACAAAAAGGGGGAACACTCTGGGAACGGGACGACAACTATACTACAACTAGGCAAAAGTTGCATAGATTTAGATGGTGCGGGGTATGATACTATTGGATGGTTATTTTGCAAGAAGGGGGGTCGGGGAACATTTTGGTTTGTTAGGTTGTACAATGACGACGACTGCTAGTGACATGATAACATTTTGGCCTAAAATTGGCAACAACAACGCACGACTAGACAATGGAAGGATGAATAGGTGATGGAGATGGTGGTGAGATGAGATGAGCTGAGATGAGGTGTGGTTTGGTTTGGTTTCGTTTGGTAAGGTAAAGTGTGGAAGGGGGAAACATAGATTGAGAGAAGGAGAGACATAGAGACTGAGAGGATGGGTCTTCATTGTTAGTGCTCGTAATTGGGTAGCAACAATTTATGCGTTGCGTAGGCCAGCCAAGGGCGATTTAGGGTTGTTTAGATTGGTAGTAGTAGTAGTAATAGGGGGGATGGGTGGTCCTGTCTCTCTGTTTCAGCTTGAACATGAATTACATTGCTGTTTTGCACATGTGACGAGAATCATGAAAGAGAGACAAAGATAGATAGAAGGAGAGAGCCATCTTTAAACTGCATTTGCTGCATTATTTTTACGTTTGCATTTAAATGACTTTGACCAAAATGGTAGAAAATCTTTTGCCACACACACACACCTCCTTTTAGTACTTGCAACCACTCACTACACACACACACACATACATACATATGAATAAATTTGTAGATCTCATGCTCTTTTCCTTTCTCCATCTCTTTCGAACGCAGTGTATAGTGTGTGTGTGTGTGTGTTTTTGCTCAAATTTTGTTTGTGACACAATTCCATTTAATCGCTTCTTTGGCGCCAGGCATGCAGCAAAAACAGTCCAAAAGGAGAAGGAGACAGCAATCGGAATAATAATGAATGCCTTCATTATCATAGACTCTTCTTTTTGTTGTTGTTGTGGTTGTTGTTGTTATTATTGTTGCTGCTGCCAGTACTTCTACTATGACTACTACTACTAGCCGCTCGCTATTCGTTTTTCTCTGCTGTTGAGTTTTTGTTTACCCTTTCTTCATTTTTTTTTTTTTCTTTTTTTTGAATTGTTGTTCCATGGCGGCGTCTGCCTGCATTTCGCTTTCGGGCTCCTTCGGCTCTCTTGGCTCCATCTCCGGCGACTGTTTAAGGCCGCTTTAGTTCCGGTCAATGTGTATGCACTTCTATGGCGCCTTTTTGTATAGATAGATAGATAGATCGAGGCCAAAATACACTGACAGAAACTGTGTGTGCTTTATGGTTATTAGGGAATATAACTCTTAATACTTTTCAGTCACATCTAAACACATACAAAGTGTGTCGCCATATCTCGCCAAATGCCACTTTTTCTTTTTGTGACCCATAAATTAGATATGATATTCTCGTTTTGTAAGCCAAAAAGTTTCATATCTCTCTCTCTCTCTTTCTTTGTTTCTTTGCTCTGCTCTGTCTGCCCACATTTTGTCACATCAATGCAATTTGTGCTGATTATGAACACATTTTTAGTTTACTAGCATATCAAAATACGTTTCGGTATGCTGACAACAAAAAAAAAAAAGAGTTGAATTCAATCAATTTTACTTTTACTTTAATTACTGATAATCAAAACAAAAAACTAAAAAATATTATGATGGGAAGGTTTTGTTTAAGGAAAGAAGTTTCAATTAAAAGGAAATTGGTGCAAATTTCTTTACCAGTTACAAATTTGGTTAGACAATAATTCTATTATTAGAAAATGTATATATAAAATTTATTTAAGTAATCCTCTTTATTACTTTTTTAGCAAAAGTTATTTGTTTTTCCTCAATTCATAATAGGCAAATAAATCTTTAGTTACTTAGGTAATTCGATATAATCAAACAATCAAATAAAGGATAAAAATCGCTTGATAATCAAATAACATAGTCAGATTTTCATTATAAAGTTATTATAATGCCATGCGTGTTATATAAATATATATAAATATATATGTATATACACATATATCAAATATCATCTTCAAAATAATTGCCCTTCCGCGAAAACTTCAATCAAAATCAAAGCTAAAATTCAGCAAAAAAAACACCCACACACACACACATAGCGGGAGAGAGAGAGAGGAAGGGGAGGAAACCTAACACAATTTATGGGTAGAATGTTGTTGGTTGAGGATAAAATTCACATCAAGGGACTCGCGTTTCAGTTGCGTCCTCTGTGTTGTGCTTCATCGGCCATGGACCAATACAAGGGGATGGCAAACAGTCAGTCAGTCAGCCAGCCAGCCAGCCAGTGAGCCAGCCAATGCCAATTGCAATTGCAAAAGCATTTTCCTTTTCCACGTGTATTAACATAATCAAATTGGATTTGTGCACAGGATAATGATGAGCTTCATTATTGGTTGCGAGTTGCATGTGTGTGTGTGTGTGTGTACTGGTATAGGTGGAAGGATCCCATGTCTATCTTTTTTCACTCGTTTTTTTGTGTGTGTCGTTGCTGTCATTGCTGTCGTCCTTGTCAGCGTTGTTGCTTATTATAAATTATAATGAATTTGCTGCTGGCAGCAGCCACTTGTTGTCAGTGGCAACTTCTCACACCAATTCTGCTCATTCCGTTGGAAAATTAACGCACATGAAGTAAAAGGCAAAGCCATGCCATAATAATCGAAGCACTTGCAGACTCAACTATACAATATATGTATATATACATATATACATATATCTAACCGACAACGTCTCGGCATGTGTCACTGCTCTAACCATTGAGATCGAGTTGATACTTATTTTAAATGTCTTTAATGTTCATTTTCCTACTCCCACCACTTCTCCCTTTTCGGCTGTTTCTGTTCCTGCCCGAAGCTTTAGCGAAGCTAACACAAAATTTTCTGAACGCTTATTATGTAAATTTTACCATCCAAAAATTGATGATAATGATGATAGCCTCAAGTCTTTCTTTGTTCGCTTCACGTCTACAATTAAAATTTAAATCACAAGTAATTTAATTGAGCCAACAATTGAACCAACCAACTCCAGTTTTCAGTTATCTCCCCACTTCTTATACTACCCTACCCTTAGGATACTTGAGAGTCGTTTTCTGTTCTCGTTATTTTTTTTTTTTTTTTTTTGTGAGCTTCTTGCCGGCGAAGTGGATAGGACAATTAACTAGCAATTTTCAAATAAGCGTTTTTTCACCCTCTCTGCTTACCCTCCCACCTTCTCCTCTCTATCTAACGTTTAAAGAAAGGAAAACCACACAAAAATGAGAAACGAAACGAAAAAAAAGACTAGAAAAGATTTTTCAATTGGCATCGTCGTTGTCGTCGTTATCGTTGTCGTTGCGGGATTGTCAGTTAAGGTAGTTGAGTGAGCTGCTGCTGCTGCTGCTGCATCATCATCATCATTACCATCATCATCATCATCATGGTTATGACCATAATGATTGCCTTTATTCTTGTTGGTTTTAATTTTTCTGTTGGCTTTTGTTGGCTGCAGTCCTCTTAGTCCTTGGTCTAGTCATTGCAATTGTTGCCAAAAGCTTAGTTAAGGTGAATTCTTTGGCTAAGAGCCACTTGCCAAAAGGGTTTATTGTTATTATACTTTTGCATTTGTATGATTTCCTAATAGACCAAAACGAACGCCCAACCACACACACACACACACACATACACACTGTATAGAAATATGTACTTTATAAAGGAGGTCCAGTTAATAAGGGTTACAACTACAACACTAACAATAACTAAAATCTAATACACAATTGTGGCGCATTAGTGTAAACGTATTTTTTTGTAGGCGTTTCTAACCAATACAATGAAGGCCATTTAATGTGCCAATTTCGTCTCAATTCTTTTGTTTTTTTTTTTTTCTCTTTTTTGGGTCTAAAAGAACCACAAAAAGACTTTCACTTCAAGCCAACAGGACAACAACAAGAACAACAGCAAGAACAGTACCACCATAACACATAAGAATCGTTTATGGTTATGTATCCCATGGGTGCAGCAGGAGCAGTAGTAGCAGGCAACAGCCCAAGAAGAAGCCCTCCTTTTTTCCTTCCTCTGTGGCAGCAGCATGTATGTACATACATACATACATATAACTGCCAACACTTTAAGGCCGATAAAAGCTGAGCTAAAAAGGGGCAAAACGATATGTGAGAGCAATGCTCATACTCTATCTCTCTCCCTCTTTCTTCCCTCTCTTGTATTTTCTCTGTTTCTCTGTTGAAGCAGACACACTTGAGGTGGGATATTAAAAATACATGAGAAGATCCCAAGGCCTGCTGGCATTCTGGTATCTGTCTGTGTCTCTACTTGAGTTACAAGTGGCTTATTTACCTTACGATAAGTGCAGCCTGGAGTGCCATGAGGCAATCCCCACCATCTACCAAATCCCAACCTATCCTCTCACTTTCCCTTACCTTTAACAAACAAGCCGTTTTTTGTTGTTTGCATCCATCCATCGCCCACCCCGAATGACTTTCTTTTGCTGTAATCATATTAATAATTATTTCTTTGCCCGCAAAGGTTTTCTTTCTTTAACCGAATGTCTCTCTCGAGCCTAATCAAGTTGAATGTATGTGTGTGAGTGAGTTTGTGTGGGAGTATGAGTGTCTATATTTGTATTCGTTCGACTTGGGGTTCGCTTTTTCCACTTTGGTTTTTATTATTGCTTTTATTTAAAATAATGAAAATCATCATTCAATATCAAATTGAGAGAGAGAGATAGAGAGGGATTTTTGCACCCAGCAGCATCAGCCTATGCCATAAATCAGGTAAAAATTTTCAATAAAATTGAACTGAAGTGGAGCAACAGAGGCATCATGTTGACGATGACGATGATGCCGACGCTGCTACTGCTGCTGATGCTGCTGCTGCTGTATGATTTATGTCCTCTGACCGCAATGATAAACCCACCCACATTCACCCAATCGAACAACCCATTTTTCCCCCACATCACCATCAACAAGCCAATACAGCAGGCAAAAAATATTTATGACCAGCAGAGACAACATACACAGTAGGGGAGAAAGAAAGAGAGAAGAGAAGAGTGATGAGAGGATGGTTAAAGGACATTGTGTAGGCTCTCTGGCCTGGATCAATTTGCGTTTGGTTTTCAATTAAAATGTCACATGAGCTGTAAAACAGTTTGATGAGCATGTTCGAGAGCATGGCTCGAGAGAATAAATGAGATATGGCCGCTTGGCCAGGTGATAAAATCTTGGGAGAAAATAATTGAAACTACTCATTGGATATAGATAACAGAATGAGATATATGTATATATATTTATGTGCATATATGTATGTATGTACATATGTATATATATCGCTTAAATACAGGCAATATATATATATATATATATATCCATGGCTGTAATTAATCACACACCAAAGATAATTTTTATATAATTATTTGTCGCCAAAACATTTCGTTAAATCTTCATTCAACATATTTATTTGAAAAATGGTGGAAAATACTAAATATTCAAAACAAAACAGAGTGAATGAGGAGTTCTGCACTTCTTGTTATGATTCAAATGGCAAAAATATTTATTCTCTACATTTCAAAATGGCTAATTTTGTGCCTATTTGGCATCAATAATTTGCTAGTTTTTGAAAAACTAATTGAAATTGATCGATGGTTAGTTATGAGAGCCAAAATACATACACGTTTGCATTTGGTTTTTTGCTAATTTCAACTAATTTATAATTGAATTAATGTTTTACCAATGAAAAAGTCTAGTTTCATATTTGAAATGGCAACATTTTTAGGCATTTTGAAAATTAAGAAGTAAATAATTGATAGAAAATCAGTTTAGACTGAATGAAATTCTATTCTATATTTTAGATTTGAAAATTTTCACTTAAATTAATTTAGAATATTTTGTTTTTTTTGTTGAGTACTTCTAGCTTTAAGAGTAACCTCTTGTATCATATAATCCTGGTGCCTGCCTACGTGCACAGTTATTAACACGCACACATACATACACAGAGACACACACACACATATATATGGCCATACAAATGCACATCATTAGCATGGCCATTGTTTTCGCACAACAATATGCTTATTATCTCCAATTTCCGGGCAAAATGCATAACAAATAAAAACAACAACACAGCGACGACAACGGGCAGAGTGTGGGCGAGATGGGGGGATAAAAGAGGATGCCACTCCTTCAAATGTGAAAGAAGGAGATAGAGCGAGGGGAGAAAGAGTTAGTAGAGTTGGGAGATTTGGTTTATGGTTAGTTGCCAGTCGAAACGTAAAGTTTGCATATCGTGGCAAGCGCCTAACTTTAGGTACTTAAGCCTAAGCTGCCTTTCAAATTGAAAGCCGGAGCCAAACAATAAGCGCGCTAATTGAGGATAATATGTGTCTGTGTGTGTAGGCGATGACTTTGTGTGTGTGTGTGTGTACGCTATATGTCATCCAACGTAAAGTCAAAAATGAAGAAATTTTGCATTCCATATGTACGGACGTTTTGTAGATAATTTATGCATATATATATATGTATACGTTGATAGGTAGTTTCAAGGGAACACCCTAATCCATCCTAATTAACTGCCAAACGTTGAAATTCGTTTGATGTCTCAAAGTAAAAAAGAAAAAAAAATCTCATTAATTTGCTCTACAAGCAACAAATAAGAAAAAAAAAAAAGTAAGCATATAATTTGCTCATGCAAAACAGAGACACACACACACAGAGCATAAAAAAAAGAGAGGTAGATAGATAGGTAGATAAAAAAAGAGGGGGAGTGATGGGGGGGAGGGGGGAGGAAACAGAAAAAGTGAGTGCTAAAGATGTTGGTTCGGGGGAAAGCCTCTTATTTCCACTTTTCTGCTAAATGTTTTCCTTTTTCCAAAATTCATGCAAACATATGACAGATTTCTCATGGCCACAATTGCGCCTAGACCAAAGTACATATTTTGTTGCCGTGGGAGTTGGATGGAAAAACAAATGTAATTCATCTTTCTTTTACCTAGTAATCGTTGAAAGGCAAAAGCAAAAGAAAAAAAAAGAAAGAAGGTATGTATATCATACATCAATCAGTCCCATTTAGCATAGAAAAAGAACTGTCAGCAATTTAACAATGTTAAATTTTTTTATTAAGTGTAAAGTAACTCCAAATGCAAAGCTAAAATTAAAAACATTAAAAAACCTATAAATTTCATATTAAGAGTAAATTAATTTCAAATTCGAATAAAACTTTAATTATTACAGGGCATCTTATAGTCGATGCTTCAATTACATGTACAAATATAACTGATTTAATGTCAAAGCGAATTAAAAATCGATAAGGAGAAAAAAAGAAAATGTTTAATGAATATATAAAATAAAGAAAATATTTTATCAACTTCAGTGGAAAATTTTTCAAACATTCTAAAAAGTCAGAGATACAATCTTTTTTAACAAAAAAAAGTAAAAATAGGTAGAATATATATAGAAAACAGTTAATTGTATTTAAAAAAAACACAATAATTGTGAATTAGTATTAATATAAGGTATTAAAATTAAAAGTATCAAATATTAAATTAAAAAAATGTATAAACCAAAATAAAATCTACAAAAGAAACTTTCATTTTGATAATGTTACAATAATTTTAGTATATTTTAACTTGGGAAAGTATTGAAATCACTTTATTATGTAAAGATTTAAGTAATTAGAACCTAAATTAACGCTTGTTTCTTCTTTAGAGTAAGCCTCTAACAGTGTTTAAATGCAATACTGGATTGGACTGAAGATCATTTAACTTTTTATCTTAGCTTATTCGCTTTTTTTTTTTTGATTATGGTGCGCCCCTAATCTCACCCCAGTTGAAATGGTTAAACTACCACCAACCGAGCATAAAAAAAAAGGTCTGTATGTAATGGCCAGCCAACCAATAACCAGTTGCATTGCCGCCTATTTTGGCTCACTGCCAACAAATTCAATTCGGCTCAAACTGAATAGGCGTTGCCCAAAATAAAAAAATACGAACAAAAAGTCAAAGGAGAAACGAAAAACGGGAATGCTGCCCAAGCATGCGCTCGCTTGTCCCATATAAGTAGGCTATGAATTTTATTAAATGCCTTTTTGCTTTTATTTTTGGCATTTACCTGCTCCAATTGAAGTGATGAGGAGTTGTAGAGGTAGAGGAGTGGATGAAGAGAAGCTTTAGCAAAAAGTGCATTACAAGAATGAAAGAAACAACAAAAAACTAATTGAATTAAAACTAAATGCAACTTTTATCCTAAGCAATTACTGAGAGAAAGAGAAAGAGGGAGCGAGAGGGAGCGAGCGGAGACAACAGAAACAGAGAGAGTTGGTAGGAGGTTATTTGTTTCCTTCCCTTTTTTTTTTTGTTTGTGGAATGGGTAAAAATTGTTGTAGAATAAAAGTTAAAACATCAAGCCATAGAAATACATTTTCATTTTCATTTTCTATTTCATTACAATTTCATTTAAGTGAAGCTTAAAAGCGCACCAAATGGCAAAATGGCTTGGCCCGGCGTCGTGGCAATTATTTTTGTAGATTTTACTCTCCCGCCAGCCCAGGCAAACAACCAACAATGGTTGGTTGCCTGAAAAGAACACAGAAACAACACAAAATACAAAACAAGTAAAAATAAGAAGAAGAAAAAAATACAAAAAATAAAAAAATAAAGGAAAAACAGGAAGCCAAAAGCACCTGTAAAACAATGGGAAAACAGGCAAGGCAAATAGAAACGAGGCGTGCCTTGAGATTGAAAAACAAGTTAATAGCAATAGAAATGGCTTGGCTTGGCTTTACTTGGCATGGCCTGCTCTGGCCTGAAATGGTCTGCTCTTGGTTTGGTTTGGCTTGGTTTGACTTGACTTGGCTTTGGCACTTGGCTGTTGGGCTTCGGCTTTTGGGTTCGGCTCTTCTGACTCGCTGGCAAACAAACAAAAGGAATTTTCCAATTTTCACAAAATGTGATTTTTTTCTACTTTTTTGTTTTACGTAAACAAAATCAAAAACGATGGACCCAGGGGAAAGAAGAATGAAAGTCTTTATTTAGTGATGGTGCATTAAATTGAAGATCATACAAAAAAAAAAAAACAAACAAAACAATAATTATCCAAGTTTATTCATTTCTAATAAGATTTGAAGGACATATGGATAATGTCTTGGATAGTCATTTGGAATGAATTGTTCAGTTATATTATACTACATATAAGGTTCCTACCTAAGCTACACTTGCCAGAATTATTATTATTACCGAGAATAAACTTAAAAACTGTACAATAGATATATTTACTCTTTTTAGGGGTATTTAGCTTTGAATGATTTTTCCGTTTAAACTTTTAAATTACTTTTTTGTGTCTGCAATTCTCACGCTCTCATCACAAAAATGTCAGACAGCAATGGCAAAAGAAGCAGCATCTTTTTGTTCTATTGTGGTTTGGCTCTTAAGTGAAGTAATTAATTTACTAAAAATACACACACGCATGCACATCGCACACATGCACACACACAGTTAGGTATATACACTGTAAACGTGAACATTCTCAAGACTTTTGCACATGTTTACCTTGTGTCTTTGGAATCTAGAGAAAGGCATAAATACTTATAAGAGCCACAGAATGTTTTGGCTATATTCAATATTTTATTTGTTTCATGCAATCAGAGAGAGAGAGAGAGACAGAATGAACAAGATGGAGTAGGAGCGTGCCAATTGGCAGTCCGGTGTACTTGGAGTTGCTTCAATGCCAATTACTAAAGAATTGTTTACTACAGATATACATATATACATATATACATATATATATACATATATATAACTTAGTCTCTTTTAGTCTCATGTGCTTAAATATTTTTCAATTGTCTTTTAATTTGTGCAAAAACAAAAAGGAAATGCTCCATGTTTGTGGCTATAAATTTAACGCGAGGTCATAAAAATTTCAATTGCTTTTTAATTTGCATAGACTTTTAGGTGCTTACCCATTGTAATTACAGATTGTTAATGAATAGGCAGAAACAAATGGGGCCCAGTTATAGGTAGGTAGGTAGGCAATTCGAACTTACCTGCAAAACAAAAGGGAGAGAAAGAAAAAATAAAATATCTTTATATATATATATAAATGGATAAATGAATTTAAATGCCAAGCATATTTATGTACGTATTTATCACCACCCTTGACGACTCTTATACAATTTTACTTTTGTTCCCACTTTACGAAATTCTCTCTTAATGACGATGATGATAATGAGGATTCGGATGAAGGGGATGACGATGATGATGATGTTAGCCACAAAACGCAACCAAGCAGAAAGCTGCTTAACTATTTTGCCAACTCATTTTGCATATTATTTCTCCTCCTTCTTCTTCTGCATCAACTACCACTACCACTATTACTACTTCTGACTGCTGCTTCTTATTTTTCATATAAAGTTTGAATCATTTTCCCAACATATTAACATGTTTGCCATACCCCCACAACCATATCAACCATACTATACCAAAACCAACATCCACTCTCAGCATACACTTGACTCTGGTCTGGGTTTGGGCTCAGAGGTTCATAGGTTCGAGAGTTTTGCCCATAGCTTAGAAAATTTACGAAATACTCTTGATCTTATGCACATAAACTTGTAGCTTGTGCATAGTTTTTGGGTTTGCCATATGCGGTTAGGTTTTAATGCCAAAATAATTGCTGCAAATAGTTTTCCCCCAGATAGATAGAGACAGAGACGAGAACTAGCTAAGCGGTTTAACTCGAGAAAAAAAAAAAAAACAAAGAGCAGAAAAACATTAAAACTAAACGCAACAACAACAGTGACAAATGAACTTTTATATTATAAATTTATTTATTTAAATAATTGTTGATTGATTTTTCTTTTCTGGCCATTTTAAAGTGAGTTTAATTAATTAGCTGTCTGTACAACAGTGCGTATAATTGATATACAATTTTCTCTTTCTTCTTTTCTGGCACTTGAACATCATCTCTATCTTTTAGCACACAACCTCCTCCCCCTCCACCACTTATTCACTCTTTTGCCACGCTGTTTATGGAAACAAAAGTCAAGTGCAACGGGGCATGCTTGGCATTTAAATTCAACCAAGGCAACAAAAAAACAAGCGAGAAAAACAGTTGGTTACACTGTACAACAAAATTGATTGCATGATTGCTAATGCAACAAAAGTTCAGTCAAGCAAAATGGGTTCCCGTGTTCCAAGAACTTAATCATCACACGAACCGTGAAAAACCACTTCTCGATAATAAGAATATTATGACCTATAGAGCTATTTGCCTCCTTTGCGTTGACATCAGGTTGAGATTGAGGAGCAGCAGCAGCTAAATTAGCCAACTACTTGAATAAAACGGGGGACAAATAGTTGAAAAAATTTTCATAAAGTTCAATTATAGTTAATTTTTAAAAGACTTATAGTAACAAGTATAGCACCCTCAAATTTATAGCTAATAAGCTACAATTACAAGTTGATATGTACAAACAATTTTTTTTTTTTCAGTGTACAATCAATGATGTGTATTGTTTTCAAGCGTTCACATATCATTCGCCTACTCGCTCTCGTTTTCTCTTAGTTGATATATTGCGGACTCTTTTACTCTAGGACCACTCCCAGGTCTGTTTCACTCACTTGGAACCATTGTTATTATGGATTATTGCTGCTGCTTCTACGTAATGTTCATATGGAGGGAAAGCTCTTTTGCATTGCGTATTTTCAATTTGTATGTTGTTGTAGCTATTTGTATGAGTGTGTGTGTGTGTGTGGGTGTGGGTGTGTATGTCAGTTTGTGCGCCAAAAATTCAACGCACAAGATAAACAGAAAACAGGAGCAGTAGCCGGGGCAGGCGGCACAGTCATCCGAGTCCATGGAAATTAAGCCAATGCCAATGACTGGACTGCGGTTGCTGCTCGACTGAGCCTACGAAACGTTAATTGCAACGCTTTGTGAAGTTCTCCATCCCACACACAGATCCCTTTTCTCTTCTCTCTCCTCTTTTCTGCCCATACTCTTATACTTCTCATATTTAGTGTATATCCACTTCCATACCCACATACACTCCATGGTTTATACATTTTTTCGCACTGCGGTTTCGATGCGTGTGAGTATGCATGAGACTGTGTGTGTGTGTGTGTGTGTGTGTGTGTGTGTGTGTGTGTGTGTGTGTGTGTGTGTGGAAAATTTACTGCATGGCACATTAAGCAGGCAAGTGGTGATATGATTGAGTTTATGAGTGTCTGCCGCTTCCTTTTTCGCCACCCAAAAATTAACTACAAAGTTTTCCAATTTTTTCTTTTTTTTTCCTTTCTGCTCGTTCATTGCCTTCTCTATCTCTCTCTCTCTCTCTGTTTCACGGTATCGTTTTTGCCAAACATACTTGTATATAGTTATATATATATATATGAATTTATATAGATATATATTGAAGTACATTTTGCTTCGTGGCTGCTCAATGCAGCGTGAAATTCGCACAAGTTTTTACTTTTGCACACATTAGTTGCCAATTCAATGAGCTAAGCTAAGAGAAAATCTATTTGATAAATTGTTATTAAGGGGCTACTAGAGTGCAAAGAGAAAGAGAGAGAGGAGAGAGAGATAGGAGTGAAAGGGCCATTGTCGGTGGGTGGGTAATTAGAACGAAAGCAAATGAGTGGAAAATAATGAGAGAGATGGAAAATTATGTTATTTCCACGACACACACACACACACATACACACACCATCATTATAATGATGTTAAGCAGACAGATGAAACTTAAAACCAAATCAAATTATTCAAACAACCAATATATAGATAGTGAGATGATAGTTCATTAATAAACTCTAAGCAAGTTCATTGAACTTAAAAGCCACCTCAAGCGCAAACAAACAAAAAAAGGCCAAAGATAAATGCTTCCTTTCTTATTCTTATCACAATTTTGCATCTTTGAGTACGATTTATAAATACCCTAACGGAACAGTATGTTATTTTAGTAACTAAATTGATTATAGTTCTCTGAATGACAAATGAAATCGGATTTCCCTGTTTTCTGTTTCTCTTTAAGCTAATTGGGGAAAAAATCTCTATCTCTTTTTGTTTTTTCTTCATATTTTTTGGACCCATTGTAAATGTATGTGTATTTTTGTGTGTTTGTGTGTGTGTGGTATAGTCAGTAAATCAGCCTTGAAAACCGATCCAAAAACTAGTGCCCCCCCCCCAATGTATTTACCTTGGCAGATGATGAAGAAGGAGCCGGAGGAGGTAAAACCACAGCATTTGCAATTGTTAAGCCACAGAAAAGTAAGTTTCCCGCTAGTGAAGATGAAACTTTACCCTATTGCCAGGGCAACTGGGCAAATATTTAGCCTTCGACTTTAGCAACAACTTCCGACTGCAATTTGCAGAGTGCACAAAGTCCAGGGTGAAACTAGACCGCAGGCGCATTTTTCTTTAACAGATGGTGGATAGGTTTTAGCTATGTTGGTAAGTAGTAGTAAGAGTAGAAAGGTGGGATTGCTAGTAGGTGGCTATGTGGGTGGGGATAATACGGAGATTGGTACGTTTCTTTTCCACTCTTACTCTCTCGTTCTCTCTCTATCTCTCTCTGTCTCCCTCTCTCTCTTGTTCTTAACCCACTCCATTACCGCAAAAACATTTCGCTTGGCTTTTGTTATTAAAAAATACCTAAAATTACCAAAGATAAATATTAATAACCAGCCGCCGCCGCAGCTAACAGTTACTCCTTGTTCTTGTTGTTTTTAAACCGATGCTCTTGTTGTTGTTGTTATTGCTGCTGTTGCTGTTGTTGTTGTTGGTGGTGATGTTTTACCTGGTATTTTTTAATTTGCATTGTGCGGAAGGAAAACTCAAACAATTTGCGGTTTTCATTAAGTCATCTTTCCCTCTACATTTTCATTTTTGCTTTAGGTTTCCACTTTGTTTTTTTTTTCTCTGTCTTTCTCTCTCTCTCTCACCTTTCTTTTTCATACATATATATATATATTTTATTTTATATTTTTTTTGTTCGGGTTTTTTCTTACACTGGCAACAACTCTTAGCCCATGACTTGGAAGTTGATGTGCGGGAGTTTATTATATGAAATAATTTAGCCAAGTGGCATGCCAAGACGGATGAATGGATGGACAGATAGAAAGCCAGCTAAGGAGCAAGTGGAAAGTGTAGCAAGGTGAGTGAGTGCGTGGGTGGGCTAAGACGAAGAGAGTGTAGAAAAGTCAAACACACGCACCCGTAATACAAGAAAAGACAGTTGTCATTAAATGCAGAAGCTTTGAAACATTTGAATAAGAGACTTAACCCGCCAATAGGCAAATGCATTGTAAGTTAACATTTGCCTTTCCATTTTTTTGTCCTAAAAGTATGTTTTCGTAGTGGGGTTAATTGAAGACTTTTTCTCACTGCGTTTTTCATTCACTCGTCGTTTTCTTTTCTTTTCGTTTCATTTTTTTTTTTTTTTTTGATATATTTATCTTTGGTCAGGTCGAGATCTAAAGAATTCTGTGCATTTAATAGTTTCCATTTTGTTGAATATTTCTCTCCGCCCTGGCAGAGCTGGAACTGCTGCTGCTACTACTATTGCTGCTGCTGCTGCTGCTGATGCCACCACTCCTTTTGCGGCTTTTGACGTTGGCACTTCCGTTTCCGCTTGAATTATCGCGCACAGCACAGCAGTCAGTGATGGTGAAAGGGGGTGTGGTAGGGTGGGGGCAACGGGAAATTGCATTAACTGCGGCAAAAGTCGACGTCGTCAGAGACAGAGTCTGAGTCGACGTCAGCGTCAGAGCCGCCTCTTTGGTTTCGCCTTGTCTGCGTTTAATATGCAACTTTTCTCCCACATGCCGCTTGCGTCATTTTGAAATATTTGTGGCATCAAATGCAGTCGTCAACTTGATTAAATGTCATGCATAAAGCAACAGCAGAGCCAAGATGGAGATGCCAAGAAATTGCAAGGCGTTTGAATAGAAAAGAAACTCAACTGACTACAGAATGGTAGATGTGGCACGACGGAATGGTTAGTTGGTATGGGGTCGAGAGAAAGATGAGTTAGCATTCAGGCTTTGACCTGACCCCTTCCATCCTCTTTATGCATCAAAGGAAGAAGAAGAAGGCAAAGAGGCAAAAGCAAAGAAACAAAAAAAAAAAAAAAGAAGAAACGAAAAAAAAAAGTGACATGCAGATTTGTTTGACAGAAATATGTATGCTTTATGTAAGAGTTAAGGTAAGGGATTAACCTAGGGGAATTTTTATGCGAAAGCCAGATCAATTACCAAATGAAATGGAAGATGAAAAGACAGAAACACAACACAGTCTATAATACCTACATATATACACCTATGCACCTGTATATATCTATGTAAGTATATCTAAAATGAGAAAAAGGAAACCATAGTACAGCAGAAGATTATCGAGATATAAAACTTTTTTGCTCTCCCCAATCTATTTTCATAGATTAAAAGTGTTTTAACAAGAATTTAATAGATCGAAATTTGAATTTTAATGGATAAAATAAAAAATTATAGTTAAAATTTAAAGAAGTGCCCAAGAAATCAAGAAAATTATTCGCAAAGACTTTAATATAAGAACGGAAAGATGTTTTCTCTGTAAGATTTATTAATTATAAACTATTCGAAAAATAACTAAATAGCTGAGATATATTATTTTATCAACTATTCACTATTTAGACAGCTAAATTTTTTTTGTCAATTTTAATTACATTCCCTTACAAATGTCTCTGTCTGGTAGATTTGTTATAAAATTGTTGAAAGCTCTTTTTGGAAAATAGTAAATGTTTAATTTATGGCTATGGGAAACATGAGATTTCACTTTACTTTTGCCACACTTTAAGCCAAAAATCAACCGCAAACATTTGCCTCAACACGTTTTGTACTCAATTTGTATGTCATTTATGCAGTTTGGCTGGGGAATCTCTCATCTTACTCATTTCTTGACTTAAAGGTTTATTTATTTGTATCCTAGATTTGTCTTTAGATACATTTGTCACCCTGCGGGCGATGACGATGCGGAACGGTGTCCACAACGGTGGCAGGAGAAATCTCCGCAAATATTTGCATAAGAAATGCAAATTTGCATAGTTTGGAGTCGGCCGAGTCCCCGAATGTGGCAATGTATATAGAAAACGAATAAAAGAGAAAGAGAGCGAGAGAGAGAGAGACAACAAAAAAGAAAAGCTGAAGAAATTATTTAAATGAATTTGCATATGTTTATTTGTAAGTGAGTAGGTGAGAGGGTGAATGAATGAGGCAAAAACTCAGCTGTAAATTAATTAAATTTGTTTAGGCTTGCGTATAAAGAAATATTACGCATACGCCAGAGCATACGGAGCATATAGAGCATATGGAGAGATATAGGAGAATGAGGCAGTTAGTCTGTCCGTCAGTCAGTCAGTCCGTCAGTCAATCGGAGGCAGTGCTGACAACAGGCTGACAGATAGAAACGACAAAGTCATCAAGTGTTCGTTCAGTTCAGTTGCTTTCCCCTCAATTCCTCTCTCTTGTCTGCCATCATTACTTTAATTTCTTTTGACAAAACCAAAACAGACACACACATACGCACACACACACACACACATACGCACACACAGAGAAAGAGGAATATATTTGTAAATTAAATCAATTTATTTGCAATTCCTTGGCTCAGAGAGAGATATAGAAAGAGAGACGAAGATGACTCAGAGACGGGCTAGAGAGGCGCACAAAAATATGCAGCAATTTATTTTCACTTCTCGTACCTTCCCCACCATTTCGCCCCCTTATCATTCTATATACGCCAGCTAACCCAAAGGAGATGTCCATGTCCTGTGCATTTGATTGAAAATGCGTATTACTTATGTATATACCCAATGTATTTCTCTCGTTTGTGTTGTTGTTGTTGTTGTTGTTGTTGCCTGCTGCCTGCCTGCCTGCTTGGGCGTTGTTGGGCGAGTGGCAAATCTAAAATCAAATCAAATCAATTTTCTCAAATGTTACTTGGCAGCAACAGAAAAACAGACAACCGACCGACAAGCAACTCAACAGTGCGCGCTTCTCATCTGCCTTTGACGCACTGTGCGGGCAGCCCAGCAAAGCATCTTTGTCGCCCGTGCCACAGAACAGCAGCAGCATCAGCAGCAGCATCAGCAGCAACAACAAGAAAAACTCTGATTGATCGAATTTAAATTTTTGTGGCACATTTCAGCAGCCATGGCAGTCAATAAATGTGAAAGCTCTGACGGTTTCCCTTTAATTATGCCGTCGAGCCGAAAGATGCTAGAGACAGACACAGAGAGATGGTAAGACCTTTGCCTTCTCTTCATTTTTTTTTTTTTTTTTTTGTCTTTTTCGTTTTTTGTTTTTGTGTGTTGCGTAAGAGCGTTGAGCGTAAACCACAGCAGCTAGACGAAAAACCACATACGACTTTGTTTAGGCTTAGCTGGCCACAAAGAGCAAAAGTCAGTGGCATGGCTAGCAAATGTTCAACTAGGAAAAAGGCAATATATATAGTAATACGACTGACTTTATGAAGCAAAAACCATATCAAATTTGTAGAAAAATGAAATAGAAAGCAGCTAAAGTTAGTCTTAAGCTAAAACACTAAACATTCATACAAAATTGTTATGTTAATTTTATTTAATTGAAAGAATTATGAAAAATCTTATTTCTAATGCTCCTCAAGTATGCGAAAACCCCTTGAAAAATTGTTTTTAACTACAACCATTGGGCATCAGGCGGCGGCGGCGGCACACACACTTGATGATTGAAAGGGCAACTTAAAAAGTTTTCTACAACCAGAGTCAGTCGTCAAGTCAACACGCGTGCTGCTGCTCACACAAACCACACACATATAGATTCACATACATACACTTACACATGCACACATATTAGAGGGCAACAAGCCGCAAAAATGTTTGAAATTTTACAAATTGCAATTTCATTGAGAGGCAAAAAGCGATGAAAATATGAAGGCGAAAACTTGCGACTCCATTTGGCATCTCGTTTTCTCTAGGCTATTTCCTTCTTCATATGTGTGTGTGTGTGTGTGTGTGTGTGTGTGTGTGTGCACAACGACCCAGACATAATTAGCTAAAGAATTTTCTCATCAAATGTGCAAAATGGTCGAAAACACGCGGCAAACGAAAATAAAATACAAAAATAAAAACATAAAAAAAAAGAGTCAGACAGAGCCAGCAAAACGGAAAAAGTTATAAATCAAAAGAAGCAAAAAGCGGGGCGGGCAAGAGGAATTTCCTCCCCTTCTTCTAAAGTTACTTTTTTTATGATTTCAATAAAGTTGTTAACTTTATTAAAATTTTTGCGAGAAAAAGTTGTGTAAGAGCCAGTCGAGCATAGAATTACTATAAGTTAAAACGGGAGAGAAAAAGTGAGAGGGGAAATGGAGAAAACTGAAAATACTTTTTATAGTCATAAATTGACAATTTAAGTTTGAGTGGCGCGTGGCATAGAAATTGCGCATCAATGAAGCATAAATGCACAAAATGCATTTTGTGCTTTGCCCATCCTTGAGGCAAATCTAACTAATAAATGTTCAACAAAGCCAAACACACAGGACGATGACTCTTCACAGTCATCATAATCATCATCATAATCATCATCATCATCATCATCATCGTAATGATCATCAAGTATTTACGCTAAATTACACTCGCCGTTTGGCTTGATTGAAACCAAAATACTTAACCTTAACCAGTTATGGCTGGCTAACTGGCTTGCTGACTGGCTTGCCACATGCCCTAAACAAATCAAATATTTTTCCATATTTTCCCCCTCATGCACCAGCTGCATTAAAAGAAAAAATGCATGCCAAATGTGCTGCATACAACAAGGCGTGCAGGCCAGACCAGGCAACGGCCATCTAAAAGTTATTTACAACAAGAAGAAAAAACAGTAAAGCAAAAGCCAGCTTTAGCGTACCTTGGGATACCCATTAGTGACACGTTTCATCTTTTTCGTTTTGTTGTTAGTTTGTTTCAATTTGTATTGATGAAACCATTTTAAACCGATGCCAGCATACCCTATCACATTGCTTTTCCAAGGTATCAAGCAAAAATGTAAGCTCCAGAAAAAAAAAAACAACAACTGCATAGTTAAAGTCTGGCATTTTCCCCATAAATTCATCATTCGATTGCGGGGCTAAGGGCAGGAGAATATGGGAAGAAAATTGAAATGGAGATGGAGATGTGGATGGTGGGTGGTGGAGGAAGAAATTCATCGATATCAAACATCGAGCATCGTCGTTTTACGGCTCAATGAATTACAGATTTATTGAGCGAGGCAAGGTTTATACTGGATTTGGGTAACTCTTCTCGTTTCTCTTTTCTCTTTTTTATACCCTGGGTAAAAGGGTATATTAAAGTCGCTAAAATGTATGTAACAGGCAGAAATATACATTTCTGACCCCATAAAGTATATATATTCTTGATCAGCATCACCAGCCGAGTCGATTGAGCCATGTCTGCCTGTCCGTCCGTCTGTCCGTCCGTCTGTCCGTCCGTCTGTCCGTCCGTCTGTCCGTTCGTCTGTATGAACCCCTAGATCTCGGAGACTAGAGCTACCAAATTCGGTTTGTAGATCCGTTTAGTGCAGCCAGATCAAGTTTGTTTCAAATTTTAGCCACGCCCACTTCCGCCCCCGCAAATCGGGAAAACGTATTACAAGAGCTGTATTAAAGATATCGTATTCTTACTTGGCACACCTGACCAAATTTTGTCGAAATCGGACAATAAATTTTGGAGATATACCTATATGAGTTTTGCACTGAATTGCCAAGACCACATTGGCTGGCAAGAGTGAGCGAGACAGCATGCGTTTGCTGTTGCTGCATGTTAAAGAGAATTTTGCATGAAATTAATGGCGATTTCGAGGATATTCTATTTCATTTAATATAACAAGTTGGTACAGGGTATACTCAATGTCGGCAGGGACGACTTGCTTGCTTCATTTTGGTATTATTTTTAATGGAAGGGAAACTATGTTAGGAGAAAAGATCAAATGAATAAAGAATTCATCTTAAGAAGTAGAAAAATTTAAAGGAAATGAAATGGTAGAAGTTGTATAAAGTTTGGACATGTTTTAAATATAACCGAAGGATAAGGAAAATTACAAACTCAATAAGAAATTAGATTTAGAATAAGCCAAAAGCCCCAATAGCTAGCTAGTGCATTAGATTAAGCACAAATTTTTATGTCTTCTGTTAAGTTTTCATGAAAATCTATAGCAGAAATTTTGAGAAACCCTAATTGAAAATTGTTGCCGCCATCGATTCAATATGCTGGCATGGAGTATGGGGGGGCAAATATATTGCCCAACACCGATCGCTGCTAATTTTTCACGAGTTTGTCGGTATATGCAAAGGTAGTGCATTAGATTAAGCACAAATTTCTATGTCTTCTGTTAAGTTTTCATGAAAATCTATAGCAGAAATTTTGAGAAACCCTAATTGAAAATTGTTGCCGCCATCGATTCAACATGCTGGCATGGAGTATGTGGTATTGCCCAACACCGATCGCTGCTAATTTTTCA